>BLSH010233203.1:77283-102781 GCA_018402905.1 Glandirana rugosa | reverse complement strand
CTTGCACTACTCTTACCCCCATTTTACTTCCTTTTGCAGCCCTCTAACACTTGCCAGGACTTTGTTACAGCCATTTTTGTGCCTAAAAGTCCGGGTCCCCATTGACTTCAATGGGGTTTGGGGTCCTGGATAACGTTAGGGCAACGTTCGGTGCCGAACTCAGACTTTTTCCCAAAGTTCGTTTGGACCCGCAGAACCCGAACGTCCAGGTATTCGCTCAACTCTAATCACCACCAATAAACCCCTCAAGAGCCCATAAAAATATATAAAGATAATTGAAATACTAGATTATTCCACTGACTGTTTTTTCAAGATCACATTTGACCAAAAGGTTACACTGGCCTTTACTGTATAATAAATTATACAATAGAGATGCATTTCATTTTTTGAATATGTAAAAATTCAATTTTAGCCAAAAAAAACTGAACTTTTTTTTAACCTGTATGATGATTGCACAAACCATCCTAGTGTTGTAAAAAATGTTCCAAGCATCGGTTCAATTTGAATTATAGCACTCTGTGCAAATATTTCACCAAAAGAAAAAAACGCCTAAGGTTATGTCAGGGATGCCATGTTTAATGAAACCCTCTGTAATTTGACCTCTGTCTCTCTGTGCACTATTGGCAGAGACAGTGCACCAAATACAGCAGCATAGCATAAGGATTTTTGCAAAATTCTGTCTAAAAAGTGAGTGATGTTGCAGTGGCTGAAAGATAGATATACTAGGGTTGATTTACTAAAGGCAAATAGACTGTGCACTTTTGCAACTGCAGTTTCTCCAGAGTTTGATGGAGAGCTCTGCTGACTTCCATCATCCAATCATATGCAAGCAAAAATTCTGTTTTTTTTTATTTGCCTTGCATGTGATTGGGTGCACTGTGTAATGTGAAGCGTCACCTCATTTACTAATCTGGAGCAACTGCACTTGAAAAAGTGCACAGTCTATTTGCCTTTAATAAATCAACCCTATTGGGTTGGTGCAGCTCTGCATGGTAGCCAATCAGCCATGGTAGCTAACTTCAGCTTGTTCTATTAAGCTTTGACGAAAAAAATGGAAGCTGATTGGCTTCTATGCAGAGCTGCACCAGATGCTGTACTCTCCAGTTTTAGTAAACCAACTCCATTGTCTTTTTGCAGTTGTGGAAAACATAGCTTGCTGCAGATTGACATGGGCAGCTAATTATAAAGTAGAACCCCAGGGAAAAAGCCCAACATGCCATTGAGCTATATATATGTTTTCTATTTTGCTAGCCAAAGAATTAGTCCCAGCTAAGCAGTGCTACTTGAGTTTAATATAGCTGTTAAGATCGCTCTGCTACTTCTTGTGTAGATGTATTCCTTCAATGCTTCCTGAGTCACCTACCTAGCCAAATAGATAGAGGTGATGGTGCTGATTCACTGTCCAATAAGGGGGCTGGAGGTTCATATGTGACATGGTAAGCTGTATTTCTGAACCAGTAAATAGTATATCACCCGCCTAGCTGCCACCATGACATATACTGTGTGTATAAGTCAAAGGACATGCTGTACAGAGTTACAAATCCCTTTACAGGTAACAGAGTAAACTTATATATGTTTACATTCTGCTGTTTGCCTTGAGTTTCATTAAAAAGTGGCTTCTATAACACGTATAAGGGTATATCAATTTTGAATGAAACATGAATTCTTCTATAATTTGCTTGATATTAGGCTTCATTTGGAGGCCTGAAATGTCAGATTAATGACAAGCTGTTGATTCATTATATGCAAGTCCATTCAGACTCTTGTCAGCTGTTGTCCAGATTAGTAAGCCTGACAGTAAATAAGTGAGTTCATCCACCTCTTTTAAAGGCAGTGACCTCAAATGCAGTGCAATACAGTGCACGCCTATTTAGATGTAAAATAGTATGCCGAGAGGTATGGCCTTATTTATCATAGAAGCATAATCTGTAGCTTCCACCAGATGCCTGATAAGAGTTGGAGTTCAGAAACATCTGGCATGCAGTAGGCTGCATACCCTTGGCCTAGATCTTCTATGCTTGCAACTCTAGCCTTTAAATCTATGATTAATGAGCTTAATAAAGGTAAAGCATTTATGAAAGCAGTAACTGGTCTGCAGCATCCCCCTGCATAATGCTGAGCCAATGCCTCGTACAGGGGGCCGAAGAATGATGACTAATGTCAGATTTCACAACCAAAGCTTCCTACATCTTTTCCCTCTGCTCTGACCGAGAAAGGGAAAGTCATTTTCTGTTTTTGAAGGAATGAATTATCTCTGTGAAGAAAAACACTGCTACAGTATTGATGACTAGTATTATGATTATATGATGTTGTTGTGCTCTGTGCGGGTATTGGTTTAGCTGTTCTGCTCGCTCGCTTGCTGCTGTGAATGACAAACGCTGGGTTATTGATCGCCTTCTGAACTCAGCCCAGCTGATAGAAGGTAATTAATGACTCCATTTGCCTCAGTACCGACGAGAACAATTGAGTTTGAAACTGCAACAACTGCCAACGCTATGAAAGGCCCCCAAGGGGGTGTCCAGGAAAGATGCCTGACACTGGCAGGTTTCAGAGGGAATTAGGAAGTGTGTGGTGGCGGCAGTGGTGGTGGTGATGGTGGGGGGGGGGGAGTGCCAGTAACTACACAATGTAATAGAACGAGACACAATGTTACAATTAGATTATTAATTAAAAATAAAATATTCATCTTGGGAAGTGTGACAGTTTAACCCTGTCATTGTGAGATTTGCAATTAAAAGTAAAAAAAGATTAAAGGTATTAATGTGATTTAAAAAAAAAAAACAAAAGGACGGAGTATTTTGTAAAATTTTATGTTTTTTCCTCTGCATTTGTGTTACCATAATATTCTAGTGTTTTGCAGAATACTATAAAATGAACTACAAAATGAAAAAGCAATAGATAAACCAAGTTCCCCAAAAGAGTATCAGCTGACAGCAACCAAAAAAGTTCCAAAAATAGGTGTTAGCTTTATATGGTTGCCTTTATATAGGAAAGCCAATCAATGTCTGGGAGCTTTTACTAATTGAAAGGCTTCTATTCAAAGCTATTAGAGTACCAACATTCAGGGCCTTAATTAGGGTAGCAGGATGACAATGCACGAGAATAGTTAGCAGACAGGAAGTGATCGTTGTCACCCTAAAACAGGAACTGTCCAAGCAAGGATCTTAATGACAGGACCGTCAAGTATTCTTTATTAAAGCTGGATATTTCAAAAAATTGAGAAGTAATTTAAATTCTCATTAACAAGTTATACTTTGTATGAACATTTTATGGCTGGGCTTACATATATTTTAACTGTATAGACCAGGGTTTCTCAACCAGTGTTCCATGGAACCCTAGGGTTCCTCCAGAGGTTGCTAGGGGGTTCCTTGAGCAATGGTCAATTTCTACCTCTCAGATAAATTCCCAATGATACCATTGATCTTTTTAGCTATCTGTAAGGGGGTAATTCTTCCCAATGACCACAAGTGTAAGGAGCATTCTTCCCACTGGCCATCACACTAATGTATCATGAGTTGTAGATTTTGAATTTTTAGCAGGGGTTCCCCGAGACCGGAGAATTATTTCAAGGGTTCCTCTGTGTTGAAAAGGTTGAGAAAGGCTGGTATAGACCATCAAACATGAAAAGGTACAGTTGATTTTATGTTTCCTGAACTATGAAGAGCTCTCTAAAGACAGGGGAAACCAGAGGGGTGTCATTATGGCACACCTGGCATCCCTGCTAACATCTGTACATACATGTCTGCCTACACTAATGTGCAAACTTGGCATCTCGGGCTATAGCAACGGTACCAGGCATTAGTATAGCAAAGACTCTGGCTATACCAGGCATGAATATAGCAAAGACAATGGCTATACCTGACATCAGTATAGCAAAGACAAAGGTTATACCTGGCATTAGTATAGCAAAGACAATGGTTATACTTGGCATCAGTATAGCAAAGGCAATGTTTATACATGAGATGAGCATAGCAGAAACAATGGTTATACCTGACATGAATATAGCAAAGACAATAGTTAGACCTGATAGAGACCTGATATGAGTATAGCAAAGACAATGGTTAGAGCTGTAATGATGTAGGAAAATCTCTGTAAAGAAAAAAAATCACTCAATAATAATACAGTCAGGTGTATAAAATCCAAGTAAAAGCTAAGCACAATGTCTAACACATAAACATTAAAACAATCTGGAATAAAAATGTGCAGCGCTACAAACAATAGACAAAGTTCATAAGTCCATATAAAATGATGCGAGTCTTGCATGAGAGGATAGATCCCACCAGCCTTGATAGATAATTAATGCACCAATCACCACTGTGTGTTCACCGCTCTTACCCTCGATCATGCGACCCCCTGAATAAGGGCAGTCAGTCGCGCTCTGTTTACAATAAAACAGCTTGGAAACCACCTCCTTATTCCTCGTTCCAAGTTGCAGGTAAAGATGACTTACCAGACCACTCAGCCGATCATTCATGTAAGAAGCATGATGGACGTGCGTACATGGCTCCGCCCTACTGGTTTCATCATATCTGATGTCATTAGGGGCACCTCTGTGCTCCTTAGGGCGGAGCAAAGTACTCACGCTGTAGTGCATGCACGGCCACTCCCGGCCATTTTGGATACTGGCAGATTGGTTTTATGCTTATACAAATTCTGGATACATGTGAGTGCAATACTTGTGTTTTAAATAAATGTTGCTATACTGGATTACGCTGTTAGCGCTTTTATTCTTACATGAATGATCAGCTGAGTGGTCTGGTATGTCATCTTTACCTGCAACTTGGAACACGGAATAAGGAGGCAGTTTCCAGGCTGTTTTATTGTATACAAAGTATACAATAAAAGTATACATGTATACGACTGACTGCCCTTATTCAGGGGGTCGCATGATTGAGGGTAAGAGTGGTGAACACACGGTGATGATCGGTGCATTCATTTTCTATCACGGCTGGTGGGATCTAACCTCTCATGCAAGACTCGCATCATTTTATATGGACGTATGAACTTTGTTTTTAGCGCTGCGCTATTTTATTCCAAATGGTTAGAGATGGCAAGAGTATAGTAAAGGCAATGGTTAGACCACCCGACAGGAGTTTGCAAAGACAATGGCTATATATTGCATGAGTATAGCAAAACAATGGTTAGACCTGACAGGGGTATAGTAAAGACAATGGTTAGACCTGACAGGGCTATAGCAAAGGCAATGAATAAACCTGGCAGCAATATAGAAAGACAATGGTTAGACATGGCAGGAGTATAGCAAAGGCAATGGATATATGTGGAATGTGTATTGCAAAGACATTGGTAAGACTGGTTTGAGTATAGCAAACAATGGTTAGACCTGGCAGGAATATAACAAAGACAAGTGTTATACCTTGCAGGAGTAAGCTATCAGTCTATTGTTCCTGTCTCTTTTTATTCATCAATAATTATAGAAGGTGCATACATAAATAAAGCTGTACAATGCTCACGCTAGAAGCATAAACATAAAAATGGCAAGTAGGCATGCTTGGGACATGGAATATGCTTTCACTGCATCTATGAGAAAGGTAGGTTTCCCCAAGATCCTTGTCTAAAGTGTTATATTCCATCATTTATTCCAAGTCACAATTTTCAAGCATGCTTTTATTCTTGCTCTTGTCTACCTTCCTGTCAGAGGTATGAAAACCGATCTTTGATTGGTTCCTGTACAGCGCAACCCTTTGCAGTGTGTTATTAGAAGAGGCTTTATGTGTCTTATGAATATGACATAAACAGGTATAGCTCATTTATGCATCACTAGTTCTATAAATAATGGCCATATATAGGACAGCATGCACAGTAACCGTCCTGTCTTCACAAGGTTAATTACCCTGTGTCTCTCTTTTCCTGCTCCCCTACCCTCTCCCTAGCATTACTTTTTATGTTCCCTCTTTAAAGCAGGTTCCAATCACCAGGTCCACGATGGGTAAAATAAATAAATAACTGTATGACGTGCCGAGCAGCAATAACCCCTAAAAGAGCACTATCAGTGGAACATGATTGATCAATTGAATTCCATAGCAGCTGAAAAATGTGGGATTAAGTAGTGTATTATACGCACAATGAGTTGAGGCATGATGTTCATTTCAAGTTCATTTCGCCGGCCCTCTGCCACCAGATCAGGCAATCAATAGGGCTAGCACATATCATATATCATCGCTCCCTGTGCAAGAGAGGGAGCACCATAATCTCTCGCAAATTTAGACTGACAGATTTGTCGAGATCTGAAAAGGCCCCCTGCATAAATAAAGCAGAAGAGAGAGGACAGCTCTGTGAGAGTAATCAAGGCACACACATACACATATACAGGATCAGATGTTTGTCTATTGGGTCATGGCTCTTTTAAAAGCTGATCTTTTACTTTTAAATGTGTGTTAAAACTGATGTTTGTTAGCGGATGACTCTGCCTTTCCAAAGGGCACTTTTCTTTAACCCAAGTAGGGAGTGTGCTTGTAAGATACTGATGCCATTTTCAGGACTTAAAAGTGGTTCATTTAAAACTGACTTGGTCGGCACCCCATGGGCATTCTTCTTTTGAATACATTGCTTTATGGAAACCAGAATTTTGTGTTTGCTTTATTATGTGAGCTTGGAATAAGCATAAGTGGAACTGTGGGTATGTGTTCTTTTGTGTTATGTTCAAGTTGTCATACACTTAGTGAGATCTTCTAGTCTGATTTCAGTCATAAAGACAAATTGTCATCACAGACTTTTGATCACATTTGATATTACGTTTTCATAAATGGGCACATCATGTTACTGGCTGCGTTTATTAAAATAAATCCATTTATACATGGCAAAATTTACAGTGTCCTCCAACTTTCATTGAAATATTATGTCCAGGTAAACACACTCTGTTGCAGGTCAGAACAGGGTTGGGTAAATACAATGCTGCTGAGGCAACAGTCTTTGGCGAGAAGCTTAAAAATACTTTCTTGCTAAGATTCAACAAGGCATTGTAGCAAAAGTCACACAGCAGAATTTCAGGTATATAACCTAAAGGAAATACATGCTAGGGCAAGAATCTGTGCTGGAAAGAACGTGGAGGCTACAATTGCTGATCTCCATCTGAAAATAATAATTTTCTGGCTTTCTTTTGCTTCAAAGCCTTGAGTCGCTGTCCCAGAAACAAGTATGTATCATGCTAGGTAAGAATGAAATCGGAATTGATTGTTTGAAGCTAAAGATTTAGAATATATTATAGCCAGACTGCCCATTTACTCACCTTTAACTCCATATTCCACAACTCCCTGGGTTCCTTAACAAGCTCATGAAAGTTAGTTCCAAAGGTTCCCTCCCTCAGCAGCTCAGAGAGGCAACATATGATGGGGCAGAGGTAGATAGGCAAGTGATCTGCAGCCAAGTCAATGACTCTCCACTATCAGAACCCGGCAGGTGGGTAATCGACCAGAAGCCTATTAGCACTCAGATTTTCTAGGAGACCAGCTACTGTGGAGAGCCTCACCCCAAATGTTACCACAGTATTCCAATTCCATTGGGGTAGTCTTTTGACCTAGTTGACCTTGTTCACTTCTGTTACCAGAGCTACCCTGGACGTCACTGAGAGGGATGGTATTTAAGAGAATAATTCCAGGTAGCTTTTTGTGTTCAGAACTGTTTTACCGAAGTGGTGATTGTCAGCTAGACTCTCTATAGTCTTATAGATACTCTGCCATGGAGCCCACTGATACAAGGATTGAGTCCATGTTTTTGCAACTTTCATAACTTGTGTTTATATCTGCGGTGTGTTCATGCTATTTGCCATTCTGAACCTGTTTTGCATTATTGTTTCTAACTTTGCACCTATTTAGTAAACTACAAGTTATAATTACTTCCTTTATAATCATCTGGCCAATTACATACTGTATTCTGTTAAGATATTAAAGGCAGTAAAATATCATGATAGCCAAGAAATTAGCATTTTAGATAGAAAAAACAGCAATGACATGCTCCCTATCTACTCAAGTAAAGCTTTCATTTATTGTTACCATTTTCAAAACTGTTATATACTCAAAGAGCTAAATTTAAAAAAAAAGTTATATTTATTTCTATACTTTCCTTTTTGCCACTTATAATTTGCCCAAAACTACAGGTGCACTTTAAAGCAGAACTCCAGATAAACAGCTAAGTTCTTCCAAAGGACTTGCAATTATAATTAGCTACCCATGGGATCCAATCAACACTGCCAGACAGCATAGTCAGATCAGTGGCCACACTTTTCTCCTCTTATGTTAAGCAATACAACTTGGTCACCAACCTGCTCCCAGCCTGTGACTGAGCAATGAAAGAGGAACAACACACTGTTCAGAAGTCATTACTCTACTCTCTCCTCCAGTATGCATATTCTAAGTGTTGTCTGACAGCACCGGGCAAAGCGTTATTGCTAAAATTGGTTGGATTACCAAGCCTGTATATCTCAGCCTGATTTCTGCTCTGTGTAAAAATAGTGTTTTTGTATATCTGCCTGGTGTTCAGCTTTAAGCAATGCATCCATAAGTACATAGAACTTTTTACATAACCATGATATCAGACTATGTAAATAAAACATTGATTTGAATGTGATGTTAGATAACAAAAATATTTAATTTAATATTTGTAGTACCGTAGCTACTGCAAATATTTCATAATGGAATAAAAAAGCAAGGAGCATTTCATCTAGCGTAAATGAACATGATGCTTTGTTACAGGGTCGGGCAAAATGCTGTGGACTTCTTCTGATCAATATCTGATATTTTACGTTAGCTTATGAAGGATACTGCTCCATGGTATATAATGTAATATTGATTATATCATATCCCACAATCACCTGCAAAGAATAAGATTTATCGGTCTTAATGTAATCTTCAGCAATATTCCCACTGGAAAAAACTGGGAGAGGACTAGCCCTGCAAATGAAATTTATACTATAAATTCTAATATGCTGCAGTACTTCTCACAGTTTGTAGGCATTGTATTCCAAAGTTGCAACAGACAGCCAAAACAATAAAAATCCTAGATCTGACCAGTTAGTAGGTCAGAGTGCTGAATATATGTCCACAGTAGATACTGCCTTAAAAATGATGGTTGAAAAGATTGGAAGATGGCGGCAATGGATCCATTCCATTCATAACATCCATAAGACAGAGGCTTTTTGCATATCATGCCCTAGTGATATCATCATATCCCGGGGTAGTAAACTGGATAAACCCAGGTAATAATAAAAATCACTGTGTGGGTATGTAGCTGAAAGGCCATCTTAACAAAAAACATCCCACCTAAAGCAGCTATCTTGAGTTTGGGTATGGTTTAATCCCTAGCAGAACTACTTGCATAATCAGCTTTCAAATTTTCCATTTTTTCAAAGGAAAACCTTCTAAATACACCATTGCTATGCCATGCCCCCTCTAGTGGCTTTAATATATATCGAGGACTAACAGGCAAATAATACAACTGGCTAAGGTGAACATTACCACTACACCCGCATAAGAAAAATATGCTTGTGATGGAGTGTCTCTTAATACTAGAAAACAGATAGTCCACTTGTGTATTCATTGAACGATCATTAGGAGCTTTTTTTTTAAATACTACTAGTATAGCTGCCTAAAATCTTTACATTTTCCTCCCATAGTTTCATTGGGAGAGTATATCAGACCTTGTTTTGTGTTGAACAATGTTGCCATACCAATATGTTTCAAGCTGTAGTTACTGGAGAAGGAGGCTCTAGGCATCATACAGAAGAATAGTAATGCTGGCCATACATTAAACAATTTTCCTATTCAACTTCCTTTAGATTTACCTTCAACTATGTAGTACAATGGCCTGCATAATTGCATACAAATTAAACGTGTTTAAGTTTGAACTCATATTATATGGTTTTGGTAATTCTAATGGTAAATTGTACAAGAAAATCGTATAATGTATTGCCAGCCTTAGCGAGGAGAACCTCTTTAATAGGCAAGCTGGAGGCAGGTAGCTGACATGGAAAGCTGCAGAGCATGGGAACAGCTGAACAGCATTACAGATATTTTGGTACTTTGATAATATAGTGCACCTGTGCTTAATAATTGTGTACTGTTTAGCTTTGATGTTGCTTATATGTAGGATTGCTATGCATTAGATTAAGACTTTTCTGACTGTGATGCTGTCTTTTTTTTCTACAGATGGATCTGATGGTTCTGGGCCAAATGGAGATTCTCAAAGTAGTGTGGAGAGCTTACGAAAACATTTACGTGCAGACAACTTTACCCAGCAACAGTTGGAAGCATTAGATCGAGTTTTTGAACGCCCGTCCTATCCTGACGTGTTTCAATCTTCAGAACACATTAAATCAGAACAGGTAACTAGAACAACAAAAGAGACATTGATGGTGTCACGAATATATGCCTGGGCTGAACATTAACGTTTGGAAAAATGTAGTGGTGTGCATTGAGGCTCTCCATTACTAAACTGCCTTATCTTGAAATGGAACGATAGCAATTAGGGTGTGTCTTTTAATTTCCTCAATTGATGTTCTCCCCAAAAGTGCTTCACTTAGGCATCTGCCTACTCCCATAGATATAGATTGATACCTTATCTACCTAACTCCCAGCTGTGGAGAGTAAACTCAGCAAAATACAATTATCCTTCACATTTTTTTCATGTTATGTTTGCAAAACTTCCAAGTGATTTGTGCACAACAGATAGAACACATCAGTGTTTCTTGTTAATAGAAACACTCTTTTTTAATCTCTGCTTTATGGTAATAGTCAGCGCCTGGTGTAAACAGGACACCGCATGGTGGCAATACTCTGTAACTCTAGAACCCTCTGATTTGTTACTGAAATACGTTATAGAAGTAACCATGAAAGCTACACATGAGTATATTTGTTCTTTGTCTATCTCCCTCCACAATCAGCTTCAGCTTCATCGTAAAGGTTGTTTATCTTAATAGAACATGAAATGGAAAAAAACATCTTTAGAAAATGCCCCAAACTATAAAACATGAAATGAAGAGAAGCCCTGTCTGAGAGTATATTTTTTTCTTCTCTCAGAGTCCCTGAGTTTATTACAATGGATAACCTTTATTTACTTTCATTAGACTATTAAACGCTAGCACAGTCATTTTTTCCCCCTGAAACTTAAAACAGGGGCCATAAAGCAAATCTAAAGCCTAATTGAGTTCATTTTAATTTCTCTCCGATCACAGCGAATTACTCCGGTGATAAATCAGGGGGCAGCTTCACCCCCAGTAGAAGGCCTAATTTGCAGCTAATTACGAAACTGATTTCAACAGGAAGATCAATACGAAAAGGAATTGGAAATGACTAGGCTGTGGCATCCAGACATAGAGGTGGGGGTGTGGATGAAGAAAACGGGGCTAGAAGGAGCAGAAAATCAGTTTTAATTTAATGTAATATTAATCAGAAAGAGTTTTTTCTCCCTTTTTTGTTCCCCCTGTTTATTATCCCACTGAAAAGGCAGCTGTAGAAAGCAAGGTCTGCTCCCTGAGAAAACCATAATAAGAAGGCAATTACTAGATTGTTTTGGACAGAACACCCTTTCAAATTCAATGACTCCCCCTCCCACCCTTCTGTTGGCCATGTGCTCTGGCCCACTCCCCAATTTCATACCCCACTGCACAGGAAGAGGGAGAAGAGACCAGGGTGATGGGGGAGTGGTCCTTCCTTTGTATTTAATGAAGCACATCATTCAGAAAATCAAATGTTGGTGATTTAGGACGACAGGTGACTTTTTTTTTTATTTCCTATTTGTATTACCAAGCAAACCTGTGAGTTCGCTTATGCAACTGTTACAAAAGCATGACATTACTTTTTGCTAGTTTTTATAAAACTTATATTCAAATAGAATACATTTTTAAGTTATAGAACTCCATGCTGCTTTTATTTTTATTATGGTGTTCCAGATTATTCTTAGGATAATGATTTAAAGAATTCCAATTGTGTTTAAACAGCAGAGACCCAAAGGACACCAAAAAGTGAAGCCATTATGGGATGCTGCAGTATAAGGCATAATAGTTGTGCTATGGTAGCCATATGTTGGCAGAGCTGAGTATCTTTGATGCAGTCAGATGATGAGCACACACAGGTTTAAGTGCTAGGAATACGGGCTGACATCTAACAAATTGTTATATATTTGCAATTTTGCTGTATACATTAAGGAACTAGCAATTGGTTAAGACCAAATTTTAGGACTTTCTTAGCTATAGTACACAATAGGAAAAAAAGGTACATCATATACTTGAAAAATGTCCATCACTTTAAGCTACAAGTGAGTGTTATTTTATTCTAGGATGTTCACTAAGTCCTATCCTATTCTTTACTTACAACTAGGCAAATGAGTACTCCCTTCCAGCACTAACCCCTGGCTTGGATGAAGTCAAGTCTAGTTTATCAGCCTCCGGTAATGCAGACCTTGGTACCAATGTATCAGGACCTCAGTCCTACCCAGTGGTAACAGGTAAGCTGAATTTATTTTAATACATCATAATGTTTTTTACTACATGTTTACTAACTTGTGAACCAGTGTGAATGCCACTGCATAAAGAACTTAATGGCAATTCTACACTAATAAGTCTCAATAAAACTGGCAGCAGCTATGATTGCAGATACAAACCTCATTACTGTTCTATGTTGATTCTGTGAGCTTAAAAGGGAAAATGTACAACCCTGCTCACAAAATATCACAAAGTTGAGTTAGAAGACTTTAGTTTATCAGCTTCAAAAGTAGGGAAGAATGCACACAATGACCATACCTCGTATCAGGAGTCAGATTTGCTACATACTTTGCAACTGCCAATCAAATGGCATACTAATTAGCAACATAGCATGACCTGTTAGCTTCAGGAAGCACAAACAGTGGGGAAATCCACTGACCGCCTGCATTTTACCAAATAGCTATTCCTTTGAGACATATTGAATCCTTTTCTGCTATTGTTTGCTTCATTTTGTACAACCACATATTTTAAAAAAGTAAATGTTTTCATATAAGTACATTTTGATGTGACTTTCTCATTTTCACTTGCTAATGGTCTTTGTTTTTAATAATTCATCAAGAATAAAGAATTGTACGTTAGCCACTAGAGGGAGTTTTTAATTGCAATCAACTTTTAAGGTGTTAGCCACAAAGTGAGTTCATTCTTTTTAGTCAGACAGACCTATTTGTACAGTGGATTGAAAGAGATTATCAGTAAGGCACCGTGAGCAGCACTGTAAAACAGGAAGGAAAGTCTGCTCATGAAATGGGCAAACAAGGCCTATACAATTTAATCAGCACTGATAAGATTATTGATTATTTCCATAATACTCTGCACTGTCACATAGACTGCATATTTAAATAAAATATTTAAAAAAATACAATCTCCCCTTTAGAGTCTACTTATCACAGATGAACAGTAGAAGTACAATATTTATAGCGTAGACTGAACAAATACCACACTGAATTCTTAGTTATTTGATAGAATTGCATTTTGTGAAATTTTGGACCAACTCACAAAATGGTCAACTCTTAATAGCTAGAAGACTGCAGTAGAAAAGCAAAAATATGAAAATGTTTGTAAATGGACCTAAAATGATCTGGTAAATGTTGATAAAAAGTGTAAATTCTTACCAGCTCAGGATTCATGCAGTTTAGCTGTAATACAGTGAGGCTGATTTACTAAAGAAATAAAGTGTTGTAAATGCAGAAGTTTATTTTTGTTTGCATTAAGATAAAACACCTTCCGTGTGCAACAGCCCCCCTCAGCCCCTCTAATATTTATCTGAGCCCCATCTCAATCCAGCGATGTTACATGAGTGTCTCGACTACCCTTCTCATTGGCTGAGACAGCAGAGCGGCGCCATTGGTTCCCATTGCTGTCAGTCAAAGTCAGTCAGCCAAAGAGGAGAGAAAGGGGGTGGGTCTGGGCTGTGGCTCCATGTCTAAATGGACACAGGGAGCTGTGGCTCAGCTCAGGTGCCCCCATAGCAAGTTGCTTGCTATGGGGGCACTCAGCAGAACGAAGGGGCCAGGAGCACAGAAGAGGGATCCAAGAAGAGGAGGATCTGGGCTGCTCTGTGCAAAACCACTACACAGCACAGGTAAGTATGACATGTTTGTTATTGTTAACTAAAAAAAACAAGAATGTTTACACAGAAATTCATGAAATTCACCATTCATGTGAAAAGCAAATTCTTATTTATGTATTACATCTGCATATGATGGGACTGAGGTGGATTTCCACTCTTTTTTTCTGTGCAAACTTCTAATTAATTTAGATGTAAACCCGATTCATGAAATTTGAGCTGGGCACATATATCTGTAGAGTCCTGTGGCTTTCTCCTGCTCCGTAGCTCTGTCATCAGCCTGATAACTTCTGACAAGTTCTCTGACACATGAGATAAAAACAGCCTGAAATTTGTGTCATAGGAGGTTGCTATAAATAGATTAGCACAGAGCTGCCTGATTCACAGAACAGTTCTGAGAGTCTTTGCCTATGGGGAGGGGGGGGGGGTTGTGTGCCTTTCCTCCAATCAGCTGTCTTGGCTGTATGCCCAGATTCCATTCCCAGTCCTGAACAGGAAGAGAAAAAAATCTAACACAAGGTAAGAGTGCTAAAGAATATATAATACCGAAGACAGCAGATATACATGTAAAATTCATTTTTTTGTTTCAGAGATTTGTTTCATCTCTGTGTATCATCTGAGGCTGTTCACCTCTCTGGGTATTTGTGAGGGTTTACATCCACTTTAATTTAATATATCAGCTTCAACGTTTTATTGCATTCATTGCTGCAGTTGTTGTACACCTATTTTTTATATACTGTATCTAAGCTTTGTTGACCTTAATTTTTGGGAATATTGTAATTGGCTTATGTTTTGCGCATTACTTTTCCAATACAATACTCAGTTTATAGATATAAGGAATGAAATGGATGGCAATTGAATTTTCCTTTAGACTAGTGAATGAGTTGAAGCTCCTCTG
Source organism: Glandirana rugosa (assembly GCA_018402905.1). Taxonomy (NCBI): domain Eukaryota; kingdom Metazoa; phylum Chordata; class Amphibia; order Anura; family Ranidae; genus Glandirana; species Glandirana rugosa. Next base: position 87,823 of record BLSH010233203.1, on the reverse strand, counting down.
ACTTCCATCATCCAATCATGTGCCAGCAAAAATACGTTTTTTTTTTTTTAACTTTCCTTGCACATGATGGGGTATTCTTTGCAAAGTGAAAAATCATTCAGTAAACTATGGCAATATTCCCTTGCAAAGTTAACAGCCTATTTGTCTTTATAGCAACCAATCCCAAAAGTAATATATGGTATTACTGTTCTACAAATAACACTTTTGCAAATATCTTTCATCATTTCTTTTGTAACTGCTTGATAAATTTATGGTAAAGAACTTGTAGATTAACAATAAATTTTTAAATCAGAAATTGGTTTTAATAAAGTGGAGCTCCACCCAAAAGGGGAAGTTTCACTTTAAGCACTCCTCCCCCCCTCCCATGCCACATTTGCCATGTAATTTTTTTTGGGGGGGGGAGCGGGTACCTGGTTTTGACAGGTACCTGCTCCCACTCAGATCGCCTAGTCGATCCGAATGGAAGTTTTCCTCTCCCCCTCACTCCTTGCAGTCTTGTTAACTGCCGGACCATTCAGCAGCCACAGTGCGACTTGCGAATGTGCAGTTCGCACCCAGCTGTGAAGCAGCAAGCTGTTACAGCTGGGTGCCCACAGTTGAAATGCCGGCTCTGGGGAGAGGAGAGGGATAGAAGCGAAGGTTCAGGTGACCACATTGCTGGATCCTGGGACATTTGAGTGTGTGTTTATTAAGTCAGCAGCTACACTTTCTGTAGCTGCTGACTTTTAATAAACACAATATGACTGGAGCTCCGCTTTAAGAAAATAGCATTTTTACATAGTGTACATAGAGAACAATCGTATAATTATACGCATAAATACAAGTATATAAAATCTGACCTTACCTTTTAAAGATGTGTGACCAGTATTAAATCAGTCAGGCTTAACCCAGGAGCGTCCAGTTATTTGCTCTATATTTTTTCCAGATTTGTCAGTACGCCATCTATGCTAATAAAGCACTCAAATCTAAATGTATCTCATATATATTGTACTCATTCTTTGCTGACTTCCAATGGAGTAAAATTAGCTCATGTGTCTGAAACAATGTCCTACCAATAGCTTGTCTTGGAAACTCCTGTACATGGTGGTCAGCAAGAATCCCCAACAAACATTGTTTAGAGTCTTCCCTTATCATGACCTGGAATATCTTATTAAGGTTATTGATGACCATCATCCAGTATATGTGAAGTTTGGGACATCTCCATAATAGGTAAATCAGATCACCATGATCTTTATGACATCTAGAGCACAAAGCATCATCCAACACCCATTTTAAACAACTTCAGAGGAGTGTAATGGACCCGTAAAGAAGATATAATTGTTAAAGTCTTTAAGAGATGATAAACGGACATAATTGAACTGCCTGCATGGCTTCCTCCCAGTGCTGCTCCCCAAAAGCCCCTACCTCCTTCGTCCAGTGGTTTACTGTAGGTTAACAATATGATCAGAAAAATGTATATGCTGTATAAGTGGACTTCTAAAACTAGAACCAAAATCCAACTGTGTCTATCCCACTGATATTTATAATTTGACAAACAATGGTGATATAATAATGTTGATTTAAGAAGTATTAAATATTCACAGTTGAATATTGTCTTAGTTAATATGGCAAAGCTATGTACTACATAGCCATGAATGATTGCCATGAAAACTTTACTTTGAGGTGTGTTTTGAGGGTTTCTTAGCTGCCCTGAACACATGTCAGATTGTCTAATCAGTTAGACATATGTATCTGCATGTGGTTTACAAAATCCTTAGACCTAACTGATTTTTTTCCCATGGGTTAAGCTTAGTAAAGCCTTCCTAAAACAGAAGATATAATCATATCTCAATTTCATCACAAATTCTAAATCCTTCATCCTCATTTTAGGGTAGGGGGCAAAGCCATGCAATTAGCCAAGAGTCAACAAAGAATGAGTTGTACAGCCACATCTACTGTCCCTAAATGAGGGGACAACCCCTTATTTTTTGTATTTGTGATGGAAATTGGACATGCAGATATCTTCTGTATTATGAAGTCTTTTCTGGACTTTGCTTAGTTTTAGTGGAGGACTTTTTGGTTAAATTCAGACCCTGAGCTAATCTGTATTAGGAAATAATGGATTCTTTTCCAAAAAATTAAAGCCTGCTAATATACAAATTAGTATTGTATAATGAAATTTGCTGCCTGCTAGTGATCTGTGAGGAAAAACGTTGTGATATTTCTTTGCCATGTGCGCTGTTAAGCCTGGCATGTCCATTGAGTCAGGAATCATGTTTTGTGGGCCTTTTTGTGGTGAAACAGTATAATATATGAGTAGTGATAACTTAGATGTCATTATGTGCTACAGTTCAGCCAGGGCTGGTGCAAGGATTTTTGACACCCTAGGCGAAACCTAATTTTGCGGCCTCTGGGCTCCGCCCCTGACTCCACCCCCTTTGCCCTGCCCATGTATATGGTGGAGGTGGCGGGGAAGATGTTTGTGGCGCCTCTCTACTATTTCTTCAGCTGTGATCTGCAGGCCAGCACCTGCGCCTCTGGATAGTGGCAGAGTTACTGCAATAGAGCTCTGATCGGATCGGTGTGGCGGGGTGTGTGATAGCAGCGAGCGGTGTGGGGTCATTGTGTCTACAAGGATTTTACTGCCCTAGGCGACTGCCTATCCCTTATGGTGAAGCCGGCCCTGATTTCAGCAGTAGGTCATGATACACTGATAAGGGTAAGGTGAATTACCCAAGGTTACCTTTCCCTGTATATTTGTTCAAGCTGAGCTGCTTCCTTTCAAAAAGTAGATGTGCATTTTTGCTATGTGAAGCAACATTAACCATACAGTGGAGTTAAAAAAAGTGTTTTACTGCATCCACCTTTATTCTCAATAATCTATCCTCATCAGGTGTTCTCTGCTTTCCTCTCAATGTCATCAAGGTGCCTATGCCTGATCCATTCTCAGCCCAAGTGTGGGAAACTTTCATTGCAGGCTCAGCATGACACTCCCAGGTGGCACCTTAACACTAACATGTTCATCTGCATGCAGGATTTCAATCAGTGAATAGAAAAGCGTAGAAACACTCATTAGCACTCAGAACTGTTTACCCACAGTAATGAAGGTAAACATTTTAAAGGACAGATTAAGGAAAAGCTTGAGAAGTGGGGACTTATTTTACTGCACTTAGGCTATGCTCCAGTTTTTGGAATAATGGTGTCATTAGGCAAAAAAGGTTGCAGATCATGCTTAATCTTAAAGTGTTTTTCTTTATTTTTTTACGAGTAATTAAACGCCTGGCGTTATTGATCATTGTTGATTTTATGTCCCTCTATTTGCATAATCTATTAAAGATGAATGATTCATGAAGTGATTATTATAGGGAAGGAAAGTACAGGCGTCCCAGATAGTTTTGTCAAGGTGAGAGATGCTTTCATTTTTTCGCTATTAGCGGATAATCTAATTAAGTATTTTGAATACAAATATACTATATGCTCGGACTAGAGGATGTCTTTAAAGCCAACACCGCCAATGCCTCTTTTACGTTGCTGCTTTTTTTGTGCTTTCCCTTCTCCAGAATCATTTTTCCAACTTCAATCGTTTTATTTGACAAAATAATTTAAAATGTGCAGATTCAATAAGAGCTGCCAGCAGGAAATAACATAATAATATAATTTGGTAAATTCAACTGCCTTGTTAAAGAGCTCTTGGTGTCTTCTCTGTTCTGCAAAATCCATTTGTTATATTTCAAGGGAGAATCAATTGTACTGATGGAACCTACAAGACGACTACTTCAGCATTCTAGAGCTAGGCATTTATCACAGGTGGATGGCAATGACTAAATCTGTATGGATGAATACGGAACAAGGGTCATTGACAGCACTTTTCAGTAATCTGGAAAACTGCGTTGGTCAATCTCATGGTTTTATATTTAATCTTGTGGTTACAGATTACGGATACTGAGAATATGTTCTGGTTATACAAATCAGTCTCATAGCACTATGATATAATTGGGTAACCAGATATGTGGATAAATGCACAGCAGCCAATCAGATATCAGCACCAAGCTTCAAAAAGTTTTCAGACTAATTAACGCTAATTGGATGCTATGGCTTACTGCATGTCAGTGCTGTTTGCCTCAGATTATTAAATAGTCATGATGCAGTAAACCATCAGATTATCCAATTACCTTTCATCAATTTACATCAACCAGAGCAATAAAAGATGAATAATCTGTTGCTACGGGTTACTGCACTTTCCTCTTAACCTTAATAAGCCAGCTCATTGTTCTGTCGGAACATGTTTTTTACAGTAGGAAATGAGGGTGTAAAGCCTTGATATTCTTCATTTAATAGTCAATAGATTTCTGTAGACAATTTGCCCATCAATCTATGTATCTATAAGTTTCCTTTTAAGATAAACTATTTGAAGGGTCACAGGCTAAGCCCCTAATAGAAAGGTCACACAAGATTGGGTTTGGTTTGAATAAGTTAGTCAGGCCTTTTGATGGGTATACATCCATCACTGGTTAATAGGCTTTTCTGGACACCCAGGAGGAGTAGTACAAGGTCAGAGGTCATATGCACATTTTTCCATAGCAAAAATCTTGAGTCCTAAATGACTTACTAACACTAAAACTGCTTGAATCTAGCCACACTTTAGACCCCCCCATACAAACCCCTGATTATATTAATACTTTCAATAGAATGTATGGGCACACTATTCAATTAAAATGTTTTAAAAATCAAATGTTACTATAGTTTTTATGAAGTTACTTTTTTTATAGATTTACTTGGATGTATAGTATTCCCTAGGCTCTCTTGGATCAAAGTATAACTATACCATCCTATAAATGCTTCTTGTTTCAGTTGTAAGGGTTGGTTTAATTGTGAATAGTAAGGTACTGTAATTGTACTGCTATAGAACTGGTATGAGTTAAGGCTGTTAGCAATTCTAAAGGTGGTGAAAACTTGCTAGGAGCAGATTTGCTAAGAGGCCTCATATCTTCTCCTATGGCAATGCTCCTTTGCTGGCTCAACCAGAGAGATGTCTACTGATCTTGCTACTGCCTTGCTAGCATTTAAGGCTCTACAGTGTTTCAGCCAGTGATGGAAGATGCCCATTAGAGAAGCTGTCATTTGAACCTTGGTTATTTTCTGCTGGTGCCAGCATGATATGGACCTCAAAATGCATGACTCCAGGTATCAGGCACAGACTGTAGAAAAGAAGAGAAATGGCAAGTTGCCCAAAGGATTAGAGAACCATTTTACTTATTTTAAACCTTTTTTAGTTTTTTTATTTTGTTTTATATCATTCCATTTACATTTATGCATATATTTTTTTCTCTTTCTGTGTACCACCCTGTGTCTGTCTGTTTTCTGTCCATCCATCTCCTTCTTCCTCACAGAGAGTTTCTCCTCTCACCTCTATGTAAAGCAAGAGCCTCATGAAGCTTCCCTTACTCCCTTCACTCCCTCTTCACTGGCCAGCTCAGGGCTGGCTGATCTTCAGCCTTTCCAGATGGCCCTCACGGTTGATGCGTCCACACCTACGTACAGCTCCTTCACCCATCATGGCCCTCCCTACGGGCAGTACGGCAGCCAGCCACTCATAGCAGGTACCAAACTTACCCTCATGCATAAATCAACTGCAAACTCAAATAACACTTTTTAATGATTGCTGGAGAATAGCTTGTCAGATAGGCCCAGTTACCTAATAAATAGCTCATGAACTATCATTACTCAATTCCTTATTTACACAAGAACCAATAGAACACTATCATGTCTTATAATATGCTTTGTCTTAAAGACAATAAAGTTTCTCCATAGAGGTTGGTTGGCGTGAGTGGCAAATAGTTGACTTTCTCAGGCTGTTAAAACAATTTTTTATATTGCCTATTATTGCAAATATCTGCAAATAAACTGCCCTGAATCTAAGTTATAAAGCCCAAATTCATAAAATAAATATGTCAAATCCCCCCCCCCCCTTTTTTGTTTTAAGTTTTAATAGGATAGAGGTATGGTTTACTATAATCTGTAAGTAGTGGAAACATGTTCCATAGTCACAGTCTTACTATGAGAGTTCTCTGTCAACATGGAGAAACCACTAAGGTTCATGTGACACTATAATGCTGGTGTCACCAATTCCTATGTGAGTTCCAATCCAAATAAGGGAATCAGGAGGTTTAGCTTACAGCAGAATTAGTGGCGGCTGATATCATATTACACTGATATCACAGGACGTAGTAAAGACCTGGCTTGGGATCCAACTCTTCCTTCACACCAACCTTAGGAGTAGGGCTCCGCTTTAACATTTGAAATCCCATCCACAGAACTTGCTGCTTAGATTTCAAAAGGCCAAATTATGTTGTTACACCTAAAAACTAATCTGAATTGCTTAAATTCTGTGATATACAAACTTTACTGGGCTCAGTAATTATGTTGCAGTTTACTAGTCACTTATACTACTGAAGCATAGAGAAGTGGTTGGTTTAGAAGGATGGTGTACAGAGCGAAAATGAAGAGGTCGAGGAAGGCTAAGTAAGTTTGCATATGTAGGAGTAATAGTAATTATAATCAAAAGTGCACGCTACAGACAGATTGAAAAGCAGTGTCTTTTTGTGTGCTGTCAATAGCAGTTAATAGAAGTACACATACCTTTAGGACCTTATGTAAAAGAGGCCTTGTGAATTTACAGATATAAATATACTGTATATCTCTTCAATGCAAATTTCAACAGAATTAGTGGCAAATGGGGATTCATACATTTGATCTGGCCATTAGTATTTAAATTCAGTCTTTCAATATTTATATGACAATATAAATTAAAAAAAATAGAGTCTGTCTCATTAAAATATGGTTATGGAAAAAAAAAACATTTTATAGTATGGAATATTTTGCAATGGTATATGGGTCTTGATGCAGTGATATATATACTGTAACACATGCTGAACTACTGTTGTAAAAATCTTTTGAGTTAAGACTTTATTTCACATTCTTGGATAAAGTCCAATGTGTTATCATACTTCGAAACATAGGATCTACGGTACCTGCTTGGTACTGGACACGAGTACAACAAGAAATAATGCAAATAAAGTGCTTTAGAGTATTTGATCTTGTACTACCTATACTTGGTGTTGCTACAGGTTCTAGTCTTGCTCAGATTCAGACTTTGGATGAGATATGCATATTTTGAGGCCATACAATGTAAGCACGGAGCCTTGGGGTTTGATCATTTATTTACTAATAATAGGCTGATGGAGCAGATGTGATGTGTGTGTGAATAAGTAAAAGCAAGGCTGGAAGAGCATTAGTGTGTGGAAAAGGTGCTCTTTCCATACTAATAACATGACAATAAAGTGATGAACAGGTCACTCTTGGAAGTATCAGTGTTAAAGGGAAACTCTAATGTATATAAATAAGTATGCATTTTGAAACATGCATTGATGTAGCTTTCACTTGCAAGCAATTTTTTTCATATGACTTTAAATGTATTTTTCCGCTATCTTTATTGTTGGAGTATTGTAGTATACATACAAAATTGTAATTTCTACATTTAGTAGTTATCTTTATACTAGGTAATAGGATTCACAGTCATGTGTAAAGTATCTTAAATATTTTAAAATATATTCTTGAGTGGGGTCCACAGTAAACCTTCTTCTGTGTTCCACTACAAAACTAGTGTCACTTTGTTACAAGGAGCCTGACATATCTTTAGGGCTAAGCACTACAATTGTCATCCTCTTTCTCCAACAAGATATGTTAGTCAGCCATTAAGGGCACTCTTACTAGATAAAGGAATAGCAGTTGGTGGGGATTAGCCCTCTTGAAATCAGGACTGTTCAGGGTTCCTTTACTTATTTTTATATTTTTAGGAAACAAAACTTAATTTACAGTAAATAATCATGTGCATATTTTTTTTAAACACATTTTTATAAACCAATAGTAAAAAATGTATCTCTTTACTTTTAGGTCGAGACATGACGAGTACAACCCTTCCTGGTTACCCTCCTCATGTTCCTCCTACAGGACAAGGCAGTTACCCAACCTCAACCCTTGCTGGAATGGTCCCTGGTAAGTCATTGCTTTAGTTTAGAAAAATTTCAATTTTACTCTCCAAATGAAGTGACATACAGTATATATCAGCATTATTTATGTCCGACCAGTACACAGTAGCTATATCATACCGTTCACAAAGGCAGTAAACACTCTATAATACTGTGCATAGATAGAGGTGGATATACTTCCATATGCTTTTTTAATATGATAGATTGGAGGACATTTCAAAGAAGGATTTAGATCACAACAAAGGAATTAATACCATATGCACCTTGGTTGTTCAGTGTGGAGTATGGAAATGATTGCTAGAGCTCAAGTGTTTGCTCTAGGAAGCATTTCATTTTTCCCCCCTGTAAATATTACATATAAGGCACACAATAGTATAATATATATATATATATATATATACAGTATATATCTAACAGTTTTAGATTCTGTAACTTTTCAAATATAGAATCAGAGGCAAGCATCAAGATCCTTTTAGTTAACATGAAATGTTCAGCACAGGAGATACTAAAGAGTATTTTACTAAGAGCAGTCAGATACAGCATCTTAACTTAGTATACACTCTCCAGTCTACCTACATGTCACTAGATAAGCTTAGAGTCTGAACACTAACACATAGTATGCAGCACTCCACAGGTTATTGGCAGGAAAGAGGCATCTCATTATTACTGCATTGACAGGCACCAACGTTTCGGTTCACCATTCGGTCCAGCCTGTGGAGTGCTGCTCATGTCTGTCCAGCTCTAAGCCTTGTCTGTTTCACTGCAGGACTGGGAGTGGTGAGTCTAGCACATTGTGCATATCTCTCTGTTGTATTTTCTGTCTTTTAATATCCTAATTATAATGCCTTGTGCTACTATATGAAGAAAATAAGCAAGCATTTTCACACTAAAGTTATAACATGTTATTCAGTGATGCCTAACTGTATAGTTCATGGGTTCCTTGCATCAATATGGGTCTCTAAACTAGATAGTTTGCCTACTTACCATATATGAGGCTCCTCTAAGCACTTTGGGTATCATGCAAAAGGCAACAATTGTATTAGCAGCATCCAGTCAGATGTTTACGTTAATTCTCTAACAATCCATCTGAAATCTCATAGTTTTCTCTAGCTTTCATGTTTTTTTTTTCATATAAGACCTGTCCAACAAATTTATGGATACTCTTTAGAATGGCTTGTACATCTACAGAACTTTTGTTTTCTCAGCCACTCCTAATATTTAAAAGTGCATCTGTCCTTTACCTAGACAGGGCAAAGCAACAGGCTCTCCCACCACTCCATTCAGCTGTTGTGAACACAGATAGGAAGCCCTCTGTAAGACCTAATCATAACTTGGAGCTTACTCAGTGCTGAGGACGCTCTTCTTGCTTCCATGTGGCCTCATTGGGTGCCTCAGTGGCCTACCACCAAGCACTAACCTAGTTATATGTAAAGGAGTGAGTCATATGTTCCCCCATACCTGGCAGTGAAGCAACATAAAGGTGAGTATTTGAAGCTAAGGGGGAAGTGGTTAGATGAACACAGTGGGCAAGGCATATTTCCACCGTATATAGAACTGTAACAGAACGTGTTGTGATTTCTTGTTCCAGAGTAGAGGATCCACCATATTCTTTCATTTAATTCTTCCTGAAGAAGAGAGAATTATGTGTAGCATTTTTTTATATTAACTCATTATTAATTATTATGATTTCACCCATAAAGTTCCACTGTTCAAGACATACCGTATCTCACAAAAAGAGTGCATCACTCACATTTTTGTAAACATTTTATTATATCTTTTCATGTGACAAGACTGAAGAAATGACACTTTGCTACAATGTAAAGTAGTGAGTGTATAGCTTGTATAACAGTGTAAATTTGCTGCCCCCTCAAAAAAACTCAACACACGGCCATTAATGTATAAACCGCTGGCAACAAAAGTGAGTACACCCCTAAGTAAAAATGTCCAAATTGGGCGCAATTAACCATTTTCCCTCCCCTTTGTCATGTGAATCGTTAGTTTTACAAGGTCTCAGGTGTGAATGGGGAGCAGGTGTGTTAAATGTGGTGTTATCGCTCTCACTCATTCAACATGGCACCTCATGGCAAAGAACTCTCTAAGGATCTGAAAAAAAGAATTGTTGCTCTACATAAAGATGGCCTAGGCTATAAGAAGATTGCCAAGACCCTGAAACAGCTGCAGCATGGTGGCCAAGACCATACAGCGGTTTAACAGGACAGGTTCCACTCAGAACAGACCTTGCCATGGTCAACCAAAGAAGTTGAGTGCATGTGCTCAGTGCCATATCCAGAGGTTGTCTTTGGGAAAAAGATGTGTGAGTGCTGCCAGCATTGTTGCAGAGGTTGAAGGGGTGGCGGTTGAAGGGGTGGCGTGTCAGCCCGTCACACCTGAGTAGAGTTGAGCGAACCCGGACTGTAAAGTTCGGGTCCGTACCGAACTTTGGGGTGTCCGGGACCCGGACCCGGACCCGGACTTTTCAAAAAAAGTCCGGGTTCGGTCTAGGAATCTCTCAA
>BLSH010233203.1:20480-76042 GCA_018402905.1 Glandirana rugosa | reverse complement strand
GGTACTTCCGGCTTATTTATACTTTTTTGACACAGTTTGAAGATGATTTTAGAACAGTTCTATGGCCTCTAATGTTAATTAATACTTTTCAGACCCATTTTGAAGATGATTTCCATTTTTGCATTTTTTATGTTTTTATTTTTTTAAAAATATTTAAAGTTATTTCCCTGTCCCCATTTCTTTGTAGGTCACTTGTCCCACCCTTACCCACATTTCCTTCCTTTTGCAGACCTCTAGGACCTTCCAGGACTATTTTACAGCACTTTTTGTACCTAAAAGTCCGGGTCTCCATTGATTTCAATGGGGTTCGGGGTCCGGGACAAAGTTCGGGTTCTGTCCGGACCCGAACCCGGACTTTGACCCGAAGTTCGGCCGAACCAGCAGAACCCGGACTTCTAGAAGTTCGCTCAACTCTACACCTGAGATCTTGTAACACTAACAAGTCACATGACACATGGCAGGGAAAATGGCTAATTGGGCTCAGTTTGGACATTTTCACTTAGGGGTGTACTCACTTTTGTTGGCAGTGGTTTAGACATTAATGGCTGTGTGTTGCATTATTTTGAGGGGTCAGCAAATTTACACTCTTATACAATCTGTACACTCACTACTTTACATTGCAGCAAAGTGTAATTTCTTCAGTGTTGTCACATGAAAAGATATAATAAAATATTTACAAAAATGTGAGGGGTGTACTCACTTTTGTGATATTCTCTAAATGCAGGCCTATCTACACAAAAAAAACTATAGAATAATGTAAAGAGTTATATTTAAAAAGGTTGCTGAAAGAGAGATCACTGTTTTTTGGCATTCCAATTATAACCTTTAATACCTGTATATTATAGCACACATTGATATAAAATAGTTGAAGTCTTTGAAAGATACAGTGTTTTATATCATTGAAGGAACGTTATTTTGCTAGGCGCAACTCAGGCAATGGAATAATACCCCTGTTTATTTATTCCCAGATATATAACACAAGTATGACTGAATGCTCCATTAAATGACATTGCATAAAGATGTAGAACAGGTCCATATTTTTCAGCCCTTACACTCTACTCCCTAATATACAAGAGTATTCTCAGGAGACATTATTGTAGAACTTAGAGGAAAGGGAATCCCAATTGGTGCAGTGAACTGCTGAAAAGGCCTTGCGGCCGGGTGAGCAGATAGGGGAGTATGGAAATAAAATTCAATGCTGATGAGGAAATTACACTTGTTTCATTAGTGATCAGGGAAAGAGATAGCTCAGTTCCTCTTGGTCACAGTTGAGCTCAAAAGCTCATTATCCTCCTGTATGCATGCTTTCACTTCTCATCAATAAACACTTCCAGTGTCCGCTGTCAGCTCCCCCACCTCTGCACACACCTATAAACACATGTAGTGCTGTGCACGTTTTCTTGTGTCTGATATAGTACCAATGGCAAACTCATCATTGCATCATATTCATTAACTGCTAGGAAATATATTTAATCATTGTTATGTATTCTCTTGTTATCTCATTCTTAATCCTAGTTTTAAAAATAAAAAGTTTCTGGCTGGTTTAATGCTCAAATATTCAATGCAATGTTCAGACATATTTTGTTGTGATTTACTTAATTACATTAACTGTTAAAGTGATGACTAATACAATTATTTTACTTTGAGGACTCAATTTACAGGTGAACCTTATAAATAGCATGGATTATATAAAATAAGGTTTAAGAACAATTCCAAATTATAAATGTATGCAAAAAATTTGAATCTTGTCAGAGTGGGGCATTTCATGGGATGTTTAACCACTTACCGCCAAATCATGCACCTGGTACATCATTGGAATTCAAGTGGTTGTACTGAGATGATGCCTGCAGGTATCACCCTAATACCGTGTTTTAGAGCCGATGGTCAGCTCTCTTGCAATAGCAATCAGAGTGGCTGTTCCCCCCTTCCCACCGCCTCCTGCGGCTTGTTTGGGCTCTCCCATCCCAAGCTACCAGCCGGTACAACTGCCTGCTAGTCGGACACCCAAACAAAGCCGGGATCAACTTTGATCGGGTCTCTGGTATGGTAACCCAGAAGCGCTATTTTTTAAAAATCTAAAGTATTTAAAAACACTGATCTTGGTGTTTTGAATACTTGCAAGGGCAGAGGAGGGATTTTGGGTCTTATAGACCCCAGATCCCTCCATAAAGAGTACCTGTCATGTGCCTATTGCTGTCACAAAGGATGTTTATATTCCTTGTGACAGCAATCAAAGTGATCAAAAAAAAATTAAAGCAACAGTGTAAAAAAATAAAATTAATATTTAGTAATTAATAATTGAAAAAAATGGAAAGTGCCCCCACCCCCCATGCTAGCATGCAAAGGCAAACGCATGCATCAGTCCCGCACGCACACAAACATCGATCATCCCACACATATGAGGCATCACCGTGAACGTCAGATTATGGGCAGTAATTCTAGCACTAGACCTCCTCTGCAAATCTAAAGTGGTAACCTGTAAAGGCTTTAAAAACATCAACTATGGTTAGTAAAATTTACATTGTTTGTCACCGTTGCATGGGCGTGCGCAATTTTAAAGCAAGACATGTTTGGTATTTATTTACTCGGCGTAACATCATCTTTTATATTTTGTAAAAAAATCGGGTTATGTATTGTGTTACATTAAAATTCAAAAAAGTGCATTTTCCCTCAAAAATTGCATTAAAAAAAGGTTTGCAAATACTGTGTGACATAATAAATTCCCAAACCCATCAATTTAGGCTCCTTTCACACTGAGGCATTTTACAGACACTATTTAGCTAAAAATAGCGTCTGTAAAGCGCCTCAAAAATTCCCCCCAATCCTCCCCAATGGGAAAGCCCTGAGTGCTTTCACACTGGGGCGGTGCGCTTGCAGGACGTTACAAAGAGTCCTGCAAGCAGCATCTTTGGGGCGGTGAGGGAAGCAGTAATTTACCGCTCCTCTACCTCCCCTGCCATTGAAATGAATGGCAAGCGCTTCCGAAGCGGCTGCACACCGCCTCGGTAGCGCTGAGCGCCGACACTTTTAACCCCTTTTTAACCCCTTGTCAGGGGTTAAAAGCACGGTGCTCCCGCCTGCATAACGGAGCCATATCGCTGGTAAAACTCCGCTAACACTAGCGGGGTTTTACCGCGACCGCGGCTGCCACTTCAGTGTGAAAGTAGCCTTATTCTTTAGGGCCTCTTTTTTAAAAAATATATATATTGTTTGGGGGTTCTAAGTAAATTTATAGCAAACAAAACTGATTGTTACATGTAAACAAAAAGTGCCAGAAAAAGCCTGGTCTTCAGGTGGTAAGGAGAAGTTGAAGTTCCCAAATGGGCAGCACAGTGGTGTAGTGGGTAGCACTTTCGCCTGGTAACAAGAGGGTCACTGGTTCGAATCCCAACCACGACACTACCTGCCTGGAGTTTGCATGTTCTCCCTGTGCCTGCGTGGGTTTCCTCCGGGTACTCCGGTTTCCTCCCACACTCCAAAGACATGCTGGTAGGTAAATTAGATCCTGTCTAAATTGTCCCTAGTATATGTATGAATGTGTATTAGGGACTTTAGATTGTAAGCTCCTTGAGGGTAGGGACTGATGTAAAGTATATATATGTAAAGCGCTGCGTAAATTGACAGCGCTATATAAGTACCTAAAATAAAATAAAATAAATAAAAAACATACATTCATACTTACCTCCATGCTGCAGCAGTGGTGTGATGCAGCAGCTCTCCCCCGCTGGGCAGACAGTGAACTGAGCAATTACATGACCGGTGATCACTTAGTTCTCAGTTGTCTTCTCAGAGCACAGAGCAGTGACTATCAGTCACCACTCTCCACTCTGCCCCTCCAGCAATCGCTGGAGCAGGGGACTGGTGAGGGGGGAAGGTGCAACTGAGTTCAGCTCTCAGCTACTCACTGAGAGCCAGAGACAGCTGTCAATCAGGTAGTTTGATGGATCTTGAAAATATGGGCACTCATTTGACCCAGAAGAAAAGTATGACCAAAAAAATGACCCATACATTAAATCAAGCTATAATCAGATATGCAACATATGCTAATACAATGTGAACTCTCCCAAATTTCACCAGAGTACAGGAAATTTCATAAGTATTGCACGTGAAAGCTCTTTAAGTTTTATACCTTAAGACCCCTTTCACACTGAGCCAGTTTTCAGGCGTTTTAGCGCTAGAAATAGCACCTGTAAAGCACCTGAAAACAGCCTCCCATTCTCTGCAATGGGTGCTTTCACACCCAGATGGTGCACTTGCAAGCAGCATCTTTGGGGCGAGTTGGGAGCGTTGTATACAGTGCCACAACACAGGAGTTTTTAACCCCTTTTTTTGGAGTTAAAATCAGTCGAAAAGTGTTGCAAAAGCGCTGCTTAAACAGCGGTAAAGCAGCGATTTACCGCAAATGCAGCCACGACCCCAGTATGAACGGGTCTTAGTTTTATTATTAAAACAGTGTCTGTAGTCATATTAGAATAACCCTACTAGATAAACAACTGCTAAACAACTGCTACAGATCAGACATATAATGGACCAGACTGAGGAATTGACTATACAATGAATACCCATTGCATGCATAGTGGTATTTACATTTTCTGCCATGAGATAAGAATCCTTTGGGGGTTTTTTTTGTGTTTTTTGTTTTTTTTTTGTTAATTTCTGTTTTCTACTACAAATTATAAACTATAAGTCTAGGTTCACTCTAGTGTGGACAAGGAATGTGTGCATAATCGTGCACGTTCCCAACCCGCACAGAAACACTATGCTCTCTAAAAGCTGCACGGGGGCACCATTAATTATTAATGGCACTCCCACACATTGGTACCCATGCGTATTTTTGCACGTGCTAAACTGCATGGCGGAAAAACCGTGTGAGGGAGTTCTTTTCAAACATTTCTCATGGCTAGGGCAGCCAATGAAAATGAATGGGTTGCCTTATAGGCAAAGTTTTCATGGATACATGTGAACCATGCCTAATACAACTCCTTACTGTACTTAGTTTTATTTTGTAGACATGTATTGTATTGCAAGCACTTAAAGTGCACCCCTTTCCAATAATCAACAATAAACTTTTTACATTTTCTTGAGAAGCAGTAAAAGAGTTTTAAAACAAGTTTTCCTGACCTCTATACTTGCTTTAAATGTATCTATGCCTGAAACTTTTTAAGTTTTGGATAAAGGGGGGGAAGGATTTGTCAGGTTTTCATGTTTTATGGGACTCTGTTAGAGAGATTTCTCCATTCTGACTGTCCCAAGCACAAATTTCCCCAGACAAGAAGTGAAGGAAACTCTACAACAACAATACAGATGTGACTATATGTTTAAAAATGATTTAAGGTTAAGATTTCCAGGTTTCTTTTAAGGCCTCGTACACACAGACGTTTTTTGACCCACGTTTTGTGGTGTTTTTTGCAGTTCACCATGCTATTCAATGGCCCCATAAAACTGCCACGTTTTTGAGCTGTAGATAGCATCTGTGTTAGTGAGCTGAAAGTAGAACCCATGGCCAGCGTGTTCCAAGGCTGTAACGTTTTGGCAGTTTTGACGCTGAGCCGGAAAAACAATCACTAACGCACATTAACGCCGTACCATCGTTTTTGAAGTAGGCGTTTTCAGGTTAAAAATAGCAGAGGAATGTTTTTTCTTTTAAAAATGCCTATTGACGCTGATACTCACTAACATGCATTTTCCCTGACGTCGGGCCCGACGTTTTGGTTATTTTTTTTAATACGCCCGCATGTATGAGGCCTTAAAGTTAAGTAGAGCATGCTAGAACCCCTATCAGTTCCTCACTTCCTATGTGGTACAGGTTTTTCCCCGAACAGGAAGTGAGGAAAAATCTTTCTTACAGGCCACAAATAGCTATAAAACATGACAGGGATTTTAACCTCTTTCCACTCTATTAAAAAAAGGGCCCTGGGGCTAGCCTTGTATTGAAAAGTCAAGAATGTCTGCACAGAGGTCACATTACTCACAATGTTTAATTTCCGTCTGTTACAACCAAAAATTTTCAGATTCTGTAAAGACCATTCTATGTATATAGGAATCCTAAAACTTATTTAAGACCATTACTGTAGTGTATCAATCAAACTAGAAACCAATCCTCCTGCAGCATTCATACGCTTGGTTTCTGGAGAGGATCAAGCACAAAGAACTGTGGAGATATTTTACATCTTCAGTGACAATACTGGACAGTTATCAGAATAAAGCATTATCATACCAGGTAGAAAGCAGCTGAGCCCAGGGGTCCATAACAAGCCTGAAAAACTATTGGTTCCGTTCATAAAATGTCTACCTTTATTATGTGTGGCGACCAGATTTAATTATGAAAACATATTAAAGAGAAAACAGAATAACAATCTAACATTTTTGTATATTGACTTTCTAGGAAGTGAATTTTCAGGAAATCCCTACAGTCACCCACAGTATACAACATACAATGAAGCATGGAGGTTCAGCAACCCAGCATTACTAAGTGAGTAACTACTTCGCTTATAGGTAATATGACCATTGGACTATAATTCTGACTGGTCACTTTAGAAGAAAACAACTTTATCAAAGATGCTAGGCACTCTCATTAACCCTTGAGCACTAGTTTATTTGAAACTCCAACCATAGGAACACAAAACTGTGATGCCATTTAAATTTTACTGGCTTACAGAGAGGTCAACAACCCAAAAAAAAAAAATCATAGCTATCATAAATAAATACCTTGTACATATATTACTGATGCATTTAATTGGGTTCTTTGGATTCACCGGAATACATAAATAATCATAAAGATAATAGACTGTACATGAGTTATAGCCCATACACTGTTGTGATGTGAAAGTCAACCTAATGGATGTTTTGCTTTGTTAGAAGCAATACCCTTACTGCCCCTAAAATTAGAACCCAGCATGCAAAGCTATACGTACCACTACAGTCCAATTTTGAAGGATCTAGCTCTGCAAACTACCCTGATGATCTCCTCTGGTGGCTCACAGTGTTGCCCCTGTGATTGTGTTAGTAGATTCCTAATTAGAGTCAATGAAGTTGACTTATAGCTTTAGTAGGCTGAGTCAACATTAGTGGCAAAAAAAACAGAAGGTTATTGACGCTGATCACTTTCCTCCTCAAAAACAAAATTACTAGCTTTCAATTGTATTTTTTTTATTACAAAAAAGCATAGTGTCTTGTATACAATTTATTAGTTTTGTCACATTCTTTATTCAGTGTTTTTGTTCACTCGTTGTCCTTCCAACCAGTACATTCTTCTCCTGTGTTAACTTTCAGGTTCCCCTTATTATTATAGTGCCACATCCAGGGGCTCCGCACCTCCCACTGCTGCCACTGCCTATGACCGCCACTAGTTACTATGGAAACCACATGAAACTGCAGAGCGAGAACTTAGGCCTCCATATTGTACCTGTGTGAGCATCATCATGTTGGGAAGAAGATCTTCTTACATTGTGCCTCCTGCCATCACTCTGCTACAGCTACTGACCCTGTTCAGCTCCACTGTGCTGAACTTATCCACCACAAAGTCTTCTAATGACTTTTGTCAACAGAGTAGCTAAAACATACGCCCAGCAAACAAGTCTGACCCTGGAGCCCTTTTGCTGCAAACAAGAGGCCCATATGTTCATTTATTCTGTGGATCTTGGGACCTTAGGACAGCAATGTCTTGGAAATATATCACAGTGTTATTGTTTTCAAAGCAACGGTGCAAATAATGAAGACATTTTTTAAGACTCCAAAATAAAAATATATTCCAGAAATGGGGAGATTTTTAAACAGCAAAAATACAAACTTAGAAGACAAACCATTTCCCCTCCAAATCCATTCCACTGAGCAAAGTTTCTGGACAGAAGAGTTCTGACAGAATCATTATAACACAATTAACAATTGGAAGATTGCAGGAGGTAGAAAATACAACTCTTGGGAATATCAGAACTAGCCATCTAAACTTCCTCCAGCCCTGGACAGGATGTCGGCCTTGTATGCTCCATCAGTTGTGCTGACATTCCTAATACCCCAAATGGACACAAATCCTGTGAAAAACAATCAACTCAGAGAAGACAGGAGGACATTTTGAAGTCAAATGACTGAACATAAAAAAGAAATATAAAATATATGAATATATAAATATATATATAAAATACACTGTTTTTATGCTTTATCATGAAGGTCTGTAAAAAGTTACAATAGACAATTTTCTATAAAATCAAAAACAACAAAAAGAAAAACAGTGCTGATAATGGAAGAGATTGTCATAGGACTACATGAAGAAGGCAGTTCTTGATATATCGTTCCTCCTTCTAGCTTTTTTTTGTTTTGTTTTGCACTAGTGTGTCATAGTCTGATACTGGGGGCTGTGTTATGCCCCTGTATGAAAATCATTGTGAATATTTCACACTCTAGGAAGAAAAAAACAAAATACAGGCTTTTTTTGTAAATTCAGTAGTTTTATGCAGATTAAAATGGCACTTAAGACACAGATTTCAGGTTTACAGACAGTTCACATTGACAATGATTTTAAAAACATTTTATTTATTATCCCAACCTCTAGGAGCTAGACACAAAATTACCCCCTCCCTCTTCCCCTTATCTATACAGAACTTCCACTCTTTAACACGTCTCATATCATGAGCCAGCAATCAGGACTGGATTTACATTATGGAGTCACATAGGTACCGTAAACAGACTCTGTCGTTGGACGATTACCAATCTGCTGCAGGTATGAAGTGCAGGCACTTAGAGGCCCATGAATATGATGGGCAGCTTCAATGACCAATAGGAATGTGCAGGAGGTAGGAAGGGATGAGCAGGCTTTGGCACTTTCAGGAAGTGTCAGAATGGTCTGAGATGCAACTCTGTCAGGGAGGTTTGGGAGGCTGCTGCAGATATGCGCAGGCAATTCTAGGTGCGCACACATTATACCTGCAGCAGTTTATCCCACTATCCACCCAGCAACAGACTTTGTTTAAAGCAGGACTACACCCTCCAATCCTTTATAGCCAAGGAAGCTGCCATCTTATCCTCTGTCTGATCGTCTGATCTGCAGTGGCCATGGGGCTGCACTTGTAATTAGTTATGACAACAGGCATTTGATGGATTGAAAGTTCAGTTGAGGGCACATATAACTGTAACAGTTATCACTCACATCATGTCTTGAATCGCTGGGTTTAGTTCTGCTTTAACCATTAATTAAATTAATACCCAAACTTTTTCTATATTAACTGCTCCTTTAACATACTATGATACTTGATAAAGTTGAGTTGATTTATGATGGTTCTTACTAAAGAAAAAGTCACCTTTTAGAGTCTAAACTGCAAAACTCAGGCTTATATAGTCAAAAATAAAATTTAGTCCCGTTAGCACTGGTGCAGCTTAATGTACAGCAACCATTACTCGAAAATACAGAGTTGATATGTGCTGTTATGGGTAGCACCATGGGTACAAGAGATCATACTTTATTCTACCAAATAGTCCAACTATTATTATACATTTGGGAAAATGCAATAATGTGTTAAAAAAAAAGAGCCAGCCTACCATCCTTTGCTCAAGGTTTTGTGGTATTACCATAATCGAAGCCTGCTAAAGAAGTTTGCCCTGACAACCTCATTAAAACGTATTATTAGTTACTAGAGTTAGCAAATTTCTTTTTGTTATAAGAAACCATGAATCTGTTCTGTGTGGAATTCTGCATGATCCAATCGATGTATGAGATTATCTGCTATGTGTACAAGCCAGAGATCATGTATAAATCTATGGGAACTCCTGATATTTGTATATGAGTGTAACTAAAACAGGGTGACATCTTCCAAGCATTGAGAGTTATGCAATTTAATGTGCACACAATCCCCTGTATCTGCCTTTAATATATATATAAAGACCTAAAAGTAGGCAGAACAATGCAATTGTCAATAAAACTGTGCTTGATACTATTTTAGAATTTTGCTGCCAGTTTGTGGGTCATATCAAACCTTTCAACAACAGAAAACAACTGAAAAAAATACATTTGGTTCCAATGGATGATTTACTAAAGGGAATAGGTTTTATTGAGGCTCATCTTTATCAATCAAGCAAATCAGAAGTATAACATGTTTTATATTTGCCTGAACTCAATTTTATGAACACAGGGCCGGGAGAAAAAAAAATCCAGTTTCCTTAGTAAATAAATCCCGAAGTTTTACTGTCATAATAAATGTTATGCAATTTCAGGTAAGTCTACAATATCTTCCTGCTCATCAAAGAAACCATGGGGCATCTGCTATTCACTCTATAATGGAGTTGAATCATACTATATGTACCTATATAATGGTACTAACTATGTACCCATAATGTGGTAGAAACTTTTCATTTTCCAAAGTAATTGTTTACTTAACGTTCTGAAATATTTCAAGCGCATGTACAGCCAAAACGTTTTTTCTTAGGATTTCTTCTTTGGATAAAGTGGCAAAGGGCTAGAATTCTTGCCTGGTTATTACAGCTATCCAGAGCTTCTTTAGAGAGATTTCTCTTACTTCCTGTCCTGTTCACAACATTTTGCCAGACAGGAAATTATATGAAATTTACAACAGCAACACAGACACAAATAAAAATGCTTTTCATTGGTAAAGAAGGGGAAAGCTAGAACCCCTGTCAGTTTTTTATTTTTGTGTATGTCCCCGTTGCTGATTTTTCCCTCACTTCCTCCATGGTTAAATTGTTGTCAGCAAAACAGGAAGTGAAAGTAAATCTTTTAAACAGAGCCCTGGAGAACAGAAAATCCTAAACATAAGTTTTAAACTTTCTAACCTAGTTTATGGCTTGACATACACATTAATGCTTTGGGTGATGACATACTGAATGTACATTTACTCTAAAAAAGAAAATCTAACTGTTGGTTAAATGCAGCAGACACGAAAAGAGCCCCATTCCCCATAACATCTACAGACTGCATCTACAGAGAATTTGTGAAACATATTGCAATGACTTCAGCTGACTGGAATATACAAGGAGTCTGGATAAAGTTTCCGCACTTTGTTCATTCAATACAGCTAAAAAAAAGTGCAGAAACTGGGATTATTTATTTTATTACAGGTACTTATATAGCACCGTCAATTTACACAGCGCTTTATATATATTGTACATTCACATCAGTCCCTACCCTCAAGCAACTTACAAATCTAAGGTCCCTAACTCACTTTCATACACACACATACTAGGGCCAATTTAGACAAGAGCCAATTAACCTACCACCATGTTTTTGGAGTTGATTAACCACTTCAGCCCAGGGAGGATTCACCCCCTTCGTGACCAGAGCACTTTTTGCGATACGGCACTGCATCGCTTTAACTGACAAGTGTGCGGTCGTGCGATGATGTACCCAAACAAAATTGACACCCTTTTTTCCCACAAATAGAGCTTTCTTTTGGTGGTATTTGATCACCTCTGCAGTTTTTATTTTTTGCTCTATAAACAACAAAGAGCTACAATTTTGAAAATATTTTTTTTTTACTTTTTGCTATAATAAATATCCAAAAAAAATTATAAAAAACAAATTTATTTCTCAGTTTAGGCAGATATGTATTCTTCTACATACTTTTTGTAAAAAAAAATCGCAATAGGGGTATATTAATTGGGTTGCACAAAATTTATCTCATTTACAAACTATGGGAATAGATTTATGGCATTTTTATTATTTATTTTTTTTACTAGTAATGGCGGTGATCTGCAATTTTTAGCAGGACTGCGATATTGCGGGGAACAGATCGGACACTTTTGACACTTTTTTGGCACCAGTGACATTTATACAGGGATCTGAGCTAAAAATAGCCACTGATTACTGTATAAATGTCATTGGCAGGGAAAGGGTTAACACTAGGAGGCGATCAAGGGGTTAAGTGTTCCCTAGGTAGGTGTTTCTAACTGTGGGGGAAGTGTAGTGACTGGGGGTGAGGAGAGAGAGTTGCTCCCGATCACTGGGAACAGCAGATCTCTCTCCACTTCCCTGTCAGAATGGGTATCTGTTTGTTTACATCAACAGATCCCCATTCTGGCTCCGTGAGGAGTGGCCGGCTCCAGAGACGTGCAGCAGGTGCATGTGCCTCTGGTGGCACGTGCACACCCCCTACAGTCTCTTAAAGCACTGCTGTACAGCTACAGTGATTTGCACAATAGAGCCGACCTGCTGCCGTCAAACGGTTAAACAATATTTGCAAAAAAAGCCCTAAAATAGTCTTTCTAACTTCTGTACATTAAGCCATATGCTATAAAGTTAGTAGTAAGACTCAAACGATTTCCCAATGCCCATTTATTTAATCATATAAAATCCCAAAGCAACAAAACTCCAAAAATGAAAACTAATTTTTATAATCTCATGTTTGTCACTTCTCTTCTTCGCACAAGTGAAAATGATAAAGGGGTATCTAACTAGATCTATTTTACCATCTTAAATTCAGCTGCCGCGTTGGTGTTTCTCAAAGTGTGTGGTACAAAACCGATGAAAATAATAATCTGTGCTTTGTAAAGTAATATCTAGTAAGGGAAGTAAAGCAAGTGTACATCAATAATCATCTGAAAATCTATTCCATGAATGCAGAGCAGTTGTTATGATATGCCTGAAATGGAACACTAGGGATGCAGTAGTGCTATTTGTTTACTACTTTACCTGTCCTTGGCGAATCTTGTCACAGAAGATCCATTAAGATGGTTTATTTGTCAAAAAGTATATAATATTCAAAGGGGGTCTTTATAAATTATGTAATGTAATACTATTTAAAAATGATTTCTCTTTATTAAATAATATTATACTGGCCCTCTGGTTACGTGACACATAGACTAGGATTGAGCTATTTTATATACTCTGGTTGTTTAAAAATGACAGATTTGAGAAGGCATGATGTAACTAACCAGAGAAGGCCACAAGTTGTGCGCAGATGTCTAATTGTCAACAGGAACCAGACAGATAATTCCATTTCCATACAATTGGTTTAAAAAAAATACACATTTATAAAGCACAGTGGTTTGTTTTACAAATGGGCATGATACTTGCTTCCAAGACAAATGAATCAAGCCAAGAAGGACAGACCAAGTACTTTAGTAGAGTTATGCAGAGAGAACTTTGTGGGATGCCACAGCCTCATTTTGTGAATGGCATACAATATGCAGGCGTAATGTGAAGTAAACACTGCCATGTCAAGCAGCGGGCAGATGGCGGTATCCACTCCCCTCTATAAATAGCCCCCTAAATTAATTCACTACCTTATCACTTTGGGGCTCATTTTCTATACAAGAGGGTTTGTATGCTAAATAACAGGCAATCACTGTGTGTTTTAACCCACAACATTGCAAAAATCACCATATATAGTTTATATGGGAGTGGCCCCATGGTTTCTTCGATGACCAGAGTTTCTTTCTTAAAACATTTTTAATAGCTTATCCTTTAGTAATGCACCACCCCCTCTTTATAAGGTAAGACTGATTACCTAAGGTCCATTTACATTTTCCATTACAAAAACCTGAATTAAAAATTACAATTTTATTAGGGGCTGACTTATAAGAACAAATGACACAAATAATACTAAAATTACAGAAATAATTGAAAATAATAAAAAGGATTAAATATTAGATCAAAATGAAGTTTTGTCAGTTTGGAAAGACTTCATATTAGTTTATTTGTACTGGTTAAGTGACTATATTTAAGTAGATTTCCTCCAATTTATATATAAAACAACTTACGCTCCACCCTTCCATCCCATGTGTTTATTTATATTATCATTTTGCAGTATTATGTCTGGATTGTGTCTGCTGCCACTGGAGATTATTGTATGGTAGAATCAGATTTGACAGAAGTGGATTCCATTAGGCTGCCCTCTACCAGAACACTTAACAATTGCAATTATTTAACTTTCTTTTACATCAAAATCGTTGCTGCTTTGTAGAAAGGTTATGTGTGTAAAGTGTAGGAAAATGTTGTCTTGTATATTAGTTCATCTGCATTTCATTACGCATGCTATTAAATGAAGCTTTCATCATGTAGATAAAAAAAATGTCTGAATGTTGCAAGTCTTCTTGTGCTCAGTGGAGAAAAAAAAGGAAATGATATTTCAAATAAAGCACAGCATAAACATTAGTGACTTGCTAAAGTTTGCAGGCTTTGCAAAAAAAAACTTTTTTTCAACTCTTTTTTTCTACAAAGAAAGCTCTAACACTTTGCAAACACATTCCTCTGCATGCATCTTTATCCAGTGCTTTTCATTACCTGCTCTTTTCCATTGCACATCCCAAAACCTCAAAACGCTTCTGTAGAAATTTTATTTAAATTAAATATGATGTTCTGTACTACAGCAAATCATGTGGAGGTCAGAAGCTCGCAGAGATTTGGTTACTCACTCTTAGCACTTTGTGTACGTTCTCTATAATTATTTCCATTTTCCACTAAGTGTTGCAGTAAATCAGGCACAGAAAAAAAAAATCTGAAGATGTTACAATAGCTTTCCAAAAGGTCAAGAAAATTAAAAAATGTTTAAAATGAGACAGACAGAAACATATTCATAAGATGTATTTGAAACAAGATTTTCTTTTGCCAATACAAGAGTGGATTACTTGAGACAAAAAATTAGGTCAGTGCAAAGACCAAATTTTCAGATAGCCACGTTTTTCTGTTTACTGATTCTAGAGGCCCTGCAAATTGTACAGTTGTACACTAGTACGTATGTAATGTAATACTGCAACAAATGCTAGCAAACTAAATACACTGTACTTCCATCCTAAAATAATGATTACAATTCTAATGCACTATAGTTAGTTGCATCCACACTCAGTGCCAAGCATGTTTGTAATAGGCTATACATAATTTTCCACCCCTGTACTGTAACCCCCAAACACACATGGCCCAGACTCCACAACTTCAATGAAAATCCCACATGCAGACCTTTCATTGAAGTCCATGGTTTCCACTTTCTCCTTACCGTCTGTTGTAAAAATCCTGTTATTAACACATACTGATAGTGCAAACTGAAATCTAAACACAAGGGAATGACTTAGAGTAGGAGCTCATCTCTTTTGGGCGGCTCTATCCAAGGGTTCAATAAGAAGTACTTGTGCTGTCTCTAGCCAATCCATAGAGTTTTAGGAATTATTTGTCATGGAAAAAATGTTTACTCATTTAAAAAAGACTAAAATAAATATATAATAGAAAGATAAATGGATGTAAATCATCAATTTAAAAACTTGAGGAGAAAGCAGATCAGAATATTACACTAGAGGTGTACCTATCCTATCATTAGGGGTACATAAAGCCAAAATGGCTTTGCTCATCACGTATTAACGTGCTAACATCACAGATGTTAACACTTTGTCATGCACATACAAAATAATTATTTTGTATGTCATTTTGTGGGTATATACAACAGATCAGTCAAACATTCCTTCATAATCAACTTTACTTGGTTTAAAGCATTGGAAGTACAACTAGGGTTAACCACCGCACTGCTTAGAATAATGTGTATATAGTATGTATACGGCACCCTAAGAATATCTCTTGATAGAATTATGTATGCAAAATCACAAACTGGACATCAGGTGACAGTTGTATTTGAAAATCCAACTTCGTTCCAGGACTTAGGGGTCTACAGGGATTTTTGACACAAAGCTTAGCTGACCCATCTACAAACCATACCAAATATACTGAATATCCAAAAGTACTCCTCCTGAGACCCTATAAATCTAAATAGGTACAATTGTTTGATATTGACATACACTAAAATGGCTTTCTATGCGTTACTGTTTAAAATTCAGAGGAGATCTACTTTCTTTTCTCTTTTTCTATCCATGATAAAAAAGAATACAGAGGCTGAAGGAAGTCTATCAGCAAATAAAATACAGTTATACATTTAATTAGAAAAAGAGTGCGCTATGTGAAGTTGAATAACCTCATTAGATATGCGACCTTGAGTGAGGTGATTTAAGTTTCCGAGGCTTTGTTCCTTCAGTGTATATTGTTTGTTGTTAGAAAAGTTGTTAAAATAAGAAAAAATAAGGTAAAAATGAACACAAAATAAAACAACTGTAATGCATTTTAATCACAAATGAAATTATTGTCTCTTCTAAAACCATGAAACTCCATACACACTACTAGTTGGAAATGTACACTCCAAGTAAATATATAAATTGTGCATTTAAATGAAATCAGTGGGTACAGCCTGCCCTTGATAGGGGCTAACTTTAATCTTGGCATTCAGCTTGTGAACTTGTCTGCCCCACTAGCAAAATTCTTTGTCATCTAAATCGCAACATATATCTCCTCAATACTCCAAGTGAAACAAATTAATAAGTTACCAATGATAGCAAGCAAATACTGCAACTGTTATAAATATAGAAACTACACTTCATTTGCTTTAAACTAAACTCTCTGTGTATCTCAATCAGAATCCATAGAACATTCAACAGGGTCACTGGACGTGCAATTTCCAAACCCTGTGTTATTTAACTTCCTATCTCTGCTTCGTGTATTCCCAAACACATTGATATGTATGTTAAGTACAGCAAGTAGTCAGCAGTAAATGCATCTGGGAATTGCTCTCCTATATTACAAGCAGGGGTTCAAAGACTTCCAACAACAGAGACTGAAATGGATTGGTGTATCACAGCAATGCCTGGATGAAAGGCTGAAGTACTGAGCAGGCAGGTTGTGTTCCCTGTATGTAACACCTGGTTCATTTTCAATTCTGACTGGAATGGGCATTTATCAGTTTTATTTTCCTTTAGTGTTTATGAAGAACATTGTGTAGGTTTCAAAATACAGTAGCTGTCCAGTCTGCTACCTTATTGAGATTCTAACAAGCCAGCTTTACGTAAAGCGCAAAAAGGCAACACGCTTCAATAGGCAGCACTGCTCTAAATGCACAGTTTATACCAACAGTGCATGTGTACATCTAATGCTAAGCTCTAGTATGTCATTTAAAAAAAAACTTTTCCATGTTGAGAAGTTGTCATTAACTGTGTAACACTACCTATAGTTGAGTAAATGTTAATAGAGAATACCTGAGCCATGTGGATGGTTATGGTCAGCTAAGAAGTTATCGTTTTGCTTTCCAGTGCTTTTGCTCTTCAGACTGATTCTAATTCAGTTTCTATGTTATTGTTTAGTTCACAGCTCCCCTGTGAAGCGTCAAATGCTGATGTTCCGTCAGCTCTAAACTGTCATTTATATTTGTCATTCAGTCCTTGTTAAAAAAAATAAAACAGTATTCCGCCTGCATCCGTGAGCTACGGTGAAGAATTCCCCATTGTAAAATTAATCCATTTAGATGGAAACTTCTGTGTCACTCCCCTGTCTAAATTGGCAGATCTGGCTCTTTTGCAAAAACCAATAAAGTGTGAACCTTGATGCATCTGCCAATCAAACTCATCTTTCGTGAGCGAAGCCAGATGACAATAAAAGAGCGGAGATGTTTCTGATTGGATATTCTCATCTAACCATGTCAGCTTGCACCTGCCATGCTTGGTGGTACTCTGTGTCTAGCTAGGACCTCATTATGGGGCACTGGAGTTTTCACATTGGGAAGTTATTTGCATTCATTTATACTATTTACAGTTCTGTCATTCTCAAAGTTGGCTAGCAGAAAAGAGTTATTCGTTCCCCTTGGCTTAGTGTCATTTATAGGTCTGTTTTCTGAAGGCAAGAAAAAGTCTTGTACACATACTGAATGTATAGTTTTAAAGTACAGTTGTGCTCATAAGTTTACATACCCTGGTAGAATTTATGATTTATTGGTCATTTTTGAGAGAATATGAATGATAACTAAAACTTTTCTTTCACTCATGGTTGGTGTTTGGCTGAAGCCATTTATTATCAATCAACTGTGTTTACTCTTTAAATCATAATGACAACAGAAACTACCCAAATGACCCTGATCAAAATTTTACATACCCCAGTTCTTAATACTGTGTATTGCCCCCTTTAACATCAATGACAGCTTGAAGTCTTTTGTGGTATTTGTGGATGAGGCTCTTTATCGTCTCAGATGGTAAACCTGCCCATTCCTCTTGGCAAAAAGCCTCCAGTTCCTAGAAATTCTTGGGTTGTCTTGCATGAACTACACGTTTGAGATCTCCCCAGAGTGGCTCAATGTTATTGAGGTCAGGAGACTGAGATGGCTACTCCGGAACCTTCACTTTATTCTGCTGTAGCCAATGACAGGCCGACTTGGCCTTGTGCTTTGGATCATTGTCATGTTGGAATGTCCAAGTACGTCCCATGCAAAGTTTCCTTGCTGATGAATGCAAATGTTCCTCCAGTATTTTGTGATAACATACTACATTCATCTTGTCATCAATTTTGACCAAATTTCCTGTGCCTTTGTAGCTCACACATCCCCAAAACATCAGTGATCCACCTCTGTGTTTCACAGGCCTTGTTGACTCCTCTCCAGATGTAGCATTTATGGTTGTGGCCAAAAAGATCAATTTTGGTCTCATCACTCCAAATGACTTTGTGTCAGAAGGTTTGAGGCTTGTCTCTGTGCCATTTAGCGTATTGTAAGCAGGATACTTTGTGGCATTTGCGTAGTACTGGCTTTTTTCTGGCGACAAGACCATGCAGTCCATCTTTCTTCATGTGCTTCTTTATTGTGCATCTTGAAACAACCACACCACATGCTTTCAGAGAGTCCTGTATGTCACCTGAAGTTATTTGTGGGGTTTTTCTTTGCATCCCGAACAATTTTTCTGGCAGTTATGGCAGAAATATTAGTTGGTCTACCTGGCCGTAGTTTGGTTTCTACAGGACCCCTCATTTTCCACTTCTTGATTAGAGTTTGAACACTGCTGATTGGCATTCTCAATTCCTTGGATATCTTTTTATATCCCTTTCCTGTTTTATATTGTTCAACTACCTTTTCCCGCAGATCCTTTGACAATTCTTTTGCTTTCCCCATGACTCAGAATCCAGAAACGTCAGTGCAGCACTGGCTAAAAGATGCAAGGGTCTGTCAGGAGTCCAGAAGCCCAATGACCTTTTATACACACACACTAATTACAAGCAAACAGATCACAGGTGAGGATGGTTACCTTTAATAGCCATTTAATAGCCATTCAAACCCCTTTGTGTCACCAGGGTATGTAAACTTTTGATCAGGGTCATTTGGGTAGTCTCTTTTGTCATTATGATTTAAAAAGAGTAAACACAGTTGAGTGATAATAAATGGCTTCAGCCAAACACTAACCATGAGTGAAAGAAATGTTTTCGTGTTATCATTCATATGCTCTGAAAAATGGCCAACAAATCATAAATTCTGCCAGGGTAAATTTATAAGCACAACTGTATGTCTGCCTTCTTAGCACAATGCTGACCAAGTTTTCAGACTGAATAAATGCGTACCAATATTTTTGCCAAGGTTATGTCACTAGCAACTAGTAACCCTTCACTGTGACCAAAAGACCAGCATACACTTATAATCCAAAGTAATATCTATTTAAAAGGAAATCACATAGGTAGGAATATTTCTACTTTTCAGATATTAAGGAAATCTTCTGCCTTACAGAGTGGTATACCATGTCAAGAACTGAAGTCAGATATACTAGTCTCATAAATGACCTATGTTGAAATATTGTCATGAAATCTTCCAATAAGGATGAGGAGTTTGTTTTACCCAGGATCCACTTTCACAAACGCTAACCTTGGAAAGGTGAAGCATATCTCATTTATCTTTACATTTAGTCACATCAAAGAAGGCTGTTACATGGAAACAAATATTGCAATGGCCATGATACAATAATGGCTTACCCAATGACCCTAAAGAACATGCAAAGTACTGACCTCCAAGACTACTGAAACCCTCTTTTCATAGAACTGTTACATGAAAACAATGTAGCTACTCAAGGCTACAGGTAACCATATGCTAGCTTTTACATTAATTCAGGTCATAGTGTAGCTAGTAGTACAACATAGTTAACCACATGCAATGAGGCATGTTCTGCAACATTGTTATAAAAGTTTCATCACTCCTGGAAGTGACTAAGTGATTGGATTAGGGTGACTGAATTTTCAGTGTGGCCATAAATGCCATATTAGAAACATAAAAGCATAATGGCAGAAAAAGGCCGAATGGTTCTTGGCGTCTGTCCTTTTTATTTATTTTTTTCTGTTTTTGTCTTGAGTATAGATCTACTTTATGTTCAACCCAAGCATTAAACACAATTTACTTACTGTTGACTGTTAATTTGTTTTGAACTATTCTTCTGCTAATTTGAGGTCACGTACTGCGTTCTTGATTTTTTCTATCAACATTGCTCTCCTGAACTTTTATTACACCTTTATTACATTTAAAGGTTTCAGACATGTCCACCCTTTCTCTTCTTTCCTCAAGGTTGTACATATTAAGTTCCTGAAGTCTCTCCTGATATTTGTTTCTCAAACTTTTCACCATTTTTGTTTCATGTCTCTGGAATCGTTCTATCTTATCAATATCTTTTGGTAAGCAAGGTCTACAGAACTGAACACTGTAATGATATCACATGCGAGACACACAAAACTAGCAATCATTTTGTGAGTGTCAGCCATTACAGTTCTAATGTAGGACAAAACTCCTCATTCCCCCTCCTGACAACTTAGGAATGCCAGGTCATTGACTAGGGGATGTTTTGCCAGGCCCGATTGTAAACCAATAATCAGAGTCCTTAAAAGACAGCACAGGATGTCTCAGATAAGGGAGAGGGCCATAATTCCCCTGAGACAGCTGTGACCTTCCAGCAACCCTGAATCAACATGAAAAGGTAAAAAATATACCCACATTTCATAACTCCAGATAGGAACGTGACATATTAATAAAAAGTGTATATCTGTATGCTGGAATGCATACCAATTAAAATGAACTGAAACATTGATGAATTCAATTATAAGGGAAGCCACTGATAGTTTATCCTCTTTCCAGGGTCACAGAAAGTGACAAGCCTGTCATGTTTAGGCTTGTCTTGATGCACTGTGGCCGCTGAACTCAAATTCCCTAATGGTAAATTTACACGATAATTCCATCCTGAGATATGGTTTTTATACTGCAAATTGCATATTAGGGAAGATTATTATTCCACGGTCCGCACTGGACAGCCCACAGGCCCTCCTTACCCATGTGAGTGGTAAGGGGCATACGGCCCCACCTCTTTACCCCCAGAGAAAAAAGGAATGCAAAGGACAGTTCTCAGTTCTCACCTTACCATCAAAGAATGAACATCCGAGAACCCATGGACTCATCATCGAATCTCTGATCACGGACATTTAAATGCCAGTAACTTTCCCCTTCCATTCTGTTTTATCTCTTTGCTGCTGTATATTATGTCTCTTATTTTACTGAACCAAACTTGACCTTTTCATTATTAAACCTTATTCTGAAAAGTGTTAACCTTGTCCCTAAAGCTCTTAATGCAAGCTATAATGAATCTGTTCCTTTGAAGAGTGCTACTGTTTAAGATAACTCATCTGAATATTACTGTCTGTGGTGACAGCTTGTGTTACAGGTGGTTATTCTAAAATCATAATTGGTATTGCTAATTGTTGGAGACCTAACACTTCGGATGAAAGGTTAGTAGTGGCACTGAAAGGGTTAATTGTTTGAATTAGCCCGGTAACAATCGCTCTCAGGCGGCTGGCACTTAGATGGTGGTCCTGCAAGTTAGGAAATCTTTGTGCTGAAAGCAGCTGAGAGTGGTATTGTTACGTTAGGGACAAGCGCAGTGTGAGGTCAATTGGTCCTCTGTCACCGGTGAGTGAGGAGGGCAGTGATCTGATACCCGCGTTCGTCACACACACACAGTATTGTATTGTAAATGAGGTCTAACTAAAGATTTATTTAGGGGCATCAGGACCTCCTTCTTCATGCTGGTGACCGATCTAGTGATGCATTCTACAATTTAATTTAGTTGTTTGTTGGTCACACTGTTTCCTCATTTAGCAATTATATGAAATCCCACATCTTTTCCTCTGTGTTATCTGTGGCCTCTTTGGAGTTGTTTCTCATAATTTTCTGTCCAATTGATGAGTATCAGGATCAGACATAACAGAACGTAAGGGGAGGGTCTTCCCAGCGAGGGCATAAATACCAATAAAATCAGGGTTTCTTTGTTGGCTTAATATTTCTTTCAAGTTTTTACTGCTGTTTGTGTTCATGTTGGGGTGATTTTCCTTCACTTCCTGTCCAGGTCAAAGGTGTCAATACATATTTAATTGCCTGTCTTATGCAAGACAATATTTAAACCAATTTTACACACCAGTATCTGCTATTTTTTCAAGGAATATATTATTTTAATGTTCAAAGTTGTAATATATATGTGATATTGGGTTCACTGTGACATTTACTGCCAAAGTCAGAATCACATAACAATGGTCATAAAAAAATAACACAAGTTGTTTTTACAGACTTTATGGTCATCATTTTTAATAATTCTGTTTTTGCTGCAGTATTGATTGAACCTCCCTGAGTGTGATTCTTTTTACAGAAAGAACTTTTTCAATGCACTCACCAGTAGTTTGTTATAATGATTGCTCTGAGTTCATTTTAAAAAGGAAGTTAACTTTTCATATCTGTTGTGATTAAAACCCAACTGCTGTTCTTCAAACAGAAAGGTAGCCTTACAAAAAAGACACAACAAAAACAGCGCAAAAGACCCGTATAATGTAGTAAATTATAGTGAATTTTAACAAAATAAACTCAATTGCACTCACAGAAAAATACCCAGGGGCAGTGGAGTATTCACAGAATGCACTGTTGGAAAAGGAACAAACCTTCCAGCCTC
This sequence comes from Glandirana rugosa, assembly GCA_018402905.1. Classification (NCBI taxonomy): domain Eukaryota; kingdom Metazoa; phylum Chordata; class Amphibia; order Anura; family Ranidae; genus Glandirana; species Glandirana rugosa. The sequence goes on along the minus strand of BLSH010233203.1, from coordinate 53,287 downwards.
TACTTTATGCCCTGGCCACAGGCTCCACCCATTCACATGATGTCAGCAAGTCAGAACATGTTTCGGGGATAGCAGATATATGTTCTCCTTCATTAGCTGCTCATGAGCAGAGATCGATGACATGCCTGCTAACTCACTTCTGGTCTCCTGATCTTTCACTGCTATCTGTTCCCTCTGCCCATACCCAGAGCATGAGGTAGAAACTGGAGGGCTCATTTCTTTTCCCTCAATGCATGTTGTGAATGTGCTACTGCCCCCAGGGCATTATTCCTTTTTGAGTGCAATTGATTTTATTTCATTAAATTTTATTACAATTTACTAAGCTACGGAGATCTTTTGCGCTATTTGCTATTTTGACTTTTTTTAGTTCCTACTCCATAAATACAGGACTGCCGCTGTCTTATTTATGTTTTACCTTTATACCTATTCTTGGTATTGGTTAATACATTTTAAACATTTTATTAATTTATTACATCATACATTCCATCCTGAGCACTTAGGTTCCCTTAAAGTTCTGGCACAGATCCTTAAAGAGGAGCTCCAGGTTCCTTCAGAAAAAAGTCAGCAGCTACAAATACTGCAGCTGCTGATCTTTAATATTAGGACACTTACCTGTCCACGTCTCCAGCGGTGTTTTTACCCCAGCCGTTTTTCCAATTGGCTCTAGGGTGCTGCCGCCGCCATTTCTTGTAAGGGAAACTGGCAGTGAAGCCTTGCAGTTTCACAGATGGTTCCCTACTGCACATGTGTGAAGCATGCTGTGCTTTGCGAATGGCCTGGGTGTGGGGGAGGTAGGAGGGGGGCCGAACTTCAGGGTGACTTCACCGCTGCTAGAACAACCGGAAGTAGGAGGGGGCAAACAAGCAGAGCTTCTACTTTTGGATGGAGCTCCATTTTAAGGAGACTCTGCAGCCAACTGAAACAAAATAGAACCATGTAAAACAATAATTTTTTATGCATACCTATGATGTCATCCATATTTTGTATCTTCCTTTTTTTCAAATCTATGGCCACAAGTCTTTAACTTCTAACATTCCAACGTGTGTAAATATCTGACCAAATTATTTGAACTTTGGTCACAAGTCTGGTAGCACACAATCACCAATGGCACCCACAAAGCTTCTCGAGACTCTCACTCTCACTGTGTTGGTATCACATCCAAGATAAGTATGAGCAAGTAGGTAAGAATATAGTGTAACGTTCTTACAACTTTTTTTGAACATGCAGACAAAAATGTTCTGGATTAAAATATATGAAGCGGCTGCTTAATGTCTTTCTCATTTAAAGCTTTTTTATAAATGACTTCAACTGGATCTGCGGCAGAGGTATGTTTCTCACAAGCACTGTATATTGCAGACCCATTAACCATTACTGTTTTAACCACTTGACTCCCAAAAGGTTTTACCCCCTTCACGATCAGGTACATTTTTTTTTTTTATATATTCTTTATTTTCAAAGTTTTTCATTAAACATTGACCATACAAATTCATAAATAAAATAAACAGTGAGAACATATGCTCCACACACCCTGGTACTCGTTAACATATAATATCAAACCATAATTCTTCTACTACTAACTTAAAGAGAGCTATCCGCGGGGCCTTATCTACCCCTTACATCTGTACATGTCCTCATATATATGCGTAGACATATTACATTTGGAGAACAAAGTCTACATTGTTACCTATGTAGCCCTCCATCCATATCCTTAACAAAAATAGACAACAAAACACACAAAAAAAAAAAAACACAGGAAAAGACCAAAACAGGTACATGTTTTGCTATTTAGCACTGTGCTACTTTAACTGGCAATTGCGCGATTATGCAACACTGTACACAAATATAATTATATAATTTTTTTCCCACAAATAGAGCTTTCTTTTGGTGGTATTTAATCACCACTGGGATTTTAATTTTTTGCTATACAAGTTAAAAAAAACTATATTTTCTACTTTCTGTTATAAAACATATCCAATGAAATCAAATTACTTCATAAATTTAGGCCAACATGTATTCTGCTACGTGTCTTTAGTAAAATGAAATCCCAAAAAGTGTATATTAATCAGTTTGTGTGAACGTTATAGTGTCTACAAACTATTGTATGTATATTTGAAAATTGATCAATCCTGATGTACTGACAGCCTGTCTCATTTCTTGAGGTCCTTAAAATGCCAGGGCAGTACAAATATCCCCCAAATGAGCCCTTTTTGGAAAGTAGGCAATCTGAGGTATTGAGTAAGAGGCATGGCTAGTTTTTTGAAGTTGCAATTTTTTGTCACAATCTTTCAGAAAAATTGAGAAATTACCTGCTTCAGCCCCAGCCGCAGTCATTATACTGCAGCAAAGTGGCTGCTTCCTGGGAATTGCCGTACCTGTACGGCGTTGCAGAAACCCGCTTGTGTGGGCACGCACGGTCCCCACTGGCCAGCAAGGGAGCCAGTCAGCGGTGGGACCGACTCGATGTCCGCTGGCCACCCGCGATTGCTCCACAGAGAGCCAGAGCGAGGATCTGTTAATGTAAACAAACGGATCCCCATCCTAACAGGGAAGCGGAGAGAGATCGTCTGTTCCTAGTGATCAGGAACAGTGTTCTCTCTCTACTCCCAGTCAGTACACTCACCCCACAGTTAGAAACACCTCCCTAGGGAACACTTAACCCCTTGATCGCCCCCTGGTGTTAACCTCTTCCCTGCCAGTGACATTTATATAGTAATCAGTGGCTATTTTTAGCTCCGATCGCTGTATAAATGTCACTGGTCCCAAAAAAGTGTTAAAAATGTCAGATCTGCACACCGCAATGTCACAGTTCTGCTAAAAATCGCTGATTGCCGCCATTACTAGTAAAAAAATAATAAAAATGCCATAAATCTATTCCCTATTTTGTAATCGCTATAACTTTTGCGTAAACCAATCAATATATGCTTATTGCGGGGTTTTTTTTTTTTTTTTACCAAAAATATGTAGGAGAATACATATTGACCTAAACTTGTTTTTTCACCTTTTTTTGGATATGTTTTATAGCAAAAAGTAAAAAATGTTTTTGTTTATAGCGTAAAAAATAAAAAAATGCAGATGTGATCAAATACCACCAAAAGAAAGCTCTATTTGTTGGACAAAAGGACATAAATTTTGTTTGGGTACAATGTCGCATGACCGCGCAATTGTCAGTTAAAGCGATGCAGTGCCGTATTGCAAAAAAATGGCCTGGTCATCAAGGGGGAAATTCATTCGGTCCTTAAGTGGTTAAATATATATTTTTTTTCACATTTTTTTTACATACTGTCACCAGTGCAGTACAACGTTATGATATGACTGGTGCTATGGTGATCAGGGATACTGACTGGTGGTGAGTATGTTAAAAAAAAATAAATAAAAAATAACTTTTTATTAAATTTTTTAAACATTATTACCATTTTATGTTTTTAAACATTTAAAAAAAATGTTTTTATTTACTTTTTATTTTTTTTACATAATTTCATTAAAGTAGTTCGGTGTCACCATAGTGACACTGTACTATTCTGAGGGGGTGATTGGGGATTCATTTTTTTGATTGCTGTTATAGGGATGATCACTGTAAGAGCAATGGCTTGAACTATCATGAACAGCTGTGATTGGCTCAGTCACCAGGTGATAGCTGTGGGCCAATCACAGCATCACTATAGGAAACACAGCTTCATAACAGCTTTGTTGACACTGAGATCATGTGATTGCATAGCGATCACATAATCCCCTGAGTTATGAAAGGGGCCAGGTACTGGGATTTGCAATTCACTGTATGCATTGGATACAGTGGTCACAGGAGCAGTGTGCTGTACACATGTAAATATACATGATCCCCGTACTTGATCCCAAGTTAATATTGAAAATATTCTAAGCCTTATTCACACCTTTATTCTATTTAAAGTGTTCAATCATGCCCTTCTTTGCATTCCTTTCTCTAGGCCAGTGGTTCTCAACTCCGGTCCTCGGGACCCACCAACAGGCCAGATTTTAAGCATTACCTTGGTGAGATGCAGACTAGAATACTGTAATCACTGAGCAGCAAATTATATCACCTGTGACGTATTTCAGTTATCCTGAAAACCTGGCCTGTTGGGGGGTCCTGAGGACCGGAGTTGAGAACCTCTGCTCTAGGCTGTACATAGTAAATACCTCCAGTCCTTTCTGAAATATTTATCCATCAGACCTTGAACCATTTTTGTGACCTGTCTCTAGACTCATCTTATCTTGTCAAACACAAGGTTTCTAGGGTTGGACACAATAATTAAGTTCTAAGTGGAGCTCTGTACAATATTGTGGAATCAGAACCTCCTTTCTCCTGTTGTGATCACTCTAGTAATGTACCCCAGAATTCAATTGCTTTCCTTGTCTGGTCATATTGTTTGCTCAATTTTGTAATCATCTGAAATGAGCATCCCACATTTTTTTTCTTTGTAGTTCCAGCTAACACTGTAGTGGGTTTAGTAACACTTTAACTGCTCACACTACATACAATGTTCCCATCAGGCACAATTCTTCCTCTTATAGTACTCCCATACCCGCCAGGAAGATGTGTGCCTTTGGCGTTCCTTTTGCTGTGAACTTTCTTGGCTGTGTGTAAGCTTGTATGCATCTCCCTTAGCCAAATCTTTATGCCCATTATCCCTGAATCTACATGTTGTGATGTTGTTGTTATACATTTATATTATGACCATTATTGTTCCTCTATAGATATTTTGCTCTCTAAAAAAATACTGCTGAAGAAACGGATAGAACCACAAAACATTTTGAAGAAGAAATGGATGTCTTATGTGAAAAACTTTACCATCTAGTTGTTGGCATTACTCTGCATTTATCCAATTGAGAGAGAGCATTTCTAGTGCCTTGGGTGTGACACAATGTAATTTTCGTTTTTTATCTAACTGATGTAATAAAATTATGTTTTTAGAAAAAATGTATGTGTAGTTGTTTATGGGAGTACCATTAAAGTTCACACAGCCTCATATACAATTCCTTGACATTACGATCCTAGGACGTAGGTACTTTTAATTTTTAATGCTTATTGGTACAAAACCATTCTATGCTCTGTGTGGTGGTTTTTTCCCAAAGCAGGCCTGATCCTCCTCTTCTTGGGTTCCCCGCCTGTACTCCTGGCCCCTCACTCTTGCTGAGTACCTCCAGAGCAAGCAGCTTGCTGTGGGGGGCACCCAAGCAGGCACGCTCCCAAGCCACTGCTCTGCGTGTCCATTCACACATAGAGTAGCGGCTCAGCCCCGTCCCATCTCTTTCCTCCTTGGCTCACTGGCTGTGATTGACAGCAGAGGGAACCAATGGCCCCCACTGCTGCCTCAGCCAATGAGGAGTGAAAGTCCCCAAGGAGCAGAGGATCTTGTGCACATTCCTATATCGAGATGGAGCTCAGGTAAGTATTAGGAGGAGGGTGGGGCCGGGGGGCTGCTTCACACAGAAGACTTTTTACCTTCAAGCATAGAACCACTTTAAGGCCAAAGCTCAATTTAGTTTGAAAATCTAACATCAATGGCCCCTGTCCAGCTGTCCACAGTGTATAGAGCCAGAAAATAAAAAGGAATCTTCCACAGTGTGTATTCTTGAGTGTTAACACAAGCATTCATAATGAACAGCGGGGTATTATGCTTGATTGCAATCACCTTCATGTTTCATGTATGCATTCAGTTTGCATCAGACTTTTCTAAGCAGCCATGACCACATCCCTATAGGGTATAGGGTTTACTTTCCATACCTCACTTGTATTCTGTCTTTTGTTCCCAATAATGTATATGTATGAACACAAATATAAATATACATAAGAGGCACAGAAACAAGGTACGTTTGGTATATTAATGTGACGTAGTATTAGACTGAATTTCTCAGCATTAATTCTCTGATGCAGAAGCCATAAAATCTATGATAATTTTGTTCTCTGTGTCGAGGTGCAAACAACCAAGCATGACTTCCTAGTTTGTTTATGCAAACATATCAAGTCCAAAGTAATGTAAACAGACAAGGAATAGCTTGGTGTCTATAAACAAAGGAGGCAAGGTTCTTTTCTTATTCTGCTGTGTAACCTGCTCTGAATTTTACCTGTTTGCTCTGGCTAGTCAGGCTCACCTCACCCAGCATGTCATCTGTACAAGTAGACTGTGACTTTTCGAGGGCACGGATGTCTGGCTACAATAAAAGAAAACGCAATATTGTTTTTTATTTGTTATGGTAAAGAACAATGTACAAAATGCAGTAGTCCATAGCATCATATCATACTATTTCGACTACTCTATAGAAAGATGACATTTGGTTGATGTTGGCTGCTCTATATCATTGGAGTTATCAATAATCCCTAATGTAGTGGCAATTGCTAATTCCTACATCACATTCCTGGGACAATGTGCATGGTTGGTTGGTTGGTTGGTTGGTTGTAAAAACATATTATCTAGACACCCCGACTATATTACATGCAATCCTGGGTAAGGAATCTAAACAATATTCTCTCTATATGTCATGATACGCACTCCCATCACCTCAGTACTAGCATACAAGCCAAGATAAAATGGGAGGAAGATCTAGGAGCTATTGAGGATGAGGATTGGGATGAAATTATGGAAGGAGTCAAACTAGTATCCCCCAGAATCCCTGACTGTCTCACACAACTATATATTATGCATTATGCATATCTTACCCCACTGAGAATTGCTCAGTTTCAAACAACCAGAAACCCATTATGTATGCACTGCAGCACTGACCCTGTTACATTTTATCATCTGCTATGGGCCTGTCCTTCAATACAAACCTTTTGGATTCAAGTAGTTTGCTTCCTACATGACAATATGGGGTCTCCAGTCACTCTGGACCCTAGGTTATGTCTGTTAGGCTTATTATCTGACCTTGAAACTGATAAACATACAGCAAACTTTGTTAGAGAAATGCTCTTTCTAGCTAGGAATACCATATCTAAAATATGGATGCAGGCAATTCCCCCTAATTTTCAGGACTGGTTGAGAGAAGTGAACTCTGTTCTGCCCTATAAAAAGCTGATTTACGAACATAGAATGTGCTCCTTCAAGTATTCCAAAATATGGGATAGATGGCTATCCCAGTCGAACATGTGCCCTGACTCAAACAACTAATTACTGTCTACTTGTGTACCCTATGGGAGATATCTCACACAGAACCCCAGAAGTTTTTAATTCTATGTACTGACCAATAGCACACAGAGGTACCTTGATTCCCCTCCAATACTGTATAATCTACTGATATAACCACAACGACCGTATGTTACCCCAGGTTATGATATCTGTTCACGATATTTACAGTACTGTCCCCGCAGTCCCATATTTTATATGAAGCTTTTTTTGTATAGCGATAATGCATTGCATATAATGTATTCAAGTAATATGTACAGAATCTTGTGAATAGTATGTACATTGTTTCTCCTTTTGCCTTTGAATAAAGTCAACTTTGATTTAAAAAAGTGGAAAAACATATTATCTACTGTAATGTTCTATTGTCCTGTTTTCTGTAATATGCTAATGGCCCGTACACGCGATCAGAAAATTGTACGAAAAATACTACTTTCGAAGCAATCATACAATGATCTGATCATTAGTACACAGCTTTCGAGAGCTGTTCACAACAATTCATGTAAAATTATCTGATGGGACAAGCATGAAATATTTTCTCGTATGATACTAGATCGTAAGATTTTAATTCAATCAGTACAGTTGCCATTCGAAAATACAATACAACACATTATATCTCTTTCGAATATTTATTCTGTCGTACAAGGATTTTTGTAACTTTAGTAAACTCTTAATTTTCAATATGAGACTAGCATGCAAAAAAAAAAAAAATGGACGATCATTCGTCCAATAATCCTATCAGTATACCAGGCATTAGGAAACACCATTACCCTGCCCATGCAGGGCAAAGTGACAGTGTCTTTGTAAAGGTCCCTCCCACCTGACCGAGGTATACTCACCTTGGCTGCACTCCCTCGCTGCTTCTGCCTCCAACAAAGCAGGCTAGAATTCCTGCTGCTTTCATTTAAGCAGGAGCATGTGACCTATTCAGGTCTAGAAGTCTGGATCTAGGCCAGAGTAGTCACATGGCCAAGGGACTAATGCCACTGCTCCTCTTACCATCCAACACCTTAGTGTTTCAGGTTTAATACTGGCTGTATTAGTGGCAGGGGCAGCAAGGAAACATTGGCTTAAGAGGGAGAGCTCAGGAGTTTGGTAGGAAAGACTTTACATAGAAAATGGGGGGAGTTACTAAAACTGGGGCAGCTATGCAGAATAGCCAATTAGCTTCTAAATGCAGCTTATTTGGTTAAGGTTTGAAAATTAACGCTAGAAGCTGATTTGTACGGCTGTTCCAGATTCTGGCTGCCCCAGTCCTATTAAATTTGCCCTTTTTTTCATTATGCCAAAAATATTTCTCTTTAAGGCTCTTTCACACGATCAGCCTGCTCGGATCCGCCTGTCCGCTTTTCAGGCGGATCCTAGTGGGCCACCCATTGACTTGTATGGGCAGACGGATGTCAGCGGAGATGTGTCCGCCGACACCCGTCTGCCACCCGATCCGACAAGATCCGCTCAAAACAGACGCATGCCAATACATTTTTCTCTTTTTCTTTTCTTTTTAAAGAACAATGCAGAAATAAATACAACATACAAAGCATATTCACTGTATAGTATAATATGTAACTGTATAGTATAATATGTAAGTGAAAACTTCAAAATGAAGATGTTTCAGTGGCTATTGTCCACTAGTAATGTGTTTTCGTAATCTGTATTATGTTCTATGAAAGCACCACTCTCAGCTTGTGGCAGGTAAAATCTGGGTGCTTGAAGATCTGAAATTATATATCTTGGCATTGATGATCTTAAAGGCCATTATATCATCCTCTCCTTTCAGTAACCTAAGTAATTGGTTTCCCATCTTGTAGCATTTCGATTATACCTGTTCTTCACCCTGTTGTTAGAATAGAGTATAATTGTTTGCTCACGAGCAGCAGGGTTATTAATCCTATACCATCAACAGATGTATTCCTGTACTCCAGCAAGTAATGTATGGATCTCCTTGTCTTTGATTTGCCTGTGAGAGTAATGTTTGACATATTGAAAAGTCTCCTGTCTCTGTCCATCAGACATTGATAGTTAGAGCTCAAAGTTGTATGCTGAAAATCATAATCTTTCATAAACCTTTCTCAAAAGCCAGGGCCCATAGTCAGTAGGCAAGAGGCCACCCTGCAGTCCCATCCAAAAGCCTCTGTCCTGGTTGGGTCTGTCACACTTTCAAATTAAGTTGAACCAAATTAAGGCCTATTGTCTGATACATACTCTTCTATAATTCCATGTTTACAAAAACTGCTTTCAATTTCTCCGAAGTTGGTCAAGCTGTGTTTAAAGATTTTATATTTCAAAACCTGCTGTAATAGCTCACGGCCAGAATATAATTTGTATTATGCAGCACATATAAAGTATAAAATGTAAATCTAAAAGGCAGCCCGAACAATCACCATTTAACATAAACACAACAGCTCTCAAAAAATCTCATATATTAAGCATATTGAGTAGCAGAGGTCCGATAGTCACATTCTCTCATATGTAAACCCCACAGTGATTCTTTAAAGATCCAGAGTACATTCAACTCCAAAAAGGATGAAGGAAAGCTGTCACCAACACCTCCATAAGTGGATACTGTTCCACCTAGTGTAAACTCTTACCAGATGCCAATAGATATAAAGTATTAACGCCTGATGTTAATCAGATAATCAAACAGACTCTCCACAGACCAAGCTGTTTCGATATCCAGGTGAGCGCATAACACACTAATGGACTTGTCCCAAAAAGGAACAAAGTACAAATCCATAGCGTAATCCTGTTTTGCAACAGTTTATCAAAAAAAAAAACACCTCCCGTATAAAATGCACTTACAAACATAAGTAAATGACAAGCGTTCAATCAATGGAATCAATGTGCCAGTGAGGGTCCAGCGGGTGTTTCTTACCACACACTTATCACTCTCTGGCACTGCTAGTCACCTCCGTTGGCATGCTGACGTCAAAGTTGGTTGTCATATGGCTCCACTCTGATGCGTTTTGTCATCACGACATCATCTCAGATGTCTGTGACTATCAGACCTCTGCTACTCAATATACTTAATATATGGCATTGTTTGACAGCTGTTGTTTTTATGTTTCAATAAAATTAGGTTTACATTTTATGGTTAAGAATACTTACAATTGGTAGGTGATATACGGCAGCTGCTGTAATCTAGCAGTTTTTGATTTTTATATTTGCAATTTCTATATCTGTTTTTTATCTATGCAACGTTTACTGTGAAATCCATAAGCACTCAATATAGTTGGCAAGGGCAGTGTTTATTGTGTTTACATATAAAGTATAATGCAACTTTTTGTGATGGATATGTTTGTATTACATGAGCAGTCATAGGTTATTTGGGTATAGAGATGTGATGCTGCAAGAAATTTGTATTTTTTTGTTTATTTTGTGATTCTTTATTTAGGGCATACAGGGCATGTTCATCAATAATGAAAATCTCAATAATGACATTTACAAACATTGAATGTTCAAACAGATAATTCAATATAGACATAGGCCTTTAGAAATATACACATATAGAGAAGTGCCTTCTTGTACATAGTGCAGCCCCCTAAAATAAAGAGACACCGGGGTTTACTAAAACAAGAGCATGCAAAATATGGTACAGCTCTGCATACAAATCAATCAGCTTCCATTTTTTTTTGTCAAAGCTTAATTTAAAAAGCTGAAGTTAGAAGCTGATTGGCTACCATGTACAGCTGTACCAGATTTTGTACACCCTTATCCATAGCTTTCATTTCTGGCCGGTAGAATATAACCTGCAATGTGTTTTAACATTTCTCAGTTCACATAACCCCTTAGGGTATTTGTGTTTCAATTCCCACAGATTTAGAACCACGGGTCGCAGGAAAGAAAATCTCCTGCTTCCCTTCCACTGACTGTGTTGATGGGGTAAACCCTCCCATGAAGCTATTGTGTTCTCCTGGAAGAGGGGTGCGGGGAGCCATCCCTGCTGGGAGAACACAGTGATTATTGCTGGTGGCTATAGCCACTGGTAATAATTGCATGTATAAATCTGACCTTGGTACAATCGGCCTGCTCATAGATGGTTTGAATCTTGGCCGGTCACTGCTGAACTGGCCGGGTTTGGAATCATCTAGGGCTGGCTTTAGACGTGATGGTTGTATTAGTTTCCTTTTTAAGGCTATTTTTGTTGTATTTTCATCTGGTAATTCAGCCAGCAAGTCTGTTGTTTTTCACAGCACAAACTCTCCAGCAGAATGTATCAGTATACATCAGGGATATGCAATTAGCGGACCTCCAGCTGTTGCAGAACTACAAGTCCCATGAGGCATAGCAACACTTTTACAGCCACAAGCATGACACCCAGAGGCCAAGGCATGATAGGACTTGTAGTTTTGCAACAGCTGGAGGTCCGCTAATTGCATAACCCTGGTATACATGGATGAGACAAACCATTAACACTGGCAGGGAAGAAGCCAAAGAAAAGAAAACTAATGCAGCCACCACACCTAATGATTGGTAAGCTGCATTTTTGGTTTTGGGTTTAATATCGCTTTAGGTCTCGTATATATTTCATCTGTTTCTTTGGAACATTTCTGGTATATACTGTGTATCAAATGCCAGATGCAGATGAAGTGGTCCCCTCCCTGCAATGTTCTAAATGTAATATGGATGTAATTGTCCCTTTTCAGAATTCTAGGAAATACCAGTTGTTTTTCACCTTCCAGTGAAGGCATTTATTAGTGTTCCTCATATATGGCCTTATTCAATCTCTGGGCTCCAGGCTATTCCTCTGCTCACCTGTACAGATTTTGTCATGTGTCATCATTAAATTTTCCTTTTCAGTGGGCTGAGTAAGGTTAACAATTATTACACTTATTTTTTTTGTTCCATACTGCTAACCTCATTTGAATCATACTTATCCACCTATAATTACCTAATCTTCAGGAAATTGCCCTATTCTATGAAAGACATCCTTGTACTCATTACAAATATCAGAGCTATTGTCATTAGATAGCTTTTTCTTATAAAAATTCTCCATTGGCACAACCAGCTTTGTTTTAAATTCAGGCAAGCTCTGAGTTCCACATTGAGTTAGCCATGGTATTTACAGTGTAAAATGTCATCTTCTGTTTATTGCTTTTATAAGCACAAGTCAATGCGTACATGCCTTTCACTTCCAATTGCTCTCCTTTATTCACATAAAGCTTGTGTTTGGTAGAAATGAATGTCTTTGAATGCTTTTTCTGTTTAAATAAATTCAACATTATCACATTTATTTTTACATTTGTGTTCAGTTTAAACTTGATTTGCTTTGCTTTTCTCTCAGCTGCAATTTATTTTAAAAATACATGATCAGACTGATCAATATTTTGATTGCCTTTGCAAATGCAGATGATATATCAGAACTGGTAACAATTTCCATTGAAGTCACCGTCTCTGGAATCACACATTTTAACATAATGATTGCTCTATTTACATTAGTAGATTGTTTTTGGATCATGTGTGCCATGTGTGTGATCTATACATGCCACATGTTTTTATCAGCAGATCTGTGGTCGTCATTTCACTTTAGCTGATTCAGTCATCAAATTGGCTTCTGGCCAGAGGTGGGACAAAGGGGGGGGGGGCACCTGCCCTGGGCACTGTGTGGTCCTGTGAAGGAGCAGGCACTGGGAGCTTGTTGGTGCTCCATTCTCCATCTGTCTAAATGAGAGTAATAATCATGCTGCCATCTGGAGAAAGGAGCGCAGGGTGGGACCTTGCACCGGCAGCTGGAGAGAAGATTCTAATCTCTCCTCCCTGCAAGAGAGAAAGCGGACATAACTTGCACTCGCTGAGCAACATACTTCACTCCTGGATAGGGGAAGAAGAGGAGGAGAGGGTGGGCGGAACCCACTGGTGACATCATGCATGATCTCAGGTGCCACCCATGCTGCGGCTGGTGCAAATATGAAGGTGGGAGATTTAAGAGAGAGAGCTGGTCTGCCTTCTCTTGGAGGACAGGGGGAGCGTAAGGGCGCACTCATGAAGGAAGGAGGAACAAACATTGGAGAAGAAATATTTAGGTAAGCAAACTGCTTGAGGTTTTTGTTTTTACTTCATATTTAGATCTGGACACTAATTCATTCATTATTGAAAAGAGAGTAGTACTCTACTTAGGAATAAGGTTATTTAAAGTGGAACTTCATACCCATCTTCAGGCATTTTTTTTTGGGGGGGGTACCTACTTTTGCCATAGGTTTAATGCATCTGTCTTCTTCATAATTATACATCTATATATATGAATGTGGTGAAATAATATTGTGTGAAAAATCAATCAGCGCAATTATCACAGTAAAATAATGATCTTAAATTGATCAGCAGCTACCATCAAACAGTGATTCAACTTCACTTAATATAACATACATAAGAAAAACAGGTGCAGCGCTAATCCAGTTTGTGTATATAAACACACACCTCAAACCCCTTAAATCTAAATTATGTGCAAAACATTGCATAAAGTGTCAAATAATATGTGCAAAATATCACAAAAAAGTGTCCAAACTAGGTGCTCGGCATCAGCTGATGCTTCCTAAAGCACCCAGATTGAGCAATCTGACATGTGCAAAACTACAAATATAAAGGGCACACCCTTTGAGAAAGACGTGATGACGAAACGCGTAAGAGAGTGACTATACGGCTCACATACGAACTGTCAACATACAAACTTTCCTGCTGCGAAGGTCCCTTTCAATGAGGTGTCTAAGTATGGATGCAATGTGATGCTTTGGGTTTCAAAAATGGATAATAATGGCTGAATAGGGCTCCATTTGCATGGGTGTCCAGCCGCAATCATCACAGCCAAAGTGCATGCAGCCATGTTCAGTGCAGCCAAAGTGATCAGCCAGTGCATCCAGCCATGATCAACACAGCCAAAGTGCATCCAGCCATGATCACCACTGGTAATCCCTGACTGTGCAAATAATGCCAAATAGCTGCAAACACTGAAAGACTTCCAGTGTACAGGCTTGGTGGCAGCAGCTATTCACCCACAGCTGTCAAATCCAGCAGCAGCAATCAGTAGATTTCTGACACTGGGATTTAACCCATGACTAAACGCCTGTGAGAATGGAGCCTAATATTACTGTATTTGCATCAGCTTATAGGCATATCTGTCTGAGCCTTTTGGGTGGATTATCTGCCCCTATGCAGGTACTTAGTGTGGGCCAGGGAAAGTAATAAGAAATACTATGTAACTACTGACGTACAGATCTACTATGTCATCATGTGGTGGGGAAAGGGGCTCACAGCCTTTCAGCTGCCTGAATGAGGGCCTCTTAGTGAAAAGAACCCAAAAAGCCCCACCCTCCCAGCCCCTGTTACCCTTCATATCACTACCAAATCAGTCCTCCTTAGACTGACACCATTAACACAGGAGCATTCTTTCCTTCCAGTGACAACACTGACACAAAGGCATCTGTCCTTCCAGTGACACCACTGATGTTGGGACATTATATTTCTTCTTTGACGCTACAGATGCAGGGGCATATTTTCCTTTTAGTGGCACCACAATGCAGGAGCATTTCTACCTTACAGTGACACCACTAGCACAGAGGCCTTTTTTTCTCCTCACACTGATGCCAGGGCATGACTTTCTATGTCATTGTTACCCCATATTATACTATGTGATAGAATGTTACATATGTTTCAGTGCACTTGGGAGTCGGGGGGGGGGGGGTTAGGCATCTTCACCCTGGGCATCGAATGACCTTGTGTCGTCGCTGCTTCTGGCACCGAACTTTTTTGTTACATTGTTTTCTGTACTTGTTCAACAAAGTATGTTACAGGCACAACAGACTCATTCAGTAAGTTTGAATGTGATCAGTTGTGATCAGTTGCAATGTAAATATTATCAATATTATCAATTTCCATTTATGTTTTAAAAATGTATTTGTAATAGTAATAAAACTGTAATGCCGTTTACAGCTTGTGAAGCTACATTGGCCTAATATTATAATATTTGCACATATATTGTGACTGTCTTTTAGCTAAGCAGAACAGCAATTGTGCTCAAATACTTCTTTTTTCTCAAAGTAAGCCCAGGGGCAAAGCTGTCAACAGACTTTTACTGAGAATATACCCTCTAGATAATTTCACCCTGTACCATCTCCCAAATGAGCAAGATATACAATACCTTTCCCAATAGATTTCTGTACAATGAAGGAGGTGGGTTACAAGAGTGTGTGATCCTAAAGGTTGGAAGAAACAATGTTGTGACTGTAGGGTAGGAGCAAAAAATGTGTTACATATAGAAGAATAGGGAATGAAGCATTAAAAGTACCTTTCCCTAGAATTTTACAAGGCCAGAATACAGCTGTGTTCAAAAATATGCTGCAAAATATTTTTTTTGTTTTATTTACATAAAATGAAATAGTACCCCTTAGAAAATAATTTAATAAATTCATTTTCCAGAGAAACCCTGTAGATCTGTTACCGCCACCAATCCCTTTATACGTATGCAAAAAGAAAAACCCCCTTCTTTGTGCGACTTTGAGGGTGGTGGTACAGAATACACTTTCAAATACATATAGTCTGAAAAAACATATTTATTGCACATAAATCCATTTATAAAATATGCATGTAGTATTGGAAGACATATATGAATGTCACTATATCGTCTGTTAAGAACACCACAATGTTAACAAAAAAAAAAGCGGGGGGAAGCGAGGAGACACTCAATCACACCCCCCAACCGACCCCCCAAGGCATAGGTTTGTAAAGGTGAATAGTTCCCCCAGAGGGGATATGTCAGTCCACACTGGTCTACTGCAGGCTCAGATAAGCCTTAAGGATGGCGGGATTGACCGCTCAAATCCCCACACCAGCAATGCCTGGTAACGAGACGAGTATCCGCCCGCACACGTGGCTGCTCCGGCTAGCCCCTGAATAAAGTGTTGAACCTGAAATACGTAGGGATCTTTCCCTTTGTGTAGAATTGTGGAATGTGATCATCTTCTGTACACTCATAGCCGTTGGTTTGTGCAATACAAATTGTTAACGTTGTGGTGTTCTTAACAGACGTTATAGTGACATTCATATATGTCTTCCAATACTACATGCATATTTTATAAATGGATTTATGTGCAATAAATATGTTTTTTCAAACTATATGTATTTGAAAGTGTATTCTGTACCACCACCCTCAAAGTCCTATAAACAAGGGGGTTTTTCTTTTTGCATTAGAAAATAATTTACAGCTAAAAGCAATTTAATATATATTTAATTTGCCGACATTATGATTTGTGATGTTTTGATGAGATACAGAATTCTTGTTTATCAAAACACTTCACTTATTTTTTACTGTAGGCTCTGGAACAGAGAATATATTTACCGTAACTAAGATTGAATGTACTTGAATGTTGATCAGTACAAATGTACTGAATGCGCTGCCCTTTGAGATGACATTTTTTCCACTTATGTTGCAACATTTTCAATTGTCTCTGCTAATCGGAGAGTTTTCAAACTCCCATCTGCATCCCCCCAGTGAAATCTCTTATCAAACAGTTATCTAAGCCAGTGGAAGCCCAGATTTGTGCGAAGCAGAACATGTCTCTCTCCCTTTGATATATCCTCACTGGGGGTTTGCAAATGACTTTATGTTATACTGTTGCCAAGTCTACAGACAGAAACCTGAACATGCAATAATCACATTTCCAGCATAATGAATTACACTGTGTGAGTAGATACAAGTCTTCAGATGCTGTAGAAATAGGCTAGAAATGTCACTACTACATTTGCTGACCAAGAGCTTAACGTGGACTGACAATTCTGCCAAATATTTCAGATAAGTAACATGAAAATGTGTGTAATTGATATATACCATACGTGAAAGAATAGTAGACCCATCCCCTTTGGTCTGGCTCCATGTTCTCTCTCTCTCTATGCTCACTGTTGCACTGCTATATTGACATCAGATCCAGGTTGTAGCTTTCTTCCACTGAACAAAGGCTGACCCTTTTGGGAAATACCACCTAAGTCGGAAACTGCAAACAAACACTATTTAATGCTTTTGTACAGTTTCAAACTGTTGCACTTAGCTTCTTGTTCGACTATAATACTAGTGAAGAAATGTCATGTAAATCTTGCTATTTTTCAAAATCAGAACCTTTTCATTAATGTTTGTCTTTGAAGTAACTTTTGTTGTAAACTTTATGTTAAAGGCACTGCGCAAACTGCTGACGCTATATAAATCCTGTATAATAATAATATTAATAATAATAAAAGAAACATTAAAATGACAGAACTTTGATCTTTGACATATTCTCGTAGTAGATGCCATGGGCCTCTGTCCCAGAGGAACTATACAGAAGTTGACAGATATTCTCTACAACAGGGACTTATTATTACTGCCTGTGCCTTCCCAGCCCAGTGGCAATTGCTCCACCATTTTAAGCAGGAAGTGCATAAAAACCTTCGCAATGGGGTCACAGACAGCAATATAAACTGTCTGTAAAGCAGTGAGTTGTCACCATGAATAGCAAGGTCAAGTTCCAAGATCAGCAAATTCTTCTTTACATAACCCCACGGGTGTAAGTCTAGTCCACAACACCAAAATTATTGCAGGTATAGTGTACAAAAATCCAGTGGATGAAATATGATCGGGAGTTTCTCACTGTGACCCATATGCAAATAACGTGGAGTGTCGCTCAAAGCACTACAAAGCCTTCCCCCTGCAGTTCAAAGCACAAAATGTGTGCTGGAGTTCAAAAAAGCTCATCCAGGCTAGCAGAAACAAATCAGAAGACAGAAGGTAGAAATTACCTAAAAGATCCTGTGAGGAGGAGGATATTAAAATACAAACAGCTGCCGGAAACAGTGGTGACAAATTCAGAGTTGCAAAAAATATGCCTTTAGTAATACTGCTACTTATGACCCATCTGAAAATGAGTTGGCTGGTGGAGACAGTTGAGAGCATGAGGAGAAGACATCACAGGAAGAGGACAATGTTGAAGAAGATTAGCCACTTCAAAGTTATACCAAAACACACAATTATCCCATGTCAGCACTGCTTCTAAAGTTCTAAAACTCTGAAGTCAGTGATGCTTCTCTAGGCTTTTGTAGTTAAGAGGGACATGGACCCAGGACCAGTCCCAGATGTAGATATGGAATAGAGATAGTATTGTGTAGGCATCTCTTGTATGGAACTTTCTCCACATCTCTGAATGGCATATCTACTACTATGTGCAATAAAAAAGCTAGGCTGTGATCATATAGAAGCATATATGGACATTTCTGCTCTCATATAGAATATTAAGTTCCTTCATTCTATCCTGTAAGAAAAATAATATCAACAACATCAACCCATCATCAATCTGGTTCAAAATCTCAAACAACTTCATCATTTGCTACTGCTGCTCTTGCCCAAAGTGACCAATCCTCTTTTGCCCAAACATTCTCCATTTTCTACTGCTGTGATGGCGAAAAGTGAGAAATACAAGAGACAATGTGCCTCTTTTTTTTCTTCACCAACTTACCATTCATCTGGCCAATATATTCTCAATGCAGACAAAACCATACCTGTTAAAGGCTTTTTCTATGTTTATATTACAGGAAACATAGCACACTTTGAATTCTTGCTGTGTAGCTGGGTGCATGCCACTGCCAGTAACTGAAGAAGTAGCTATAGTTATGTTAGTTTTCCCTTTTATGGTCACTTGGGTCAACTTTACAACCATCAGTGACAACAGGATGTAGATCAAGTAATGTCAACATGTACAGCCAAGTCAAGTTCCCAGATCAGTAAGTTCTTTATATCTCCCTCACAGTAGTTCCCAACACCAATAAGATCAACCACTGCTTCTCCTCCTTTCATACATGTAAAAGTGAAGCACTACCATGCAGTGTTGTACATTAGGTGGGGAATGAGAGAAGGGAGGAGGTGGGATGGGGAATGAGGGAGGAGGAACTTTTGGACATATATTGTCAGAATTGCTCATTTGTTACCCGCATAGTGTCACAGTTGCTTGTATATTGTCATGATTGCCAGTTTGTTGTGTGTATATGGTTATGGTTACCTGTTTGCCTTCCCCATATAGTCACAACTGCCCATTTGTTTCCCGCATATTGTCACAATTGGCGTTTTCCTTTGCATATATTGTAATAATTGCCTATTTGCTGCCTGCATATTGTAACAGTTGACTGATTTGTGCCTGTGTTTTATATACAATTGCTCATTTGGGTACCATGCATTGTAAAGATTGCCAATTTTTGCCTATGCATTGTGAAGTTACCACTGTTTAGACAATCATATTACTATAATTTAGTCCCATGTAGGCCTAACGGTACCAAAGCATGCTTCCTCATGTACACTACATGCAGCACTATTAAACCTTTGAATTTTATTTCATTTAGCATGTCATTATCTCCATGGTTTGCCACAGAGCACATAGTTTTAAAGCCTAGTACCCACGGGCCAAGCGTCGGCTGGTTCAATAGAAATCGGCTGACATTCGGCCCATGTGTACGGCAGTCGATCCAACAGAAGCTGGCCATTCGGCTGGCTTCTGTCAAAGGGTCATGACCGAAAAAAGGTCTGCCCACTAGTTCCCGATCAGCGCTCTCAGCCATTGGCTGGGGGGGGGGCACATCCCCCCTGTCAGAACACGATAGCACAGCAGGGGAAATTACAGTACTAACATTGGATAGTTAGTGCAGCGGTTTTGACCTGAGCTGTAAATTTTTTTTTTCGTTCAACTCCGAGGTTGAACTGAAAACTAGTAGGCTTTACACTTTCCTATTTCCTATAGCACTGATCACTGTTTTGGAGTCACTGTCATCAAAAAGTGTCACTTAGGGGGTTGATTTACTAAAACTGGAGAGTGCAAAATCTGGTGCAGCTGTGCATGATAGCCAATCAGCTTCTAACTACAGCTTGTTCAATTAAGCTTTAACAAACAAAACTGGAAGCTGATTAGTTTCTTTGCAGAGCTGCACCAGATTTTGCACTCTCCAGTCTTTGTAAATCAACCCTTTGGTATCAGATTTGTCCACAGCAATGTTGCAGTATTGCTAAAAATCACTGATAGCCGCCATTACTAGTAAAAAAGTTTAAAAAATAAAAATTCCATAAAAATATCCCATAGTTTGTAGACACTATAGCTTTTGCGCAAACCAATTAATATACGTGTATAGGGATTTTTTTGTTATACCAAAAACATGTATTAGAATACATATTGGCCTAAACTGATGAAGAAATTAGATTTTTAAAATTTTTTTATTGGGTGTGTTTTATAGTAGAAAGTAAAAATTATATTTTTTTTTTGCCAAAATTGACGGTCTTTTTTGTTTATAGCGTAAAAAATTAAAACCGCAGAGGTGATCAAATACCACCTAAAGAAAGAAAGTGGGAATAAAAGGACATGCACTTTATTTGTGTACAGCGTCGCAGAACCGCACAATTTTCAGCTAACTAGTTGCCGACCAGCCGCCGCAATGTTACTGCGGCAGGTTGGCTCAGCTGCGAGAATCGCCGTCATGGTACATTGGTTGCGTGCGCAGGGTGGGGGGGGGGGGCGTGTGCCATCCCCATGATGATCAGATTTGTTCCAGAACTGATCAGTCTCCAGGCCCAAGGCAATGATTTCTGGCATGGTCCTGGTGATCGGTTCTGGCGAATGGCATTCTGTCCTCTGCGTGTGTCCCCTCGTGGAGCCCTTTTGAGTTCCAGCACGAGAAGACATCTTACTGTGAGTACACTGACATCAGTACACGTAGGCACACCCCCTGATCGCCCCCCAGTTAACTCCTTCACTTCCTGTCACTGTGTCACCAACTGCAGTGTTCAGATTTTTCACTGATCACTATATTGGTGTCACTTATGACACTAAATAGTGTTAGGGCAGTTAGTGGTAGTTAGTGGTAGGCCCAAGTAGGTTTAGGGTACCCTTCATTAACCCCCTAATAAAGGTTTTAACCCCTTGATTGCCCCAGTTAACCCCTTCACCTCCTGTCACCAGTGTCACTAGTATAGTGTACAGATATTTTTTTCTGATCACCGTATTAGTGTCATGGGTGACGCTAGTTAGTCACGGGTGATGATAGTTAGCTTGTTAGGTTTTTATAGCATCATGGTACCCGCCGTATATTACCTAATAAAGGTTTAACCCCTGATCACCCGGTGGGTGACATCAGTTAGGTTTTAGTGTCAGTTAGGGTCAACGTCAATCCCAAGCAGGGTCAGATTAGTACAGGTACTGTAACAAGCACACACACTTGATAGCTCCAATACTAGTATAGTGCCTGAACGGATCAATATCTTTGATCTGATCAGAACTATATTAGCCCTGCCCAGCCCACCCAAGTGCAGTATTAATAGATCACTGTCGCTTACAAAACACAACACACATAACTGCAGCGTTAGCAGAGTCACGCCTGATCCCTGCGAACGCTAACAGTTAATTTTTTGGTAGTGATTGAAGCAGGCTCTGACAACCCGGTGCTCTTTTATCTGTGAGTCACACTAGTTGCATCTATACATTTAGAGGCCAAAATGTCCAAACAGAGGTACACTAGTGAAGAGATCTACACATTGCTGAGCATGACAGATGAGAGCAATGGGGAAGCCTCAAGGTCAGAATCAGGCTCAGTATACAAACCCGTAGAGAGCAGCGGCACCCTGACAGATAGCTCTGATGGAGTAGTGGTACCTGCTAAGGTCAGGTGTACCTGACCCTGTTCTTCTGTTGCTGAGGTGCAACAACCGCAGGGTTCTCGTATGGAGCAGAGAGCCAGTACTAGTGCCGCTCATCCTTCTGGTGAACTGGCAAGCACCAGCGGCCAAGTACATCCTGGTCATAGGCAAACCAGCACTGCAGTAACACTTGGTGACGTGGCAAGTGCAGTTCAAGCTGGTGCGGTGGCTAGCACAAGTAGTGTCCGTGGCCACCAAGAAGACAAAGACAAGCCTGTAGAGCACATAGTGCCCTTCCTTATGTGCTTGCAAGCCCCGATTGGCAGCCCACCACTTCTGCAGCGCCCTTACATTCTCCATTCACTGGCCAACCCGGAATTCAGGTGGAAACAGTTGATTTTACATCCCTTGATTTTTATTCACTGATTTTCACGGAAGATCTCTGCAGATCTATTGTGGACCAAAGCAATTTGTATGCTGGTCAATTTATCGCCGCTAATCCCCATTTGACACTTGCCAGAGGCTGGAAACCTATTACGATTCCAGAATGTAAGACCTTTCTGGGCCTATCCCTCCTCATGGGCATAACTAAAAAAAGTGAGTTGCGATCATATTGGTCCACTGACCTAATTCACCATATGCCTGTGTTCTCTGCTTCCATGACCAGGACGCGATACAAGCAGATCTTGTGGTTCATGCATTTTAATGACAATGAACTCTGTCGTCCTTAGAATGACCCTGAATATGATTGGATGCCCTCGTAAAACCACTTCAACCAACAATTCGCAGCCTTGTTTATTCCTGAGCTGTCTGCGTTGATAAGTCCCCGATTAAATTTTGCTTTCAAACTTATCTCCCCAGCAAGCGTGACAGATATGGGGTCAAGATATATAAGCTCTGTGACAAGGCCACAGGCTACACATATATTTTTTTGGTTTACGAGGGAAAAGATCACGTGGGGCCCCCAACTGCCCTGACTACATAGGGAGCACTGGCAAGATTGTTTTGGACTTGGGGGTTGATTTACTAAAGCTTGAAAGTGCAAAAATTGGTGCAGCTCCACACAGAAACCAATCAGCTTCAAGTTTTTACTGTCAAAGCTTGATTGAACAAGGTGAGGGTAGAAGCTGATTTGTTAGCATGCACAGCTGCACTGGTATTTGCACTCTCCATCTTTAGTAAATCAACCCCTTGGTGTCACCCTTATACGGAAAGGGGTAACACTTGTATGGGACAATTATTACACAAGCATGCCACTTTTTAGTCACCTTTTTGATCATGATATGGCTATAAGGGGGGGAGTGGTGATGAATAGACAAAAAAAGCTGCCACGTCCAATTAATGCAAACGTTTTAGGAAATGGGAGAAATATCCCAAATGAAAATTATCCCCCTGGACTTTTAAGGCAGACGTAGTAAGAAAAGTACATCAAAATAAATAGGAGTATAATAAAAAAAATGGTACATTTTATTTATACATAATAGATAAAAATAAAGTGAACAAGAACATTAGAACACAAGTTCGTCACTTTAGCAATACAAAAACAAAACAAGATACATAGTGGGATGTATATAAAACAAT
Source organism: Glandirana rugosa (assembly GCA_018402905.1). Classification (NCBI taxonomy): domain Eukaryota; kingdom Metazoa; phylum Chordata; class Amphibia; order Anura; family Ranidae; genus Glandirana; species Glandirana rugosa. The sequence goes on along the minus strand of BLSH010233203.1, from coordinate 29,950 downwards.
ACAGATAACAAGCATGTGTTTGAGGTACCACAATTAACAGCATGGAAAAAAGGATGGCCTTGATGCATTTGAGATTTGCACACTCAGATGACCACTGTGGTGGCAGGGTCCTGGGGCAATGTCACAAACGTCCCAACATGTTTTGGTTAATCCTTCATCAGGGGATAATAAGCATCAAGTAACATAAAGAAATGCTGTCTGTAAGAAATTAAATCATACAAAACATAACTATAAACAGAGTATAAAAGGTTTGTAAAGACAAATCAAACCTAAGTTATTGGTAGAAATGCACCCACCAAAAAGGGTGGATATACCACTTACATAAGTACTGGAGGCGCCCACAATCCAATGGTGCGTGCAGCCCGAAAGGATCTGAAGGACAGGTCCAAGACAACCGGTGGAGGTGTAAGCCCCAAGGAAGGAGGTGTAGGCTGTTGTGCAACCACAAGGGGCCCAAGGTGGCTGTGTCAGCTAGACCATACTAGAAAGTGTGGATTACACCGAATTAAAAAAGCGTAAAGAAAATATGTGTGAGGGTCTAGAGTACGTTAACATAGACAGGGACCAAAAAACGTATGTGGTGATGCATAGCGTACCTTGAGCTGTGCCAAACATTGCCGATTAGATCAATAGCTAGATTTCATATCAGACATTGCTGAATAAATCAACAAATGAATGTATAAAGATACTAAACGCATTGAGTATATTTGTTGCATGTCAAAGACAGCCTGTTGCATGGAGGCAAGTTCAAATGGTAAATAAGCTGTACAATAGTTATAAGAGGCTTTAAGCATGTGAGGCACAGGGAAGGAAGCTACAAGAAATAATAGTCTAAATTTCATGTTACCTGGTCCAAACAATTGATACACAAACAGGCTGCATAGCGACGATCGAGGAGTGGCCTGGCTATATAGGGCGTGAATGTCCGAGGCAACCAATCCATGGGGACATTAGCAGGTGCTGACCATTTGTGTAATGTGAGCGAGGGGCTCGCATACCAAACGCAGAGGGTCCCTCTGGAGCGAACGGCGCGCGGCGCCGCCCCGCCCCTCGGGCGGGATGACGTCACGCGTCAGACCTCCGCCGGCAGGTGTGTCCAAGCGGACGGAAGTCCGCCGGGACAAAAAGCTTGCTCCAACAAGGAGAAGCCGGAGAGGCCCTAGGGCCAAAGCGGCATGACTCCAGTGGAGCCTACCTGCCGGGTGGTGCACAATACCTCCAAACCAGGGAGCGTGTGCGACCTCCAGCGGTGATTGATGGTAACGGGCAAAGGCACAAGGGATGGAAATCGATAGAAAAGTGGGTGATAACACAGTACAGTAGCAAGTGGTGAAAAAAAAGTGAATAAAAAGAGGAATGAATGGGAAGAAAGAAAGAACAGAACAAGAAGAAAAAGGATAAAGGAGAAGGATGAAAAAGAGGGAAAAAAAGAGAGAAGAATGACTTGGAATACTAGGGGGCAATGGATATATATGAAAAAAAGGGGGAGGGAAAATTACAGACTCGTAGTGACACCTGGATGGAAAAGTGTGTGTAGTATAGTATTAAGTCGAAAAATATCAAAAAGTTGACAAGCAAACATGTCAACAGAATTTTTTGGGGTGGTTAAGGATAAACATAAGGATAAAAGTATTGATGGCTGGAGAGAATGAAAATTAGGAGAACCCTTAAAGGGGAAAGATTGATATATTGCAATGAAATGATGAAAGCATATAGAAATGCACGTGAAAGGATGGGGGGAGGGGGTGTTAGGGAGAGCTTATAAAGTGAGTTCGCATCCCCCCGATGTGAAGCCCGGGAGGAAAGGTTTGAAGCTGCAGATCTCGTTCAGTCCAGGCGGGGATGTGGCCTGGAGAGTATATATCCACCACAGCTCACGCTGGAGGAGTATTTTGTTGAAATCACCTCCGCGTGAGCCGAAGTGGACCCTGTCCAAAGCTAGAAAAAAGACCTTGGGAAGGGAAGTAGGATGAACAGCTGCAGTATGTCGACCAATGGGGGTGTCGGGGTCACGTTTGGTTATAGAAAGAGTGTGCTGGTATATCCTTTTCCAAAATTCATTTTTGGTTTTCCCGACATAGTATCCTCCACACTCACAAGATAGGAGGTATACTATGCTGGGAGTTTTGCAATTCACAAAGTGTTTAGGACGAAATACTTGACAGTTGGGCAATACAACTCTACTGCGTCTACCCATGTATTGGCAATAATTACAGCCCCCACAGGAGAAAGTACCATGACGTAAGCATGGGTCCCCCCTGTGGGTTCTGAATTCACTGGAAACCAATCTGTCGCCGACCGAGGGAGCCCTACGGTAGGCCACAGATGGTGCATCTGATACAAATGGAGATAATTGGGAATCCATGGTGAGAAGGTACCAATATTTGCCAAGAATGCGTTTAATTTGTTTATGTTGTGTAGAGTAAGTAGTAACAATACGTGTAATTTGATCTGGAATTTGTTTTTTTGTTTTTTTTTATTATTATAGAGTAAATCAGTTTGTGAAATACCTCTCTCTTACCGAACTCTTCTGAAGGCTCGTTTCAGAGAGGCTCCGGAGTACCCACGTTCTAGAAGTCGTGTTTGTAACTCCTTGGCCTCTTTAAGAAAGGAGGGTTCATCCGAACAATTGCGACGAACGCGAAGGTACTGGCTATAGGGGATGGAGGCCAGGAGTGGTTTCGGATGAAAGCTGCTAGCATGAAGTAGAGAATTTCCAGCAGTAGACACGTTGCGCCCCATCGTATGCCAACCTGTACCTGGGGGAGTGGGAACGCCAATTATGGCATGATCCGGGCATCTCCATACATGCCAACCACATTGTGGCATGGCATTGTTATATTGATGATGTTTTCATGTTGTGGAGAGGCTCCGCCTCCCAACTACAACAGTTTTTGGCCTACATCAATCAGAATGAGTTGAATTTGCATTTCACCATGTCTTACGACACACAAGAGCTGCCTTTTCTGGATGTAATGGTTCGCAAAGGTCAGGATGGGCAGCTGCTAAGCCAATTATTCCGCAAATCTACTGCTGGAAATTCTCTACTTCATGCTAGCAGCTTTCATCCGAAACCACTCCTGGCCTCCATCCCCTATAGCCAGTACCTTTGCGTTTGTCGCAATTGTTCGGATGAACCCTCCTTTCTTAAAGAGGCCAAGGAGTTACAAACACGACTTCTAGAACGTGGGTACTCCGGAGCCTCTCTGAAACGAGCCTTCAGAAGAGTTCGAGGTATTTCACGAACTGATTTACTCTATAATAATAACAAAAAACAAAAAACCCAAATCCCAGATCAAATTACACGTATTGTTACTACTTACTCTTCACAACATAAACAAATTAAACACATTCTTGGCAAATATTGGTACCTTCTCACCATGGATTCCCAATTATCTCCATTTGTATCAGATGCACCATCTGTGGCCTACCGTAGGGCTCCCTCGGTCGGCGACAGATTGGTTTCCAGTGAATTCAGAACCCACAGGGGGGACCCATGCTTACGTCATGGTACTTTCTCCTGTGGGGGCTGTAATTATTGCCAATACATGGGTAGACGCTGTCACGTACCTGGTGGTGGAGTCTGACTTATGCAGGGGTAACCTCCCTTGCGACCCTGATTCGTTAACCCCTGATAGAGTAAACAGGAAGTCCAGGAGTGAGGATGGCACAAGGGTTGAGTTGGTCACCGGTGACGGTTGGAGAAGCTTCTCCGGTCTCGTGCAGGTTTGGAAGGTCGGTGGTACTGGCAGGGTCGGCAACTGGCTGGCGGTGCAGTACAAGGGAGCAGGCAGAAGAGTCATCGGGTACAGGCAGGGTTTGTTAACAGTCTAGCAGCAGAAGTACAAAAGGAGCAGGCAATCGGGTGGTCGTAGGCAAGCCGGGGGTCGGTGCAGGCAGAGTTGAGACAAGGTCGGGGTAAGCCGGGTCACAGGAACTGGTAACAGGTTTACAGGTCGCTCAGGAAAACAGGTCACACGCTGTAGAGCAGACAGCACTTACTACAGGAAGCAGGAAGTTTAAATAGAGCTGCTCCTCTAAGAATTAGAGAAAACAACACTCAAATGCTATTAACCCTCAGCACCGTCTTCTAACAGACGCAGTAGAGTTGTATTGCCAAACCGTCAAGTATTTCGTCTTAAACACTTATTGAATTGCAAAACTCCCGGCATAGTATACCTCCTATCTTGTGAGTGTGGAGGATACTATGTCGGGAAAACCAAAAATGAATTTTGGAAAAGGATATACCAGCACACTCTTTCTATAACCAAACGTGACCCTGACACCCCCATTGGTCGACATACTGCAGCTGTTCATCCTACTTCCCTTCCCAAGGTCTTTTATCTAGCTTTGGACAGGGTCCACTTCGGCTCACGCGGAGGTGATTACAACAAAATACTCCTCCAGCGTGAGCTGTGGTGGATATATACTCTCCAGGCCACATCCCCACCTGGACTGAACGAGATCTGCAGCTTCAAACCTTTCCTCCCGGGCTTCACATCGGGGGGATGCGAACTCACTTTATAAGCTCTCCCTAACACCCCCCATCCTTTCACACGCATTTCTATATGCTTTCATCATTTCATTGCAATATATCAATCTTTCCCCTTTAAGGGTTCTCCTAATTTTCATTCTCTCCAGCCATCAATACTTTTATCCTTATGTTTATCCTTAACCACCCCAAAAAATCTGTTGACATGTTTGCTTGTCAACTTTTTGATATTTTTCGACTTAATACTATACTACACACACTTTTCCATCCAGGTGTCACTACGAGTCTGTAATTTTCCCTCCCCCTTTTTTTCATATATATCCATTGCCCCCTAGTATTCCAAGTCATTCTTCTCTCTTTTTTTCCCTCTTTTTCATCATTCTCCTTTATCCTTTTTCTTTTTCTCCGTTTCCCTTTCCCTTGTTCTGTTCTTTCTTTCTTCCCCATTCATTCCTCTTTTTATTCATTTGGTATGCGAGCCCCTCGCTCGAATTACACAAACGGTCAGAACCTGCTAATGTCCCCATGGATTGGTTGCCTCAGACATTCACGCCCTATATAGCCAGGCCACTCCTCGATCGTCGCTATGCGCCCGTTTGTGTATCGATCGTTTGGACCAGGTAACATGAAATTTAGACTATTATTTCTTGTAGCTTCCTTCCCTGTGCCTCACATGCTTAAAGCCTCTTATAACTATTGTACAGCTTATTTGCCATTTGAACTTGCCTCCATGCAACAGGCTGTCTTTGGCATGCAACAAATATACTCAATGCGTTTAGTATCTTTATACATTCATTTCTTGATTTATTCAGCAATGTCTGATATGAGATCTAGCTATTGATCTACTCGGCAATGTTTGGCACAGCTCAAGGTACGCTAAGCATCCCCACATATGTTTTTGGTCCCTGTCTATGTTAACATACTCTAGACTCTCACACATATTTTCTCTACGCTTTTTTCATTCAGTGTAATCCACACTTTCCAGTGTGGTCTAGCTGACACAGCCACCTTGGGCCCCTTGTGGTTGCACAACAGCCTACACCTCCTTCCTTGGGGCTTACACCTCCACCGGTTGTCTTGGACCTGTCCTTCAGATCCTTTCTGGCTGCACGCACAATTGGTTTGTGGGCGCCTCCAGTACTTATGTAAGTGGTATACCCACCCTTTTCGGTGGGCACATTTCTACCAATAACTTACGTTTGATTTGTCTTTATAAACCTTTTATACTCTGTTTATAATTATGTTTTGTATTATTTAACTTCTTACAGACAGCATTTCTTTATGTTACTTGATGCTTATTATCCCCTGATGAAGGATTAACCGAAACATGTTAGGACGTTTTTGACATTGCCCCAGGACCCTGCCACCACAGTGGTCATCTGAGTGTGCAAATCTCAAATGCATCAAGGCCATCCCTTTTTCCATGCTGTTAATTGTGGTACCTCAAACACATGCTTGTTATCTGTATTGTTTTATATACATCCCACTATGTATCTTGTTTTTGTTTTTGTATTGCTAAAGTGACGAACTTGTGTTCTAATGTTCTTGTTCACTTTATTTTTATCTATTATGTATAAATAAAATGTAACATTTTTTATTATACTCCTATTTATTTTGATGTACTTTTCTTACTACGTCTGCCTCAAAAGTCCAGGGGGATAACTTTAATTTGGGATATTTCCTAAAACTTTCACCTTTTTGATCATGTTATTGGCGCATGTGGCACCGTGCGATCTAATCGCCGGGGCTTCCCCCAACGGCTTGCAGATTCCCAACTTAGATGGAGGGAGAAAGCCTGCTTGAGAAGTAATAATTTGCTTGCATTGAAGTGGAGGGATACACGGAATGTTTTCGTTCTGTCCTCCATTCACACAGACACGGCAGCCCAAATTCCAACGGTGACTGGTGTTGTTGAAAAGCCCCTCTGTGTCCACGAATACAACCTTAATATGGAAGAGGTGGACTACAATGACCAGTTGATGGTGCCATACTTAATTGCCCGTAAGGCCAGACGCTGGTACAAAAAAGTGTCCGTATACCTATTTAAATTGTCTCTGTTGAACGCTTATGTGCTATACAAGGCATCAGGATGAACTGGATTCTTCCTTAAATTCCAGGAAGAGATCCTTATAGCCCTTCTGTTTCCAGACGGTGTTGTGCCCCAACATCCCAGTCCAAATGCAATGAACCAACTGCATGAGAGGCACTTCCCAGAAGTCCTCTGTGGTACCTCTACCCAAAGATCATCCCAAAGAAAATGTTGTGTCTGTAGGAAATGTGGATATAGGCGTGACACCCCCTTTTATTGTCCCTCTTGTCCTGACCAACCTGGTCTCGGCATTGGTGAATGTTTCTGTCGCTACCACGCACTAGTGGAGTATTAGCATAGGGTACAACATGGCACAGTCCTAGGGCACACATAACCAGGGTTTCCAAAGACGCCATTGCATTTTTAGAGACCCAAAGCTGCAACATTTTCAGTTACGAATAAAAGTATAAAAATAAATAAATAATTAAAAAGAACAAAAAAAATCAAATAAAAATGCCAAAAACAGTTGTCATTTTCCTGTTCTTTTCTCTTTATTGTTCTGCTCTGTTTTTTATGCTTAACTGTAATGTTTTATTGTTACTGTGTTTTATCATGATTGCTTTGCAGGTATGTAATTCTTTTATACCTTACTGTTTACTGTGTTTTATTGTTAACCAGTATTTGCTTTGCAGGTACGCCATTCAGCTGCAGCACTGATTTATCTATCTTGACAGCAAGTGTTTGCTCCCACGATACGTAAACCATCGGCTCCAGCGCTGTAGTAAGTGATTTCACCACCACAGTTAAAAAAAAGAGCATATATGCTGAAGCATAGGGGCAGGGGTGGACATAGGGGCGGATCGCCCATATGCTTCGACATATATTTTTAGAATGGTGCATGTATGACCATCATTAGAAGTGGGTGAATGCAGGACGGTATTCTAATGGTGAGCATACCACTGATTGATTGATTCTCTTTTTTCATTCACAGGCTGCATGAAAATAAAGAACATTACAATATATGCCCAACAAGGACCAGCGATGTACTGGTATGTTACTGGACTTTGAGTGGTTATACTGAAATGATGCCTGCAGATTTAGGTATCCTCTTGGTATCGTTCTTTTCAGGTAGCGGTCAGCTTTCATGTAAAAGCAATCCTAGCAGCTAATTAGCCGCTAGACTGCTTTTACAGGCAGTGGGAGAGAATGTCCCCCCCCACTGTCTTCCATGGTTTTCTCAGGCTCTCCTGTCTCACCGGGGAACCCGAGAATGCATCCAGTGGTTCTGCCAGCTGACCATAGAGCTGATCGAAGACTATAATGGCTCCAATCATCTCTATGGCCTAAGAAACCGGAAGCTACAAGCATTTCATGACTTTGGTTTCTCCAAATTTAAACAGTGCCATTGGGAAATTGGGAAAGTATCTTATCACAACGATCTTGGTGTGGTCAGATGCTTTAAGGGCTGAGGAGAGATCTAGAGTCTAATAGACCCCAGATTTTTCAAAACGGGTACCTTTCACTACATATTGCTATCATAGGGGATATTTAAATTCCCTGTGATAACAATAAAAATAACAAAAAAAATGAAAGGGACAGTGTAAAAATGAAATAAAATGCAAAATGAATTATTAAAAAAATAAATAAATAAAGCATCCCTGCCCCCCCCCATGCACGCGCCCAAAGGTGAACGCAAGTGTCGGTCTTCTGTCGTATGTAAACAGCAATTGCACCATGCATGTGAGGTATAACCGCAAACGTCAGATCAAGGGCAGCAATTCTAGCAGTAGACCTCCTCTGTAAATCTAAAGTGGTAAACTTTGTGCATAAAATTCAAAATTGCAGCGCCCACTATTTTAATCTATAGGCCCTCTGCTTTAAAAAAATATATATAATGTTTGGGGGTTCAAAGTAATTTTCCAGCAAAAAAAAAATGTTTTTTCATGTAAACAAAGTGTCGGAAAGGACTTGGTGGTTCAAGTGTTTAGAAGAGTGGGCAATGTTGGGCATAAAATCCCGGGACATTTCAAACCCCCCCAAAATGACCCCGTTTTGGAAAGTAGACACCCCAAGCTATTTATTGAGAGGCATGTTGAGTCCATGTAATATTTTATATTTTGTCACGAGTTTCGGGAAAATGACAAACATTTTTTTTTTGTTTGCACAAAGTTGTCACTAAATGATATATTGCTCAAACATGCCATGGGTATATGTGGAATTACATTTGATAAAAAATCAATCAGCACAAACAAACACCTAAAACATTCCTAAAATTGCAAGCTGAACACTGACGGATAGATCACATACCACAATTGACATAAATTGTTTAAAAATAGTGCAGTGCAAAAATAAATACATAAACTAAAAACGAATAGGTATATAATACATGAAAATTCATAAGAAATAGAGTTGAGCGAACCCGAACTGTAAAGTTCGGGTCCGTACCGAACTTTGGGGTGTCCGTGACCCGGACCAGAACCCGGACATTTGAAAAAAAGTTTGGGTTCGGGTATTTGATACCGCCTGTTGAATAGCTGCAGGGCAGCCAATCAACAAGCGTTTCACTGATTTGCCCTTAGAAGCCATCACAGCCATGCCTACTAATGGCATGGCTGTGATTGGCCAGTGCATCATGTGACCCAGCCTCTGTATAAGCTGGAGTCACACAGTGCTGCATGTCACATGCTCTCAGGCTAGTGTAGGGAGAGGATGCTGCCGGCACTGTGAGGGACAGATTGCAGATATAATAACATCTCATCCTGCATTACAGAACGATCTGATTCTGGGCTAGACAGAGATTACTACTATTGCTTTGAGGGACAGATTGCAGATCTCATCCTGCATTACAGAACGGTCTGATTCTGGACTAGGTAGAGTGTACTGCTTTGAGGGACAGATTATTGTTCATATGTCTCCGACCCAGTGTACTACGTGACCGGTTAGTGTCGG
>BLSH010233203.1:2591-20110 GCA_018402905.1 Glandirana rugosa | reverse complement strand
TCGCCTACTCCTATAGGGTCAGGTTCCTGCTGTTGCTGTAAGGGACAGATTATTGTTCTAAAATCATCGCCTACTCCTATAGGGTCAGGTTCCTGCTGTTGCTGTAAGGGACAGATTATTGTTCTAAAATCATCGCCTACTCCTATAGGGTCAGGTTCCTGCTGTTGCTGTAAGGGACAGATTATTGTTCTAAAATCATCACCTACTCCTATAGGGTCAGGTTCCTGCTGTTGCTGTAAGGGACAGATTATTGTTATAAAATCATTGCCTATTCCTATTGGGTCAGGTTCCTTCTGTTGCTGTAAGGGACAGATTATTGTTCTAAAATCATCACCTACACAGCCACGGTCACGGCCTAGTCAACCTCTAGGCTCCTACTCCACATCCACCCCCCTTCCCATTTTTATTTTTTTTATTTGATTTTAAGTTATTTTCCCTATCCCCATTTTTTTGTAGGGCACTTGTCCTACTCTTACCCCCATTTTTTTTTTTTTTTTTTACTGAAAATGCTTATTTTATTGTGTTCAAATTATTTTAATCTTTTTTTTTTTCTCATTCGGTTTTTATTGGATATATAAACATATACAGATATTAAGACAGTTGCATTGCAATTGTGAATGACATACGGCTTTTACAAACAACATTTGGCATGTAGCGAAATAAACTCATTCACCTTGTGAGTCTTTAATCAGAACTGTGTTTAACAAGCATTTAACTGTATCATTCATATAGTGTCACTTCTATTCCCCACTATTTCGCCCCTGGTAGGGATCTTGCTGCGACGGGGGGTGAAGTGTGTCGCTTAAACGCATTGATTCAATTGTTTCAAGCAAGTGCAGGAGTGGTTGGTGGTGGTTCATGACTATTCACAGCGTTCATGCTGTATTTTCTGGTTGTGCTGGTGGAACTGACATTTCGTCCAACCAGGACAACCAGGGTGCCCAGCCCTCTACGGTCTTTGAATATGTTGCTTTAGTGGTTGCAGATACGATTTCATAGGAGGAATGTAAGTTGATTGTTTCCAGTGTGTTTTCTAGACTGGGAATTGTTGTGGATTTCCACAGCCTAGTAATATTTAGTTTGGCAGCAAGGAGTACATGCGTCACAATATTCCTATTTCTGGGGTGGATGTCTCCTATTGTTAAATTTAATAAGGCCAGCTCGGGGGTTTGTGGTATGTTCTGTTTCGTTATGTTACCGAGCATTTGGAATATTGTTTTCCAAAATGGTTGTATTTTTGGGCAGTCCCAAAGTATGTGCATTATGGTTCCTTTCTGGTTGTTGCAACGCCAACATGAAGTGGGATTGCAAGGCCTAAAGGTAGCCAATTTGTCTGGTGTCAAATACCATCTTAAAGAGATTTTGTGATGGATTTCCCGTAGAGCTTTGGGTGTATTTGGGGATCGAATGTATTGCTTCTGTCTTGTTCATCTGTATAGTGATTATTAAGGTCAGATTCCCACATTTGATATGGTTTGGATTTATGGAATTGTTTCTTATTTTGGAAGATATTGTAGAAGAGAGATATGCCTTTTTGTTTGAGCTAGTTTGGTTAGTAAGATAATGCCATGCATCTTTGTGTATGTGATAAACCGGTGTGCTGAGTGATTTGATGCTATGTTGTATGCGAAGATATGTGAAAATTTCTGATTGGGGGAGTTCATGCTCTAAACATAGATGTTGGAAATTTTTAAATTTGTCCCTGTAAGGATATCTTGGATGTGGGTTATGCCTTTCCTTTGCCAATGTGTGAGGTTTAGTTCCGGTGTGAGTTGTGTGAGAGCTTGAATGGGGATCTGTGGTGAGACTCTATTTGGCGTGGGAACTTCTATCTCCACTAGTCTGTGACACGCTTGAGCTGTAGCTCTGATGGTTGGGGGTAATGAGATTGAGGTTTTGGGCTGGAGAGGAGTACTGAGGAGCCAAGTGCGGATGTGCAAACGGGGTAGCGATGCTTGTTCAATGGAACCCCAGAGAGATTTTGTGGTGGGCTGTATCCAATCTCTCAGTTGTGTTAATATGGAGGCTGAGTAATAATCCTCTAGTTCAGGAAGCCCTGTGCCACCCGCTAGGGCGTGTTTTGTTAGGTAGGTCCTAGCGCACCTAGGCTTCTTTCCCTGCCAGATGAATTTGTTCAGTTCTGTTTGTAGTGAACTAAAGAATTTTTTAGGGAGGGGTATTGGAATGGTTCTGAAAATATATATTAATTGTGGTAGTAGTTGCATTTTAAACGCCGCCAGTCTCCCCGTCCACAAAAGTGTGTGTTTGGCTAAACTTTGTAATTCTGCTTGGATCTTGGTGAGCATTGGGACGTGGTTTGTGGTGTAAAGTTTTGTTACCGAGTTGGGGAGTTGGATCCCCAGGTAAGGTATGCTTGTTTTTGCCCAAGTGTAGGGAAATTGTTGTTGAAATAGGAGCTTAGTGGTTGAGTCTAATCCCAAATCTAGGATGTTTGACTTGGTGTCATTAACTCTATAGTAAGATATGTTGCTGAATTTCACCAATGTCTCCTGTATTGCTGCCAGGGAAGGGACCGGGTTGGTTACCATTAAGATAATGTCATCAGCGAAAAGACTTATTTTGTGGGTGTGTTGGCCAATTTTGAATCCTGTGATTTTTGGGTTTGTTCTAATTTGGGTTGCTAGTGGTTCCATTATTAAGTTGAAAATCAGTGGTGATAGTGGGCAGCCTTGCCTCGTACCGTTGCTAATAGTAAATGGTTGAGATATAGCATTGGAGGTGAATACTCTGGCTGAGGGAAGGGAGTAGAGTGCCATAATTGCTTGGAATATTGTCCCCTGAAAGCCGAATTTGTGTAGGACTGCTCTGATATAGTTCCAATGAACCCTGTTGAACGCCTTCTCTGCATCTAATGACAATAGCAGAGAAGGCGTTCCGGTGGATTCCGCATGGTGTGTAATGTCTATTAGACGTCTGGTGGCATCAGAGGTTTGTCTTCCTCTGGTGAATCCAGATTGGTCACTATGAATCAGGGTTGGTAGGATATCAATTAAGCGAAATGCAATGGCTTTTGCGTATATCTTGGTATCAAGGTTTAGAAGTGATATTGGTCTAAAGTTTTGGGGTGTGTTTGGTTCCTTCCCTGGCTTGGGCAAAGTTATAATAGTAGCTTGCAACATTTCATATGGCAGAGATGAAGAGGAGGCAGTGTCATTATAGATCGTGGTCATGTGTGGTGTGAGGATATGTGCAAATTTCTTGTAATATTCGCTCGTTAGGCCATCTGGCCCTGGTGCTTTGTTTGCTGGCATTAGCTGGATTGTATGATAGATTTCTTGTTGTGTGAAAGGGGCGTTCAATTTAGTCAGCTGAGAGGAAGTCAGTCTAGGTAGTGTTAGTTGTGCCAAAAATTGCTCCATCTCAGCGGACGTTGGTTGATGTGTGGTTTGATCTTGAGCTAAATTGTATAAGTCGTTGTAATATGTGCTAAACGCATCCACTATTTTTTGGGGGTCTGAGAGTTTGTTTTTGGTGTGTGGGTGTATGAGGTGATCGATTCTTGATTTAACGCGGCAGCCTTTGATACGGTTTGCTAGTGTTTTCCCAGCCTTGTTAGAGGTGGAATATAGGGTAGCTTTGATTTTATGTTGCATCTTATTGTATGATTCTAAGAGGAGCGTACGGAGCTCTGATCTGAGACTCATAAGCTCAGATGTGTGCGTTGATTTTGGAGTGGCTTTGACTAGACTCTCTAGTTGTAAAATTTTGGTTAGGAGTGTGTCGACACGCTGCGTCCTCTCTCTCTTCAGTTTGGAGCCTATCTGAATCAACATTCCCCTAATGAAAGGCTTATGGGCATTCCACACCACGGTAGGGTCCGACACCGAGCCTATATTTGTTTGGAAAAATTCTTTTATTAGCAAGGGAGGGAGAATGGATTTTATGCTGCAATATGAAGTTATTAACTCTCCACATAGTAATTGGTGTCAGTGGGCGATTGTCATCTATTCTTATGCTGATTGGGGCATGGTCCGACCATACCGTGGTGTGGATTTCAGAGTTGGCAATTTTCTGTAGTAAGCTTCTATCAACTAAAAAAAAGTCAATCCGAGAGCATGTTTTGTGGACCGGAGATAGGTAGGTATAGTTCCTTTCAGTATCATGGTGACATCCCCACACATCGTATAGTTCTTGTGACATTATAAATTGTTGGAGGTTGGGATCTCTCTTTGTGGTGGTGGATGATGAGTCATATTGGTTGTTGGGAACCATGTTAAAGTCTCCGCAAATGATGGTGTGGCCTTTTTGTACACTTCTCATCTGCCGCATGGTTTTATGTAGAAAATTGAGTTGGCGACTATTGGGAGCATATAGGTTTAGGACAGTGTAAGTTGAGTCATTGATGTCGCGTACAAGTATAATGAATCTGCCATTTGGATCCAGTATGGAGTCATGAAGATTAAATTTTACGGTATTCCTCACTGCTATCATGACCCCCACCTTCTTGGAGGAGAGGGAGGCCATGAATGTGTTGGGAAAATCTTTGTGGTGACATTTGGGCAGTGATTCTTTCAGAAAATGTGTTTCTTGAACACACAAAATGTCGCAATGGTGTTCTTTAGCAGTCTTCCAAAGGCTATGCCTCTTAGCTGGATGGTTAAGACCATTAGCGTTTATGGATAGAATAGTAAGCGGCACTGTAATGTTGATGCTGATAGTGTGATGCGGGTTTACTCACTGTTTGTCGCTATGCCGATAGTTGAGCTGTTGGTAAGAGGCCTCGTCCGCTGTTCGCTGATCTGGTGTTAGGCGGGCACTGTAGAGGATAGTTGCAGAGGCGTAGCTGGAATCAATACGAGAATTAAACAGAGGAAAAGGAACTGTAACACTCGTGAACTGTGAACTGTAGTACTTGAATCAAAAAACAAAAGCAAAGACAGAAAAAAAAAGATCAGGCAGGTCCCAAATTGCTGGGATCTCCGAAGGACCTTAAAAGGTAACTCCGCTGTAGGGGGTAAACAGTCAACTTTGACAACGCTAGGCCTGGAGCGGGAGGTCATTGCGCGTTTTCAGGTATCCGAGTGTGAGCTGTCATCCATGTTTGTGTTGTTGGTTGTTATGAAATCTGGCCCGCTGCGGCATGGGCCGTTTTGTGAAGGAGAACGGGTTAGTATGTTGCGGTTCTTCTACTAAGATGCCCCATTGGTAGAGGAGGGTCATTCCATCTTTTAAGATGGATATAGAGTGTGTTGTGCCGTTTTTCGTCACCAAGACAGTAGCCGGATGTATTGAAATTTGTGATTATTCAAGGCTTTTGTTACAGGGTTAAGCTGCCTGCGTAATTGCAATGTGTGTTTAGAGAGGTCAGGGAATAGCTGGATTCCCTGATAAGGAGCGGGAGGTGACCCTTTTTGTTTGATTTCTCTCAGCAATTTTTCCTTAATGTGGTAGAAATGGATCCGCATGATCACATCCCTGGGGACAGATGCCGCTAGATGAGGCGGTTTAGCTATTCTGTGGATCCTATCAATTATCAGTTCTGATGGGTTGGCGTCAGGCATGGCGGCCACCATCAGATCCTTGGCATACTGATGTAATGCTGCTGGTGGCACTGATTCAGGGATCCCTCTCAGTTTTAAATTGTTCCTGCGGGACCTGTCCTCTAAGTCTGATAATTTTGCTTTAATCCATGTGTTTTCTTCTAGCACGGAATCATAAGAGTCCACAAGGTCATTTATAGTAGTGGTGCTATCCTCCATCTTCTGTTCTATGTATGTGACCCTGTCATCCAGATTGTGAATGTCTGCTGAGAATTTTGAAAACATAGATGACAAGTCTGTTAGCAGGGAAGCTTGTAGTGATAAAAGCATATCCTTTAGGGTCGTGTCTATCACTGGTTGGCCTGAGGTGGGGAATGCCGCCATATATGTTTGCAAGGCCTGGTTTGACTGTAGTGGGTAAAATGGCGCTTCTCCTTGTTTAGGAGGTGGTGGGGAGTTTAATCTCATCCTCGTTTTTGCGGGGCTACCGCTCGGTGGGCTGTCACTAAAGCGTGTCTTTTGTGGTGAGTGCGGTGGCGATTTACCTTGCTCCTCGGAATGTTCGTCGGGCAGGTCTGTGTAGGCCTCTCTCGTCTGAGGAGATGTCGTCGCGGCGCCATCTTGGTCGGGCCTGGTCCGCGGCGCTGGTTTCTGAAAGAAGGCTGTCAGTTTTTGCGGGCGTTCTTCGCCCTTTCGTTTGCCGGACATCTCCTTCGTGATGAGCCCTGTCTCCGGTGTAATACGTGCGGGGTTTGAAGACGGTTGATTCGCTCATTCATAGCTTTTCCTCCCGTCGGCCTCTGGAGCTCTTCAGCTACGTGTCCATCGCTGAGCGGTGCCAAGCCACGCCCCTCTTACCCCCATTTTACCCCCATTTTACTTCCTTTTGCAGCCCTCTAGCACTTGTCAGGACTTTTTTACAGCCATTTTTGTGCCGAAAAGTTCGGGTCCCCATTGACTTCAATGGGGTTTGAGGTCCGGGGTCAAGTTCGGTACCGAACCCGAACTTTTTCGCAAAGTTTGGCCGAACCCGAACTTTCAGGTGTCCGCTCAACTCTAATAAGAAAGTCTATAAAGTCCATAAATAAAGTAGAGAGAAGAGCCCAGAAAGCTTCCACACAGTGATGAACTCCTCGTGTAAGAAAACAATATTCCGGGTGGCAATCCCTTCACTGGTGGCTAGATTGAATGCTCACCTCATACTAAGACCCCTGTATTACCGGTAAGTCATAAAGGCTGTCCCCTCAGGGGTATTATATATCCTATTTGAATCACAGATCAGCGCAACGGACTTCACTCTCATCTGGTCCACATGCAAGCACAGCACATGACCGTAGAAGCGTCCTCCCCATACACTGAGCCAGTGGATAATGTAAATGTAATGTAAACAAGTCCGGGCTCCGTATGGTGAAGGATAGACAGCAGTGGGTGACGTCAGTTAAGGGAGGTGGAGTTACTGACGTCACCCTTTGCTGTCTCTCCTTCACCGTACGGATACCAGACTTGTTTACATTACTGCACCTTTACAAGAGGAGTCTCATGTGAGTGCAACTTTTAATAAAATCTACTTAATTATTATGACAGAGAGCACTTAGAGCATTTATTTCTCCCTTATGGTGCTGCTTTGCTCGCTAGAAATCCCTGTTAGAGTTTCAATCACAAAAAAATAAAATACTCAATAGAAACATAGAAAAGTGACGGCAGAAAAAGACATTGAGTCTGCCCTTTTTTGTTGTTTTTTTTTTTTTTTTGTCTTTTTCCCATTAACCTCGTTGTCTGACTATAGATTTATGTTTATCCCAAGCATGTTTGAAGCCATTTACTGTTGACTGTCTCACAACCTCTGTTGGTAGTTTATTCCAATCATCAACCCACCCTTTCAGTAAAATAATACTTTGTAAGATTATATTTGAACTTCCCTCCAGTTTGTTTGAGGTCATGTCCCTGTGTTCTTGATTTTGGTTTCATATTGAAAAGAGTGCCCTCCTGAACCTTATTCACCCCCATGATGTATTTAAAGGTTTCAGTCATGTCTCCCCTTTACCTTCTTTCCTCCAGACTGTACATATTAAGTTCCTGAAGTCGCTCTTGATATATAATTAAAGAGGTCAAAAAATGAAGCAGTGGTCACAATGGCCATCAGCTTCCATCCCGGGTTGGGTGATATACAAAAAGGGGTGTTTTTTTTTGGGACTTTAAATGAGACACATGGGTTGTAAAAAACGTGTGTTTTTATTGAGGCAACTTTCATCGAGGTAGTACTGTAGACAATCCATACATCTCTTAATACATATATTGGGCACATTGCTTCTACTATATATTTTGGGCACATTGCCTCTACTAAAAATGTAACATATGAACTGGAAACAAATACATAATTCACAAATGATGAAAATTGGCTCCATACAATACAATCTCTGCAGCATAAGACAACTTAAATAATAATTAATATGGCATATATATCGGCTCTACGCATTTCGTGAAGTTATGATCCACTCATCAGGAGCATGCACGTATAGGCAACTGTAATTAATAAAAATATGGAAATATTTAAAAAAAACAAAAATAAAAAACAACGTTGGGAATGAGTATGTTGTTTACCATATTTGCTGCATGGAGCGATGCCAATGACGATCCGGACACACCCCACTAGGGGGTATCCCCTGGGGGGGAGCTGAGATGGGGGGTTTTGGCACATGAACCCCAAAAGGACCACATCCAAAGACCAGAAAGCACAATAGAGGGATGTGTATGATGACCAGGGAAGCTGACCCATGTGTTAGGCTTCTGTGGAAATAAGTGATATGATGAATATAAATATAAATAGCCCTGTAGCAATAGGACAGAAAGGAATGAGGGAAGGGGAGAACCAAGACAAGACACCACGTGAACCAAAGGGAAGGAAAGCCAAGATAGTGACCAGATAGCATAATGACAAAGTAAAAAAAGAGGATCCCTATACCTGTAAGGTGCCCAGTGACTGGTTGGGGATGGTGTGCAGAGAGGTATGGTGTGTCCAGCTGAAACATGAGGTGAGTGGGAGGTGGAACTATATAGGGCATAGCCGCCACACCCACATCAGCGTCATGCAGGCATAGGCTGCCGTGAGAGGCGGTACCAGAGGATTGGGCGATGGATCGCCCAATGTTGGCGCCGACCATCTGTACCTCCACGCTGCGGCCCGAAGGAAAGCCCACCAGAGAGGCAGCGCTTCAAAAGGAACGCATAGCCTGTAGGGTGTAAAGCATGGCACCGACGCCCCAAGCAAGGCCGTCCACATCCCCCAGGGGTGGGGGGGAGGGGAGGAGAGGAGAGCCTGCAAAAGGGCGTCGCAGCTCCCGGGGGGGATGATAACTTGGCCTCCGAGGCTGGATCAGATGACCCAACAACTGCAGCAAACAGGCAAACAACAGAGACCCAGTAACAGATCCAAAAGGGTCTGATAGTGTTATTGAAACCAGTAAAAAAAAATATATATATTTTTTTTTAAAAATACATATGTAAAAAAATATATAACTGATTAATCAAAAAATAAACAAAAATATATAGATTGGGTAATGAATAAAAATATGTATATGAAAATTAAAGATAATGAAATGAAAAATAAAAATATCAAGAAGATAAAACTGGGTTCTTAACCCGTGTGCCTCCATCCCTAGGTTTGTGTGATAATTAAAGAGGTCAAAAAATGGGACTTTAAATGAAGCAGTGGTCACAATGGCCATCAGCTTCCATCCCGGGTTGGGTGATATACAAAAAGGGTTTTTTTTTTTTTTTTGGGACTTTAAATGAGACACATGGGTTGTAAAAAACGTGCGTTTTTATTGAGGCAACTTTCATCGAGGTAGCACTGTAGACAATCCATACATCTCTTAATACATATAATGGGCACATTGCCTCTACTATATATTTTGGGCACATTGCCTCTTCTAAAAAATGTAACATATGAACTGGAAACAAATACATAATTCACAAATGATGAAAATTGGCTCCATACAATACAATCTCTGCAGCATAAGACAACTTAAATTATAATGAATACGGCATTTATAGGCTCTGCGCGTTTCGTGAAGTTATGATCCACTCATCAGGAGCATGCACGTATAGGCAACTTTAATTAATAAAAATATGGAAATATTAAAAAAAAAACAAAAAAAACAAAAAAACACCCATGTGTCTCATTTAAAGTCCCAAAAAAAAAAAACCCTTTTTGTATCTCGCTCTTGATATGTTTTATCCCCCAGACCTTTCACCATTTTTGTTACCCGTCTCTGAACTCCTTCTATCTTATTAATATCTTTTTGTAAGTGAGGTCTCCAGAACTGGACACCGTATTCTAAGTGAAGTTTCACTAAAGATCTATATAGAGGAATCAGAACCTCCTTCCTCCTGCTGTTAATCCCTCTAATGATACATCCCAGAATTCTATTTGCTTTTCTCACTGCCTGTTCACACAGTGTGCTCATTTTGCTGTCACCGGAAATAAGCACTCCCAAATCTTTTTCTTCTGTAGTGCTGGTTAACACTGTACCCCCAATGCTGTAACCTCTAAGGGGATTCTTATTCCCTAGGTGCATTTTTTTACATTTAGAAATATTGAACTGCAGTCTCCACTGCTTTGACCAATCTTCCAGCAATGCCAAATCATGTTCCATCTTACAGACACCTCCAGGGATATCAACCCTATTGCATAACTTTGTATCATCAGCAAAGAGACATGCCTTGCCCAACAAATCTTTAGTTATATCACTTACATATAGGTTAAATAGAACAGGACCCAGTACAGAGCCTTGTGGTGCCCCAATAGTGACTGGTCTCTGTTCTGAGTGAACCTCATTTACAACCACACTCTGGGATCTATCCTTTAGCAAACTGCATATCCACTGAACCCAAGTGTTAAGAGTTAAGTCCCAGCTTGTACAACTTTTGTGTCAGATCATTATGTGGAACTGTATCAAATGTGTTGCTAAAATCAAGATACGCTATGTCAACAGCACCACCCTGGTCCAAAACACTGGTAATATAGTCAGAAATTCAATCAGATTTGACTGACATGATCTGCCCTCAGCCATGCTGCTTTGGGTCCAGCAAGCTGTGTATTTTTAGGTGACTAATGATCCTTCTTTTCAGGAGTAATTCCATTAACTTGACTGCAATTGATTTTAAACTCATTGGCTTGTAATTGCCAGCTTCTACCTTGCTGCCCTTCTTGTGGATAGGTACAATATTAGCTATCCAACAATCATGGGGAACTTCTCCTGTTAGAAGAGATTGATTAAAAAGATCCTTTAATTGTCCAACAACTATATCTCGAAGTTCTCTTAGAACTCTGGGATGAATACCATCAGGTCCCATTGCTTTATTAAGCTTTAACCGAGTCAGTTCCTCAGCTACCTCTGTCTCCAGAAATCCTAGAAATGAACCATCATTACTAGAACCAATATGATTCCCTAACTTGTTATCATTAGTGCAGTCTATTTCTGAGAAGACTGAACAGAAGTAATTGTTTAAATGGTTTGCTACAGCCTTGTTTCCCTCAACAAATGTGTTGTGCCCCGTTTTCATTTTAGTGATCCCATTGTATTTTTTCCTTCTATCACTAATGTACCTAAAAAAGGTTTTATCTCCTTTCTTAATAGACTTAGCAATTTCCTCCTCTTTCTGTGCTTTTGCAGCACTGATAATGTGCTCAGCATGCCTCTCAGCAAATTCCTTGGGGTGTCTACTTTCCAAAATTGGGTCATGGGGGGGGGGGGCTGTACTGCTCTTCCATTATAGCACCTCAAATAATGAGATAGGCAGTCATAAACTAAAAGCTGCAGAAATTCCAGAAATTCCAGCGCAAACCAACAAATATACACTTATTGAATTTTTTTTTTACCCAAGAGATATGGCTGAATGCATTTTGGCATTTTGGCCTAAATGTATGACTAAAATTGAGTTTACTGTATTTTTTTATAACAAAAAGTAGAAAATATCTTTTTTCAAAATTTTCGGTCTTTTCTCGTTTATATTGCAAAAAATAAAAACGGCAGAGGTGATCAAATACCACCAAAAGAAATATCTATTTGTGGAAAAAAAGGATGTACATTTTATTTGGGTACAACATTGCATGACCATGCAATTATTAGTTAAAGCAACGCAGTGCCAAATTGTAAAAAACGCTCTGGTCATTAACCACTTGCCGCCCGCCCACCGTCAAATGACGGCGGAGTGGTGTGGCTCTCGTTCTGGGCGGACGTCATATGACGTCAACCCTTTAAGCCGGGCATGAGCATGATTGGGCCTGTGCACCCAGGCACTGATGGTGGCGGTGTGTCCGCGGGACACAACTGGTCACCGACGGGGGTGAACAGCCATTAGGCATGACTGTTTACCATGTGGTCGGCCATGATGAAGTCACGGCTGATCACAAATGGCACCTCCCCATTCACACGATCGCAAGCGTGCTGCGTGTGCATTTCGGTGGCGGAGTGTTCCCGGGGAACACTGCCCATCACCAACACTGGTAAACAGCCATTGGCTGGCGGCTGTTACCATGTGATCGACTGTGATCCACTCACAGCCGATCACAAAATGTAAACACAGAGCGTTAACTAGCTGTTACCAGCTCTTCTCTCCTCACAACACCTGTCACATGACCCCTGCCCCCTATTCTACCTGTCACACAACAGTCACCACATATGCCACGATAAAGTGCACCTGTCATCAGAGACTGCCATCATAAAGTGCACCTGTCACCCGTCACCCATCAGTGACCGTGGCCTGTCACCCATCACTGACTGTGGCCTGTCATCTGTCACCCATCAGTGACCTGGCTTGGCTTGTCATCCGTCACCCATTACTGACCAACACCAGTCGCCGTGGCCTGTCACCCACCAGTGACCACCGCCAGTCACCCCTCACCCATCATTGACTACCGCCAGTCACCCCTCACCCATCAGTGACCACCGCCAGTCACCTGTCACCCATCAGTGACCACCTCCAGTCACCCGTCACCCATCAGTGACCACTGCCAATCACCCATCCCCCATCAGTGACCACTGTCAATCACCCATCAGTGACCACCGCCAGACACCCATCACCCATCAGTGACCACCGCCAGACACACGCCACCCATCCGTGACCACCACCAGACACCCATCACCCATCAGTGACCACCACCGGTTACCCATCAGTGGCTACCGCCAGTCACCTATCAGTGACCACCGCCAGTCACCTATCAGTAAATGTCACCTGCCACCAATAACACAGCCCATCAGTGAACGTCTCCTGCCACTGATTGCACAGCCATGTCCAAAAGAGTGTATACTAGTGAGGAGGCATTCCAGATCCTCTCCATGGCTGAATCCAATTCCAATTCTGATTTGGGATCAAATTCTGCATTCAAACCAATTGACAACAGCCAATCAAAAAATGATTCAAAGGAAGAATGGGTCCCTCCTAAAAGAGCAAGGCGTTCAGAAAACCAGGCAGCCGCCAGCAACCAGGATCACATTCCCAGGCCCAGCACCAGTGCTGCCGCCAGCAACCGGGATCAAATTCCCAGGCCCAGTACCAGTGCTGCCACCAGCATTAGGCCCCAAGAACAAGTTCCCGGGCCCAATACAAGTGCTGCCACCAGCGATAGGCCCCGGGAGCAAATGCCCAGTACTAGCGCTGCCGCATCACGTCCATATACCAGCACAGGAGTGTCACATCCCCCAAGAGCCAGGGCTGCTTCATACCTACCAGATGGTCTTTCCAACCCAACATGTCTGCCTTCCAGTTCGGGAGCAGCAAGTATTTCCCCTTTCACTGCACAGCCAGGTGTGCAGGCCAATACCCCAAATTTCACCCCAATTGATTGTTTTTATCTTTTTTTGCCCGACACTTTGCTTCAATTTATTGTGACCAGACCAATTTATACGCCCAGCAATGTATTTCTAACAACCCCCAATCATCATACGCCCGCCCCGTTTGAATGAAGAGATTTGACCCTGGAAAAATGTAAAAGGTTTATGGGCCTCACCATAAACATGGGGCTTACAAAAAAAATGAAGGACATGCCTACTGGTCCACCCACCCCATCCACCACATGGCCATTTACCATGCCATAATGCCCAGGTCCCGATATGAAATGATTATGCCCTCCTCAAAATCATCCAAATTACGACAAATTATATAAAATTCACCCACTGATAAATTTATTTTCAGAACAATTTGCAGAACTCTATGTCCCTGAGCAGCATATTTGTGTGGATAAGTCCCTGGTATCCTTTTCAGGCCGGCTAGGAATAAAGCAATATATTCCTAGCAAAAGGGCTAGATACGGAGTTAAAATGTATAAACTCTGCGAGAGAGCCACGGCATATCTTTATGCATTCCGCATATACAAAGGAAGAGATTCCCAGCACGGGCCCCCTGAGTGCCCGGCCTACTTGGGCACATTTGGTAAAATTGTATGGGACCTGGCCTACCCATTACTGAACAAAGGTTACCACATATACCTCGACAATTTTTACACCAGCTTACCCCTATTCAAACATCTTTACGTTGCTAAAACCCTGGCCTGCGGAACCTCCAAAAAGAATAGGAAGGGCTTCCCACAATTCATTGTGAACAAAAAATTGTGAAAGGGGGAAAGAGCAACTTTGCAATGAAATGAAGTGCTGGCCGTGAGGTGGAAGGATAACAGAAATGTGCACATGATGTCCACCATCAATGATGACACCACAGTCCAGGTTCAAAGAAGAAGAAGTCCCATTGCAAAGCCAACATGTGTTCAATCTCTAAATGGGGGGGGTGGATTTCAATGATCAAATTATTCAACCCTATTTGGCAATAAGGAGCTCCCGGTTCTGGTAAGAAAGTAACAATTTATCTTATCCATTTGGCCATTTATAGTGCTTATATAATCTTCACCAAATCCACGGAAAGCCCCACCCCTTCCTAAATTCACAGAAGAAGTTATCACGTCCCTCATTTATCAACAAAGCCCCCCCCCAAAAAACCTTTGCTCTAAATCAGTTAGCCGACTTCATGAGCGTCACTTCCTGGATAACATTCCACCTTCTTAAGACACCAAAAAAGATGCCGCGTATGCAGCAAAAGAGGATTCGCAGAGATACCAGCACCCATTGTCCCCCCAGTGTCCCTCCAAACCTGGCCTTTGCATTGGTGAATGCTTCAGACTTTACCACACATTCCTAAAATATTAGCCCATATATTTCCTTATTTTCATCATCTGTGCTGACCATTTTCCATGCTTCCCCAAATAACCATGCCTCTTCCTTCCACTTGAACTGACCCTGGCCTTTTTATCGACTACGCTTCGGCCTAACGTTTGGACTGCTTGCACGTGAACTGACCCTGGCCTGTTTTATCACTACGCTTCTGCCTACCGTTTGAATTGCTTGCACATGAACTGACAATGGCCTGTTTTATTAACCACACTTCTGCCGACCATTTGGACTGCTTGCATGTGAACTGACCCTGGCCTGTTTTAACAACTACGCTTCTGCCCACCGTTTGGACTGTTTGCACATGATCTGACCCTGGCCTGTTTTATCGATTATGCATTTGCCTACTGCTTGGACTGATCTGTTGCCCTGCTACTGTAGTACACAAGGGTCTTACATATGTGAGGGGCACCAGAATTGTTTTTCCGGATGGAGAAAACTATTTTTTGTTTTCTCCATGTTTTGTAATTTCTGGATTAGGGTCTGGTTGCTAAGAGGCTTCAAAGCAATTTGGGTGAGAGAAGCCTCTAACCCTGTGCCCCTGTGCATAGGTCTTACCTGACTGAGGCCCTCAGCCTGCTGCTGACTTACTGCCATCATGCCTCTGCCTGCCTCATGAAATGACCACACCTCTGTCTGCTACCTGGACTATGGAAGTAATTAGCTGTAGCAAGAGGCAGTATGTTTATGAAGGGCTGGAGAGCTGTACAATGAGTGACTGCAGGTAGCAGTGTACCAGGACCAATATTATGGCTGTGCTGGCTGTCTCTGCCTGGACAATTCCTATGGACAAATGCTTTGGCTGTGCTGACAATATCCTTGTACTGACTATAGACAATATTCCTGTCTGCTGCCTGGATAATTACTATTCCTGTCCCTAAGCACATTCCTGCCTGCTGCCTGGACCAATGCTTTCCTTAGTGGACACTACTAAAACCACAGGCAATACTTTTTTTTACCCTTTCCTCAGTAGAATTTATTTTGGAGTGCAATTCTTGGTATGTATATGCTATGTGTTAGAAATATGAAGGGCCTTCAAAAATGATAGGTTGTCAGGAAATTATATGTGTAATTTATGCTCCTAGAACGCCTGATGGTACTACTTTGATGTTGGGCCTTTGTGTGTGGCCAGGTTGTATAAAAGTCTCACACATGTGGTATCACCATAATCCGGAGTAGCAGAATGTATTTTGCAGTGTCATTTGCATGCTATGAGTTGGAAATATCTTATAAATGGACAACTTTGTGTAAAAAAATGCGTTTTTCATTTTTTTTCCACATTTTCCAAAAACTCCTGGAAAAAAATGACATGTTCAAAAGACTCATTATTCCCCATAGATTATACGTTGGGGCATTTGCTTTCCAAAATGGTGTCATTTTGTAGGTAATTCCATTGTCCTGGTGCTCTAGGACCTTCAAATGTGTAATAGGTGGTTGAGAAATGAGATGTGTAATTTATGCTCTAGAGCTCCTGAAGGTGCTAGTTCAATGTTGGGCCTCTGTATGTGGCCAGGCTGTGTAAAAGTCTCACACATGTGGTATTGACATAGTCAGGAGGAGTAGCAGAATGTATTTTGGGGTGTCATTTTTGCTATGTACATTCTATGTGTTGGAAATATCTTATAAATGGACAACTTTGTGTAAAAAAAATGTGTTTTCATTTTTTTCCCACATTTTCCAAAAACGTCTGGAAAAAGATGAACCATTCAAAAGACTCATTATGCCTCATAGATTATACGTTGGGGTGTTTGCTATTCAAAATGGGGTCATTTTGTGGGCAATTCCATTGTCCTGGTGCTCCAGGGCCTTCAAAAATGTGATAGGTCGTCATGATATTAGATGTGTCATTTATGTCCCTAGTATACCTGATGGTGCTCTCTGCATGTTGGGCCTCTGTATGTGGCTAGGCTGTGGAAAAGTCTCAGACATGTGATATCACCATACTCACCATACTCAGGGGGAGTAGCAGAATGTGTTTTGGGGTGTAGTTGCAAGTATTCCTATACCATGTGTGAGAAATAACTTGTTAATATGACAATTTTATAGAAATTTCAAGCAATGTGGTTGCAACACTCTGCACAGTGGAGAAAATCCAACCTCAAAGTGGTAGCCAGGGTGCCTGCGCTGTGATGTGTTCCCACACACCATACAAATAAGTATTCAAGAGATAAGAAGTGATGCAGTGTGCAGTGATCAAGGCTTGTTTGCCGAAACTAGTCTGCCCATCGTATTTTTGTACTCACTGGTGTGGTCTACACGAATAAATCAATAGAGGATTACGGAGTTGCCGGCTGTTTCTTCTTATCTCTTGAATACTAATTTTATAAAAATATCAATAATCTTCATTTTGCAAAGAATTGTGGGAAAAAAATTACAAGGTCAAAGAGCTCACCATGAAACTTACCAAATACATTGAAATGTCTACTTTCCAAAGGGGTCATTTGGGGGGTATTTCTACTTTCTTGACTTGTTAGTGTCTCAAGAATTTAGATAGGCCTTCAGTACATCAGGTGTGATCAATTTCCAATGATTAGCACCATAGCCTGTATACTTGTAGACTGACACAAGGACCAAATAATATACACCAATTTGGGTTATTTTTACCAAAAATATGTAGCAGTATAAATTTTGAAGAAAAATTACTGATTTGCAAAATGTTATGACAGAAAAAAAGAAAAAGGCATTTTTTTCACAAAATTTTCAGTCTTTTTTATTTATGGGGGGTTTACTGGGGAAACCTTTCATCTGTAAAGTTACATAAACCATTCAAAGTACCACTCGAGAAACTGGAACATTA
>BLSH010233180.1:731695-743840 GCA_018402905.1 Glandirana rugosa | reverse complement strand
ATATTCTGATGAATCCCCAGGGGCTATTCCAATGTCCATTCTGGCCATAGTAGCAAATAGATTTTACAGGGCTGGTTTGCTTATCCCAGCACCCAACCCTCCTCTTTTCACAGCACGGGCTTGGGACTGGCCATGGCAGAGTTAAAAAAAATTGAAAACTCTTCCCAAATTCCTCACTGTAATGGCTTGAACTATAATGGCAACCAAACAAGAACCAAGGTCCCATTGTAGGAGAAACGTAGAGTAGTCAAGGCTCCACAAAGTCTTCAGACACATCCAAGTGGAATGTTGCATGCTCTAATATCTTTGGTGTGGTCATTCTTAGGCCAGCTTGGCTGAGATTCTGATGAATCCCCAGGGGCTATTCCAATGCCCACCCTGGCCATAGTAGCAAATAGATTTTACAGGGCCGGTTTGCTTGTCCCAGCCCCCAACCCTCCTCTTTTCACAGCACGGGCTTGGGACCGGCCATGGCAGAGTTAAAAAAAATATTGAAAACTTTTCCCAAATTCCTCACCGTAATGGCCTGAAATATAGTGGCAACAAAACAAGATCCAAGGTCCCATTGTAGGAGAAACGTAGAGTAGTCAAGGCTCCACAAAGTCTTCAGACACATCCAAGTGGGGTGTTGCATGTTCTATTTTCTTTGGTATGGTCATTCTTAGGCCAGCTTGGCTGAGATCCAGGTGAATCAGAATTAGAATTAAAAATTTGAATAAAGAAAAAGTTTGGCGTTTGGCTAGAGATGAGTTCAGAAGATGCCGTGCTCAACTGATTACTTGGGAAGGAGTGAATTTACTCCCTGGATTGTGTGTCGGCGCTTGGGCTAAGCCTCGGTTCTGTTGCAGAGAAGCAAGCCATTCTCCCCTCCAAACCATTAAGTGCAGTTTATTCTTACCAGTTTTGAGGGAGGATTAAGGAGCTGCGGGGGAGCACAGATAAGATGAGTATATGGTTGTCAGGGGATGCCCTTGAAAGAACACGGTCTTTTGTCCCTACATGGACAAGCTGACAGTGTCCTTTCCAAAAATATATATGTGTCTAGTACTCAAGCATAATGTGACATCTAGTGTAATTGTTGGCAGGCATAATGGACTATGCAGAGTCCATACATATAGAATAAGAACACAATATCCATACATTTGCAAACACTCCCTTTAAAAGTAGATCTGGAAACATCCTACCATTTGTAGAGGATCACCTTTTTCCTTGCTTATGCTGAGATGATTCATTCAGCTCTTCTCAGGGAACATTCCACCTTCTCCTCCAGGCTACGATGAAGAAAGGTTATTTTTGGGTCCCTGGAATGTGTTGGCCTCAGCTCTGAATGTCTTTGTGAGTATAACTGGTTTGAAGTTGCATACAGAGAAGGTACAAGGCTTCTTCTCTCAGATTCTCCGCACATAGCTCATCCAAAGTGTTACACTTCTCTGGCTGGCCAGGTGCTGACCAAGGCTCCCTCAGTGCAACATTGAGATTTATACTTCCCTCCCACTGCGCAGTACCAATGCCATGCTGTTCAGCAAATTATGTGCCAGCATGTAGCCCCATCTCGTCAGAGCCAGACGAACCACCCTCAGTCCTGTTTGTTTATCAGCTTATCAGGTGCAAGTGTACGCCCCCACTTCTAGCCAAAGCTGGCCCCGCTCATCCAATTTAGTTGTTTATCAGGTACAGGAGCATTATCCTGCCTCTTGTAGACCTGGCCCGACCCCCCAATCCTGTTTATCACAAGAGCTGACCCTGCCCCTTCTGTCCCATCTCCCACCTGTGGCTGTAGAATATATGAAAAATAGTAGGGAGAATTCAATAATAATGTTGCACCATTTGTGACCCTTTTGGTTTTGACAGTGACTTGTGCAAGAAGTGCAGGTTGTTGTGAAATGCTCCACTTTTACATTGTTATGCAAGAAATACACCAAATTCAAATTAAAATACAGACAGTTTGTATCATATTAAAATTGGAGCTAATTTACACTAACTCCATATACTTACCTTACCTGTGCTCCCTCATACTGCTGGATAGAGATAAGCTTGGGAATCCTCTGAACCCATCTCTAGCCAAACTGATTCTCTCTTTTTTTTCCCTCCAGTGAACCGCATACTGGGTCATTCTCATAGCAAAGAGGTGGGCTGCAGGTCAGCAATGACCCGTCTCACCACTCATTGCAGTAATACAGAGCAAGTTCGGAGTTTGGCTAGAGATGACTTCAGAAGATGCCGTGCCCAATTGATTACCTGGGAGGGAGTGAATTTACTCCCTAGATTATCGTCGGTGTTTGGGCTAAGGCTAGGTTCTGCTGCAGGGGAGAAGGCCATTCTCTCCTCCATACCAGTAAGTACTGTATATTCTTACAAGCTGTGAGGGAGGAGAGGGGAGTGCAGATAAGATGAGTATATGGTGGTTAGGGGATGCCCTTGAAAGAACACTGTCTTTTGTCTCTGCATGGACAAGCTGACAGAGTCCTTTCCAAAAATATATATGTGTCTAGTAATCAAGCATAATGTGAAATCTAGTGTAACTGTTGGCAGGCATAATGGACTACGCAGAACCCATACATATAGAATAAGAACATAATATCCATAAATCAAATGCAAACACTCCCCTAAAAAGTAGATCTGGAAATGTCCTAC
The DNA here is from genome assembly GCA_018402905.1 of Glandirana rugosa. NCBI lineage: Eukaryota > Metazoa > Chordata > Amphibia > Anura > Ranidae > Glandirana > Glandirana rugosa. The sequence goes on along the minus strand of BLSH010233180.1, from coordinate 741,206 downwards.
CATTAGTAGAGGATCACCTTCTTCCTTACTTAAGCAGAGAAGATTCATCCAGCTCTTCTGAGGGAACATCCCTCCTTCTCCTCCAGGCTCTGATGAAGAAAGGTTATTTTTGGGTCCCTGGAATGTGTTGGCCTCACCACTGAATGTCTCTGTATTACTGGTTTGAAGTTGTATACAGAGAGGATGTGCAGGGCTTCATCTCTGATTCTCCACACGTAGTTCACCCAAAGTGTGACACTGCTCTGGTTGGCCAGGTGCTGACGGAGGCTCCCTCAGTGAAACATGCAGATTTATACTTCCCTCCCACTGCGAAGTACCAATGCAGTGCTGCTCAGCAAATCAGGTGCCAGCATGCAGCGCCATCTCTTGTCAGAGCCAGACGAACCCCCCTCAGTCCTGTTTCTTTATCAGCATATCAGGTGCAAGCCACACCCCCACTTCTAGCTGAAGCTGGCCCCACCCATGCAATTTAGTTGATTAACAGGTACGTGAGTGTGATCCTGCTTCTCGTAGACCTGGCCCGACCCCCCCAATCCTTTTAATCACAAGAGCTGACCCCGCCCCTTCCATCCCATCTCCCACCCTTGGCTGTAGAATATATATAGATAGTGGGGAGAATTCAATAAAACTGCTCCACTACTTTTGTGATAGAATCATGAACCATTTGTGACCCTTTTGGTTCTGACAGTGACTCGTGCAGCAAATGCAGGTCGTTGTAAAGTGCTCCACTTTTACATTGTTATGCAAGAAATACACCAAATTCAAATGAAAATACAGACAGTTTGTATCATATTAAAATTGGAGCTAATTTACACTAACTCCATATACTTACCTTACCTGTGCTCCCTCATACTGCTGGATAGAGATAAGCTTGGGAATCCTCTGAACCCATCTCTAGCCAAACTGATTCTCTCTTTTTTCCCTCCAGTGAACTGCATGCTGGGTCATTCTCATAGCAGAGGTTGGCTGCAGGTCAGCAATGACCTGTCTCACCACTCATTGGAGTAATACAGAGCAAGTTCAGCGTTTGGCTAGAGAGGACTTCAGAAGATGCCGTGCCCAATTGATTACCTGGGAGGGAGTGAATTTACTCCCTAGATTATCGTCGGTGCTTGGGCTAAGCCTAGGTTCTGCTGCAGGGGAGTAGGCCATTCTCTCCTCCATACCAGTAAGTGCTGTGTATTCTTACAAGCTGTGAGGGAGGAGAGGGGAGTGCAGATAAGATGAGTATATGGTGGTTAGGGGATGCCCTTGAAAGAACACTGTCTTTTGTTTCTGCATGGACAAGCTGACAGAGTCCTTTCCAAAAATATATGTGTCTCGTAATCAAGCATAATGTGAAATCTAGTGTAACTGTTGGCAGGCATAATGGACTATTCAGAATCCATACATATAGAATAAGAACACAATATCCATAAATCAAATGCAAACACTCCTCTAAAAAGTAGATCTGGAAATGTCCTACCATTCGTAGAGGATCACCTTCTTCCTTACTTAAGCAGAGAAGATTCATCCAGCTCTTCTGAGGGAACATACCTCCTTCTCCTCCAGGCTCTGATGAAGAAAGGTTATTTTTGTTTCCCTGGAATGTGTTGGCCTCACCACTGAATGTCTCTGTATTACTGGTTTGAAGTTGTATACAGAGAGGATGTGCAGGGCTCCATCTCTGATTCTCCACACGTAGTTCACCCAAAGTGTGACACTGCTCTGGTTGGCCAGATGCTGACCGAGGCTCCCTCAGTGCAACATGCAGATTTATACTTCCCTCCCACTGTGAAGTACCAATGCAGTGCTGCTCAGCAAATCAGGAGCCAGCATGCAGCGCCACCTCTTGTCAGAGCCAGACGAACCCCCCTCAGTCCTGTTTCTTTATCAGCATATCAGGTGCAAGCCACGCCCCCACTTCTAGCCGAAGCTGGCCCCACCCATGCAATTTAGTTGATTATCAGGTACGTGAGTGTGATCCTGCTTCTCGTAGACCTGGCACGACCCCCCCAATCCTTTTCATCACAAGAGCTGACCCCGCCCCTTCCGTCCCATCTCCCACCCTTGGCTATAGAATATATATAGATAGTGGGGAGAATTCAATAAAACTGCTACATTACTTTTGTGATAGAATCAGGAACCATTTGTGACCCTTTCGGTTCTGACAGTGACTCGTGCAGCAAATGCAGGTCGTTGTAAAGTGCTCCACTTTTACATTGTTATGCAAGAAATACACCAAATTCAAATGAAAATACAGACAGTTTGTATCATATTAAAATTGCAGGTAATTTACACTAACTCCATACACTTACCTTACCTGTGCTACCTCATAGTGCTGGATAGAGATGAGCTTGGGAATCCTCTGAACTCATCTTTAGCCAAACTCATTCTCTCTTTTTTTTTCCTCCAGTGAGCTGCGTGCTGGATCATTCCCATAGCAAAGAGACGGGCTGCAGGTCAACAATGACCCGTCTCGCCACTCAGAGTACTAAGGATCAAGTTCTAATTTTGGCTAGAGATGACTTCAGAGGATGCTGTGCTCAACTGATTAGCTGGGAAGGAGTGAATTTACTCCCTAGATCATGTGTTGGTGCATGGGCTAAGCCTAGGTTCTGTTGCAGGGCAGCAGGCCATTCTCTCCTACATATGAGTGCTGTGTATACTTACCAGCTATGAGGGAGGATCAAGGAGCTGCAGGGGAGCTCAGATAACCTGAGTATATGGTGGTCCGGCGATGCCTTTGAAAGGAGACTGTCATTTGTTCCTGTATGAACAAGCTGACAGCATCCTTTCCAAAAATATATACAGTATGTGTCTAGTAATCAAGCATAACATGAAATCTAATGTAACTGTTGGCAGACATAATTGATTATGCAGAGTCCATACATATAGAATAAGAACACAATATCCATAAATCAAATGCAAACACTCCCCTAAAAAGTAGATCTGGAAATGTCCTACCATTCGTAGAGGATCACCTTCTTCCTTACTTAAGCAGAGAAGATTCATCCAGCTCTTCTGAGGGAACATCCCTCCTTCTCCTCCAGGTTCTGATGAAGAAAGGTTATTTTTGGGTCCCTGGAATGTGTTGGCCTCAGCTCTGAATGTCTTTGTATTACTGGTTTGACGTTGTATACAGAGAGGATGTGCAGAGCTTCATCTCTGATTCTCCACACGTAGCTCACCCAAAGTGTGACCCTCATACTGCTGGATAGAGATAAGCTCGGGAATCCTCTGAACCCATCTCTAGCCAAACTGATTCTCTCTTTTTTTCCCTCTAGTGAACTGCATGCTGGGTCATTCTCATAGCAGAGGTGGGCTGCAGGTCAGCAATTACCCGTCTCACCACTCTAATAACTAATAAGAGGCATGGAGGAGCTCAGCTATGAGGAAAGATTAGAGAATCTGAATTTATTCTCTCTTGAGAAGAGGAGATGAAGGAGGGATATGATCAACATGTACAAATATATAAGTGGTCCATATAGCGAACTTGGTGTTGAGTTATTTACTTTAAGGTCATCACAAAGGACAAGGGGGCACTCTTTACGTCTAGAGGAAAAAAGATTTCATCTGCAAATACGGAAAGGTTTCTTCACAGTATGAACTGTGAAAATGTGGAATAGACTCCCTCCAGAGGTGGTTTTGGCCAGCACGGTTGATTGCTTTAAAAAAGGCCTGGATTCTTTCCTTAATGTAAATAATATAACTGGGTACTAACATTTTTAGGTAAAGTTGATCCAGGGTGAATCCGATTGCCTCTCGGGAAATCAGGAAGGATTTTTTCCCCCGTCATAGCAAATTGGATCATGCTTTGCTGGGGTTTTTTGCCTCACTCTGGATCAACTGTGGGTGAAGGATTGTATATAGGATTATTTGGTTATATATATATATATATATATATATATATATATAAATGTTTTTCTTTTTTTTTTGGTTGAACTAGATGGACTTGTGTCATTTTTCAACCTGACTAACTATGTAACCACTCATTGGAGTAATACAGAGCAAGTTGGGAGTTTGGCTAGAGATGACTTCAGAAGATGCCATGCCCAATTGATTACCTGAGAGGGAGTGAATTTACTACCTAGATTATCGTTGGTGCTTGGGCTAAGCCTAGGTTCTGCTGCAGGGGAGCAGGCCATTCTCTCCTCCATACCAGTAAGTGCTGTATATTCTTACAAGCTGTGAGGGAGGAGAGGGGAGCGCAGATAAGATGAGTATATGGTGGTTAGGGGATGCCCTTGAAAGAACACTGTCTTTTGTCTCTGCATGGACAAGGTGACAGAGTCCTTTCCAAAAATATATATGTGTCTAGTAATCAAGCATAATGTGAAATCTAGTGTAACTATTGGCAGGCATAATGGACTATGCAGAACCCATACATATAGAATAAGAACATAATATCCATAAATCAAATGCAAACACTCCCCTAAAAAGTAGATCTGGAAATGTCCTACCATTCGTAGAGGTTCACCTTCTTCCTTGCTTAAGCAGAGAAGATTCATCCAGCTCTTCTGAGGGAACATCCCTCCTTCTTCTACAGGCTCTGATGAAGGAAGGTTATTTTTGGGTCCCTGGAATGTGTTGGCCTCACCACTGAATGTCTTTGTATTACTGGTTTGAAGTTGTATACAGAGAAGATGTGCAGGGCTTCATCTCTGATTCTCCACACGTAGTTCACCCAAAGTGTAACACTGCTCTGGTTGACCAGGTGCTGACCGAGGCTCCCTCAGTTGCAACATGCAGATTTATACTTCCCTCCCACTGCGAAGTACCAATGCAGTGCTGCTCAGCAAATCAGGTGCCAGCATACAGCGCCACCTCTTGTCAGAGCCAGACGAACCCCCTCAGTCCTGTTTCTTTATCAGCATATCAGGTGCAAGCCACGCCCCCACTTCTAGCCAAAGCTGGCCCCACCCATGCAATTTAGTTGATTATCAGGTACGTGAGTGTGATCCTGCTTCTCGTATACCTGGCCTGACCCCCCCAATCCTTTTCATCACACAAGCTGACCCCGCCCCTTCCATCCCATCTCCCACCCTTGGCTGTAGAATATATATAGATAGTGGGGAGAATTCAATAAAACTGCTGCACTACTTTTGTGATAGAATCATGAACCATTTGTGACCCTTTCGGTTCTGACAGTGACTCGTGCAGCAAATGCAGGTTGTTGTAAAGTGCTCCACTTTTACATTGTTATGCAAGAAATACACCAAATTCAAATGAAAATACAGACAGTTTGTATCATATGAAAATTGGAGCTAATTTACACTAACTCCATATACTTACCTTACCTGTGCTCCCTCATACTGCTGGAAAGAGATAAGCTTGGGAATCCTCTGAACCCATCTCTAGCCAAACTGATTCTCTCTTTTTTTCCCTCCAGTGAACTGCATGCTGGGTCATTCTCATAGCAAAGAGGTGGGCTGCAGGTCAGCAATGACCCGTCTCACCACTCATTGGATTAATACAGAGCAAGTTCGGAGTTTGGCTAGAGATGACTTCAGAAGATGCCGTGCCCAATTGATTACCTGGGAGGGAGTGAATTTACTCCCTAGATTATCGTTGGTGCTTGGGCTAAGCCTAGGTTCTGCTGCAGGGGAGCAGGCCATTCTCTCCTCCATACCAGTAAGTGCTGTGTATTCTTACAAGCTGTGAGGGAGGAGAGGGGAGTGCAGATAAGCTGAGTATATGGTGGTTAGGAGATGCCCTTGAAAGAACACTGTCTTTTGTCTCTGCATGGACAAGCTGACAGAGTCCTTTCCAAAAATATATATGTGTCTCGTAATCAAGCATAATGTGAAATCTAGTGTAACTGTTGGCAGGCATAATGGACTATTCAGAATCCATACATATAGAATAAGAACACAATATCCATAAATCAAATGCAAACACTCCCCTAAAAAGTAGATCTGGAAATGTCCTACCATTCGTAGCGGATCACCTTCTTCCTTACTTAAGCAGAGAAGATTCATCCAGCTCTTCTGAGGGAACATCCCTCCTTCTCCTCCAGGTTCTGATGAAGAAAGGTTATTTTTGGGTCCCTGGAATGTGTTGGCCTCACCACTGAATGTCTCTGTATTACTGGTTTGAAGTTGTATACAGAGAGGATGTGCAGGGCTTCATCTCTGATTCTCCACACGTAGTTCAGCCAAAGTGTGACACTGCTCTGGTTGACCAGGTGCTGACTGAGGCTCCCTCAGTTGCAACATGCAGATTTATACTTCCCTCCCACTGCGAAGTACCAATGCAGTGCTGCTCAGCAAATCAGGTGCTAGCATGCAGCGCCACCTCTTGTCAGAGCCAGACGAACTCCCTCAGTCCTGTTTCTTTATCAGCATATCAGGTGCAAGCCACGCCCCCACTTCTAGCTGAAGCTGGCCCCACCCATGCAATTTAGTTGATTATCAGGTATGTGAGTGTGATCCTGCTTCTCGTATACCTGGCCCGACCCCCCCAATCCTTTTCATCACACGAGCTGACCCCGCCCCTTCCATCCCATCTCCCACCCTTGGCTGTAGAATATATATAGATAGTGGGGAGAATTCAATAAAACTGCTGCACTACTTTTGTGATAGAATCATGAACCATTTGTGACCCTTTCGGTTCTGACAGTGACTCGTGCAGCAAATGCAGGTTGTTGTAAAGTGCTCCACTTTTACATTGTTATGCAAGAAATACACCAAATTCAAATAAAAATACAGACAGTTTGTATCATATTAAAATTGGAGCTAATTTACACTAACTCCATACACTTACCTTACCTGTGCTACCTCATAGTGCTGGATAGAGATGAGCTTGGGAATCCTCTGAACTCATCTTTAGCCAAACTCATTCTCTCTTTTTTTTTCCTCCAGTGAGCTGTGTGCTGGATTATTCCCATAACAAAGAGACGGGCTGCAGGTCAACAATGACCCGTCTCGTCACTCAGAGTACTAAGGATCAAGTTCTAATTTTGGCTAGAGATGACTTCAGAGGATGCCGTGCTCAAGTGATTAGCTGGGAATGAGTGAATTTACTCCCTAGATTATGTGTCCATGCATGGGCTAAGCCTAGGTTCTGTTGCAGGGGAGCAGGCCATTCTCTCCTCCATATGAATAAGTGCTGTGTATACTTACCAGCTATGAGGGAGGATCACGGAGCTGCAGGGGAGCTGAGATAACCTGAGTGGTCCGGCGATGCCCTTGAAAGGAGACTGTCATTTGTCCCTGTATGAACAAGCTGACAGCGTCCTTTCCAAAAATATATACAGTATGTGTCTAGTAATCAAGCATAACATGAAATCTAGTGTAACTGTTGGCAGACATAATTGATTATGCAGAACCCATACATATAGAATAAGAACACAATATCCATAAATCAAATGCAAACACTCCCCTAAAAAGTAGATCTGGAAATGTCCTACCATTCGTAGAGGATCACCTTCTTCCTTGCTTAAGCAGAGAAGATTCATCCAGCTCTTCTGAGGGAACATCCCTCCTTCTCCTCCAGGCTCTGATGAAGAAAGGTTATTTTTGGGTCTCTAGAATGTGTTGGCCTCACCTCTGAATGTCTTTGTATTACTGGTTTGACGTTGTATACAGAGAGGATGTGTAGAGCTTCATCTCTGATTCTCCACACGTAGCTCACCTAAAGTGTGACACTGCTCTGGTTGGCCAGGTGCTGACCGAGGCTCCCTCAGTGCAACATGCAGATTTATACTTCCCTCCCAGTGCGCAGTACCAATGCCGTGCTGCTCAGCAAATCATGTGCCAGCATGCAGCCCAACCTCTTGTCAGAGCCAGACTCCCCTAAAAAGTAGATCTGGAAAGGTCATACCATTCATAGAGGATCACCTTCTTCCTTGCTCATGCTGAGATGATTCATCCAGTTCTTCTGAGGGAACATCCCACCTTCTCCTCCAGGCTCTGATGAAGGAAGGTTATTTTGGGTCCCTGGAATGTGTTGGCCTCACCTCTATGTCTTTGTGAGTATAACTGGTTTGAAGTTGTATACAGAGAAGGTACAAGTCTTCTTCTCTCAGATTCTCCACACATAGCTCACCCAAAGCGTGACACTTCTCTGGTTGGCCAGGTGCTGACCAAGGCTCCCTCAGAGCAACCTGCGGATTTATGCTTCCCTCCCACTGCGCAGTACAAATGCCGTGCTGTTCAGCAAATTATGTGTCGGCATGCAGCCCCACCTCTTGTCAGAACCAGGCGAGCCCCCTCCGTCCTGTTTGTTTTTCAGCTTATCATGTGCGAGTGCACGCCCCCACTTCTAGCCAAAGCTGGCCCCGCTCATCTAATTTAGTTGTTTATCAGGTACAGGAGCGTGATCCTGCCTCTCGTAGACCTGGACTGACCCCCCCAATCCTGTTTATCACAAGAGCTGATCCCGCCCCTTCCGTCCCATCTCCCACCTGTGGCTGTGGAATATATAAAAATAGTGGTGAGAATTCATAAAAACTGCTGCACTACTTTTGTGATAGATTCATGAAGCATTTGTGACCCTTTTGGTTCTGACAGTGACTCGTGCAGCAAATGCAGATCGTTGTGAAATGCTCCACTTTTACATTGTGATGCAAGGAATACGCCAAATTCAAATACAGACAGTTTGTATCATTTGAAAGTGGAGCTAATTTACACTAACTCTTCTGGCTTACAGAGAGAAACTGGCTCAGACAGATTTTGTCAAAGTGTCTCTGGTGCATTGTAAAAGTGGCACAGCAAGAGACAAATTGAAGTAAAAGTTCTAGGCAGGTAGAATTCCAGGTTATGTAATCAGTGTCTGACGTATAACAAGACCACATGGGTGTCCTCTGAATGTGATTTCTGACATCGGCTCTTGTTCTCTCCATCCCTTATTTAACATGGCTGACATGGCCCAGGCAACTGCCCACCCCTCCCCTAAATACCCAAGCAACCGCCTCTGCCCTTCCCATGCAGTGGCCGGTGTGACATTCAGACAAAAAAAACGCACAATGCACTCCACTAGGGCGCGATGCATTTCACACACTTTATGATCTAACAGGTAGTGGTATTCTGAATTTTGCACCAATTACAACAACCCATGCAGACATCTTACTACACCCAGCTAAGTCTTGAGTTTCAGAGTAATTTTAGCAATAAGGTGAGCGTGTATAATTAACCCCTACAGATCCGCGCTATTGCCGAAGTACAGCTCCAGCGCGGATCTGAAATGCCGGAACGTTGTCCATGGACGTTGTCCCCTGTGCACGCTCCCGGCGCGCCCCCTGGCGGCAGCGGCGGCGCGCGGGCGTGCCCGTGGGTCGAGCGGACTCGATGTCCACTCGAGACCCACGATCGCCTGACAGAGCTGCAGAACGGGGAACCGCCGATGTAAACACGGCGGTTCTCCGTTCTGTGACAGGGGACATGACAGATAATGAGACTTTGAGTTCTGAATCGACCCACATCATTCTACAGACGTACCCAACAACATTAACCACGTTTTAAGTCTTATGGTGATGGACAATCTAGTATTTCACACACTTTACGTAGCGCGGGATCACCTCACGTAACAC
>BLSH010233180.1:698193-714005 GCA_018402905.1 Glandirana rugosa | reverse complement strand
TCGGACTGTTATATGATAGGGTCGAAAAGGTATACGATGGGGTCGGACAGGGATATGATGGAGTCGGACAGGTATATGATGGGGTCGGACAGGTATATGATGGGGTTGGATAGGGATATGATGGGGTCGGACAGATATATGATGGGGTCGGACAGTTATATGATGGGGTCGGACAGGTATATGATGAGGTCGGACAGGTATATGATGAGGTAGTATAGGGACAGGCTGGGGTAGCATATGGAAAAGCTGGGATAGTATATTGTCAGGCTGGGGTAGTATATGGACAGGCTGGGGTAGATTATGGACAGGCTGGGGTAGATTATGGACAGGCTGGGGTAGATTATGGACAGGCTGGGGTAGTATATTGACATGCTAGGGTAGTATATAGACAGACTGAGGTAGTATATAGACAGGCTGGGGTAGTATATAGACAGGCTGGAGTAGTATATAGACAGGCTGTGGTAGTATATAGACAGGCTGCGGTAGTATATAGACAGGCTGTGGTAGTATATAGACAGGCTGTGGTAGTATATAGACAGGATGGGGTAGTATATTGACAGGCTGGGGTAGGATATTGACAGGCTGGGGTAGTATATTGACAGACTGAGGTAGTATATAGACAGGCTGGGGTAGTATATAGACAGGTTGGTATAGTATATGGACAGGCCGTAGTAGTATAAAGACAGGCTGGGGTAGTATATAGACAAGCTGGAGTAGTATATAGACAGGCTGGGGTAGTATAGGGATAAGCTGGGGTAGTAGATGGACAGGCTGGGGTAGTATAGGGACAGGCTGGGGTAGTATATGGACAAGCTGGGATAGTATATTGTCAGGCTGGGGTAGTATATGGATAGGCTGGGGTAGATTATGGACAGGCTGGGGTAGATTTTGGACAGGCTGGGGTAGTATATTGACAGGTTGGGGTAGTATATAGACAGACTGAGGTAGTATATAGACAGGCTGGGGTAGTATATAGACAGGCTGAGGTAGTATATAGACAGGCTGGGGTAGTATATAGACAGGCTTGGATAGTATATTGTCAGGCTAGGGAAGTATAGGGACAGGCTAGGGTAGTATATAGACAGGCTGGGGTAGTATATAGACAGGCTGGGGTAGTATATAGACAGGCTGAAGTAGTATATAGACAGGCTGAAGTAGTATATAGACAGGATGGGGTAGTATATTGAAAGGCAGGGGTAGTATATTGACAGACTGAGGTAGTATATAAACAGGCTGGGGTAGTATATAGACAGGCTGGGGTAGTATATAGACAGGTTGGTGAGGTATATGGAGAGGCCGGAGTAGTATATAGACAGGCTGGGGTAGTATATCGACAGGCTGGGGTAGTATATAGACAGACTGAGGTAGTATATAAACAGGCTGGGGTAGTATATGGACAGGCTGGGGTAGTATATGGACAGGCTGTGTAACTACCTTTCCGTACATCTGTTCCTCTGTGTACACAATGCAATGCAGACAGCAGATTCAAAGTTTTTTTTTTTTTAATTCAGCTGAATGAGTGCAGCACTGAGCAAGCTGCCTGTTTTCCACTACCTGAGCCAGCAGCAGAGTGGTGGCCTCACCTCGAGGATGGCGGCGCTGCAGTGCTGTCTTTCCTCCCACAAAAGTATCAATGGTCCAGGATGAGGGAGTGAGGGGAAATCGCGGCAAGCCCAGAACTACATGCAGGGCTTCCATTTCACCCGCCCCCAGCCGGTTTTATCATTAACCTCTACAGATTTGCGCTATAGCCGAAAGACGGCTACAGCGCAGATCTGAATTGCAGACGTCCACCCCTTTGCGCCCTCCCTGTGCACACTCACAGCCAGCGGCGGTGCACTCTCGCGGCCGCCGCACGATGCGTGGGCGTGCCCATGGGTCGGGTGGACTCGATGTCCGCTGGAGACCCGCGATCGCCTAATAGAGAGGCAGAACCGGGAACCGCCAATGTAAACACGGCGGTTCTCTGTTCTGTGAGGGGGGACATACCAGATCTACTGATCCCTGTGATCAGGATCAGTAGATCTGTTATGTTCCTGGCAGCCCAGCCCCCACACTGTTACAAGGAACACAGTTAACCCCTTGATTGCCCCCTTAGTGTTAACTCCTTCCTTGCCAGTGACATCTATAGAGTAAATCAGTGAATATTTAAATTTCTGATCGTTGTATAAATGCCATTGGAACCAAAAAAGTGTAAAAAATGTCTGACAGGTCTGCCACAATATCACAGTCCCGATAAAAAAAAAAAAAAAATCACAGATCGCCGCCATTACTATTAAAAAAAATAGGATTTTTTGACTTACCGTAAAATCCTTTTCTCTTTTGTTCATTGACGGACGCAGCCTCTTAATCTTGACATGTGGGGTATGAACCTTTTACCAGGAGTAAACTAGGCCGAACATCGTTCAGACAAAAAGCAAGCTAGCCCCTCCCAGGGGGCAGTCCTCGCTCTGCATAACCCCCTCCGCCCTGCTAGTACTTTAGTTCGTAACAAGCAGTACAAACTCAGAACACAGAGGGGTGGGTGCTGCGTCGTCAATGAACTCAGAGAAAAGGATTTTATGGTAAGTCAAAAAATCCTATTTTCTCTTTCGTTCATTGGCGGACACAGCCTCTTAATCTTGACATGTGGGGATGTCCCAAATCAGTGTCAAACAAAGAGGGGTGGGCAACAACAATAACAACTGTACCCAAAGGAAACTCTCCGGGAGGCACCAGACGCAGTCAAAAGCAGCATCCACAGATGCCGACACATCAACTTTGTAAAACTTAGCAAAGGTGTGCATAGAAGTCCAAGTGGCAGCCTTGCACACCTGCGACACCGACGCTTGGTGTCGGAAAGCCCAAGAAGTTTTAATCGCTCTGGTGGAATGAGCCGTGACCGGAAAAAGGGGTTCTTGACCCGGAACCTCATACACACGGGTCACAGTCTGTCTGATCCAACGCAAAATAGTGTTCAACAAGGCCGCCAGCCTTTTGCGCGGTCCATCCGCCACCACGAACAGCGCGTCCGACCTCCGGAAGGAGGCCATGGTCGACAAATACACCCGCAAAGCCCTAACCACATCCAAGGAGTGCAAAGCAACCTCCCTAGGATGTGACGGGTGTGGACACAAGGAAGGAAGGACAATGTCCTCATTAATGTGAAAAGAGGAAACCACTTTCGGTAGAAACTAAGGAGATGGGCGCAGCACTGCCTTGTCCTTAAGAAGGACCAAGTAGGGAGACTTACAAGACAACGCCGCCAACTCAGACACCCGCCTGGCCGATGTGATGGCCACCAAGAAGGCCACCTTTTGCGAGAGCAACTGCAAAGAAATGGCTCTGATTTTTTCATATGGCGGCTTCTGCAGTACTGACAGTACCAGGTTCAGATCCCATGGCGCCAGGGGCGACCACACCTGAGGGGCCACATGACGTACCCCCGTCGCTAACAGATGCTGGAAAAGAATCGCTAGGGCAGAAATCTGACCCTTGAGGGTACTCAACGCCAGTTTTTGATCCAGGCCTTGGTGAAGAAAGAATATTAAAAAATATTATAATGTGCAACGCTAACACTATGCACAAAATTAGCATTAACACAAATTGAATAGAGGACATGCAGATTGAGAGATGTTTTATAGTATAACCAAAAAAGTCCACAAAAATGGAGATAGAGAAATAAAGGTGTAGTCGCTAGAACGGCTTCCCAGTGTGTGATGAATGAAAACGAAGCACTCGATGTAAGACACACAGTGCAGACAGTCCCAATCACCAAGGTATGCCAAGCCTCTCACCTCACTGATCCGAGGCTTGGCATACCTTGGTGATTGGGACTGTCTGCACTGTGTGTCTTACATCGAGTGCTTCGTTTTCATTCATCACACACTGGGAAGCCGTTCTGGCGACTACACCTCTATTTCTCTATCTCCATTTTAGTGGACTTTTTTGGTTATACTATGAAACATCTCTCAATCTGCATGTCATCTATTCAATTTGTGTTAATGCTAATTTTATGCATAGTGTTAGCGCTGCACATTATAATATTTTTTGTTTAAAGGTTCAGAATTACCCTTGTTGTGCAAAGCAGCTTTCACATATTTAAGCATATAGCTTTGCGCCGAAATTGTTCATTTAATATACTTGCTGAAGAAAGGCCAGCACACGAGCCACTGAAAAGGAACGGGGGTTCCACCCCCCAGCCTCACGCCAAGCAATATAAGCCTTCCAGGTGCGGTGACTCAGAGACCTCCCCTATCCCTCAGTACCTGGGATTCAATAGCCAGGCCCTCAAAGCTAGCGAGTGTAAAGCAGGGTGCAAGATGGGCCCCTGCGACAGCAGATCTTCGCGTAGCGGAAGCCGCCAGGGAACATCCGTTACCATCCGTAACACGTCGGTGTACCAAGGACGCCGCAGCCAATCCGGAGCCACCAGGATAACCGGAATCCCCTCCACTTCTATCCTGCGCAACAGGCACGGAAGAAGCTTGAGAGGAGAGAAGGCGTAAAGGAGCCGGTACCGAGACCATGGGGCCACAAGGGCGTCCACGGCGTCCGCCAATGGATCCCTTGCTCTGCACACAAAGGTTCGCACCTTGCGATTGAAACGGGACGCCAGCAGGTCCACGTCTGGCGTGCCCCACCTCTGGCCGATCTGACGGAAAACTTCTGGATGCAAGGACCACTCTCCCTGATCCAGAGTCCGGAATGTAAACGGCGGAGATGGCCAGCACATGAAGCTCTGCCCACCTCAAGATGTGGGCTGCTTCCGCGGCTGCTGCCATGCTATTTGTGCCGCCCTGATGGTTTACATACGCCACCACCATGGTATTGTCCGACTGCACCCGAACCGGTCAACCGTGCAACCTCTCCGACCATGGGAGAGGCAGAGTCTGATTGCCCGCAGTTCCAGCACATTGATCGGAAGGCGGGACTCCTCCGATGACCATCAGCCCTGGGCAGACAACCGCCCCAGGACTCCTCCCTAGCCCGATAGGCTGGCGTCTGTCGTGACAATCGACCACTCCAGGGGAAGAAACGACTTTCCCAGACTCAATGCCGGGGCCCGCAGCCACCAGGCAAGAGCCCCCCTGGTCTGGTGATCCAACCTGATCACCCGATCCAGAGACAATGGAGACTTGTCCCACTGCAGCAGAATTGCCCGCTGCAGGAGCCGGGTGTGACTCTGGGCATACTGCACCGCCTCGAAGGCCAACACCATGAGCCCCAACACCCGCATTAGGAAACGTAAGGAAGACCACTGTCCTGACAGCAGAGCCTGTACCGCAGTTTGCAGCATCAGCAACTTGGCCGGAGGCAAGAACACCTTTGCCTGCTCTGTGTCCAGTATCAGGCCCAGATACTCTAGGCGGCGTGATGGGACCATTGTCGACTTCTGAAGGTTGATCAACCAGCCAAAATCCCGCAGGGAGGCCAAGGTGATCGAGACGTTGTCCTCCAGGGCAGGAGCCGACTCCGCCCTCAGGAGAAGATCGTCCAGATATGCCACCACCGCAATGCCCCTCTGCCGAAGCAGAGCCAGCACCGGAGCAAACTGCTTGGTGAAGACTCGTGGAGCGGAGGCTAGGCCGAAGGGGAGAGCCACAAACTGGTAGTGTAGGTCCCCCACTGCGAAACGCAGGAAACGCTGATGCCGAACACAAATGGGAACGTGGAGGTATGCGTCCCTGATGTCCAGGGAAGCCAGGAAATCCCCCTGGCGCAGCGCAGCCACGACAGAACGGACTGACTCCATCCTGAATTTGCGCGCCTTCACAAAGTGATTGAGTGCCTTTAGGTCCAGAACCGGCCTTACTCCATCCTTCTTTGGAACCACAAAGAGGTTGGAATAAAACCCGCGGAACCGTTCCGCAGGAGTTACCGGGACAATCACCCCCTGCTCGAACAGAGCCTGGACAGCCCCAAACAGAGCTTGCCAACGCCCCGGAGGGAGTCTCAGATTTGAGGGGAAGAACCTGTCCGGGGGCAGGGTACAGAACTCTATCTTGTACCTGGACGACACCACCTCTCGCAACCAGAGATCTGAGATGCGGGCGGTCCACCGGTCTGCGAACCCCAGAAGCCGACCCCCCGAACGTCGGGCGGGGGCAACCCATCATGCGGAGGCGGGCTTCTCCTCCGCCTTCCCGGACTTGCGCTGCCAGGGACGCTTTTGGCTCCCTGCGGCAACCTTGCCGGACCGATTACCCGCGCCCGCTTCACTGGGTGCACGAAAAAATGCTTCTGAGCAGAAGAAGAGGGGCCCTGTTTTCGGCGTTGCTCCCGCCGCTTGGGTTCCGGAAGAAAAGTACTCTTCCCCCCCAGTGAAATCCTTAATGATCTCATTCAGGGAAGTCCCAAACAGCCGACCACCCTGAAATGGCAGGTCCGTGAGACCTTTCTTCAACGCATGGTCGCCTGACCAGCACCTTAGCCACAGCAGCCGTCTAATGATGATCGCAAAAACTGCCAGTTTCGACAGCATGGGAGCTACGTCCAAGACCCTGCACCAGCTGGTGAGCAAGCTGCACCAACTCCGAAGGAACCACGAGGTCCCCCAAATCCTTGTGCAACACAGTCGCACAGTCGCCCACTCCGTGATGGCCGCCCCCGCCACCAGAAACATAGCCTTGGACACTGCCTCCGTCCGCCTGTCGGCTGGATTTTTAAATGATGGAGAACCCTCCATCGGGATAGTGGTAGCCTTGTTCAGGCAGGCCACCGGCGGGTCTACCACGGGGGACACCCACTTCTGCAACAAGCTATCCTCAAAAGGATAGCGCACAGAAAATAATTTTGGTAATGCGAAGGAATTCTGAGGACGCTGCCATTCCCTGTAGACAAACTGGTCAAAATTTGCCACATAAGGGAAAACCTTAGGGGCTCGAGCCGGCCTATGGGACCCAAAGGCGTAAGCCGCCTCCTGTGACATCCCGGCCTGGCCCAAATGTAGCATCTCGAGGATGGCAGCCACCAGGGAGCCCACAATGCCTTTTCCCGCGCTACGGTGGTCCCCATCTGACAGATCCACGGGGGTTCCTGTGATCACATAACCCCCTTCCGGCTCCGAATCCTCCTCAGAGGATGGGGGAGGGGGTTGACTTTTTTTGCCACCCCCCTACCACGGACCAGTTCCACCCGGGCGAGAAACTCCTCCAGAATTGAAGTCAGTTTGTCCAGTGGGACTACAGGTCCCAGCGCCGCTGGAGCCTCCGCGGAGACTTCCGGAACAGACATGCCCGGTTCAGCCACCATTGTGCTACCCCCTGGACACTAGTGAGGCCTACAGGCCGCACACCCACCACAGGCCACCCCTCAGTTGCCCCCGCACAGCGGTCCGCAAATGCACAGGAGGACCTGCACTGCACCGCTACCAGCACCCCAGTGAGAAGCCAGCTATACTTGCAAAAGTCTGCCACTCTGCCTCCGCTGCTGCTGCTGAGAGCTCCCCCACAAGTGTCGACCACGCAGTCCAGAATGAGGAAACGGCATCAAAGCACATACTATTTGCCCATCAGGAGACCAACCAAAAATGGCCGCCAAGCAAACACTAGAGGCCAAAAACCACTACAAAATGGACATGACTCTGGCAAAATGGCAGAGGGCCCTGAATAAATGGCGGTGATCTCCACATGGCCAGGGGACCCAGAGCAGCAGCAACTGAGGCGGAAAAGCAGCGGGATGCCGCGGGGGGGGTGAGAGGGACGCCCCGAACCACCCATGCCCGGATGGGGGCGGGGAACACCCACCAGCCCCCCCCTCCACACCCCCGAGGGGTGGGAGAAGCGTACTCACCCTTCCAGATGGGCGCAGCGGGTAGCCACACGAGACAGACCTGCCGCCCCTACAGGTGGGGAGGGAGCTGCCAGCCGTGCGACACCTTGACGCGAGCCGCAGCCCGTTCACTTAGTGCGCTGGCCGGATGTTTAAACCGCCGGAACCGCACAGAACAGGGCCCGATGTGGCCGACCCGTTTTTTTTTACCAAAAATATGTAGAAGAATATATATTCCGCCCCCGCACTCTGTGCAGAAACAATTTGCCCGGGGAGAAGGGATGTCTTCACTGTTCACAGCGGGCGCATTTTACCGCCCTGGTGTGCTGCCAGCCACGGCTCTCCAGTGACATGAGTGATCGATGCAGAGCAGTGACGGATCAACAGCAGTCGGGCGCCTGGGCAGCAGTGCCACCTACTCCGCCTAGTGGTAGAGCCGGCCCTGAGGTAGTATGTAACTGAACAAGATAATTAGTCTGAAGCTCGTTCTTAACAAAGTGGTTTCTGGCTTTTCCAATGTGCTTCCGCCAAGAAGAAGAAATGATCATGCCCAAATAGTACCTAAAGGTGTCTGAACGGCACAGTCCATCGGAGGTCCCATAGGGATTGGTGGAGTTGGTGAGGAGAGACCATTAAAGGGAAAGGTGTCCTGTATCTGATGTTTGGATGTAACCAAGGCGCTAACTACTGTTATTAGCCCTGGTTCAGACTTGTGGGATACGGGAACTGGCACGATTATACAGCCAGTTCCCGCATGGCATCACTCCCGCCAGCAGTTCACACTGGCTTCTGCCAACCCCTGGGGGGTTGTCATTAACTTTATGAACACATATGAATTAGACAGGTTCTGTGGCTGATTAAGGTGGTAATTAAACTCACTTGGTACCTTAACTGCATTCAGTCAGCCTCAGAACAACCTGTGTAATTCATATTTGTTTGGATTGAAAGGGATGAGGTGGCAACCCTAGCACTCGCACATGAGTCAGATCGCAGTGAGAACACCCATGCCATGCGATTCTAGTGTGGGAAAAATAGTTTCAGTTTGTGAATGAACACAGTGTGTGAGCGAGTGTGTTCACTCTGTGCCGGAAAATGACATATTGAACGCACCCTCTCCACTCCACCCTGAAACATCCCCTACAGCAGCCGAGGGGAGAGGAGAGAAGAGGAGGGAAGCCAGCAGCACTGCAGGGGTGACACTACCCAGGCAATAGGGGAAGTCAGCAGTGATTAGGGTGTGCCCAGGCACACCTGTTACACCCCCTGCGCATGCCTTTGATGTATGTATATATTTTACACATTTATTTATTTGGATCCGTGTTGCCCATTTAGCACCTTAAAGGGATTGCACAATATCACTTATACCATTCCACGATGACATGAGTGTTGTCTGGATTTTCTAGTGTTTGACGCCCGCTCCGATATTCTCCGATCCCCTATGTAAAATGGCCGACTTGGCCTTGGCAAGCTTCCCACCCATAGTAAATTTCGCTAAAAGTGTCCGCCCCTCTGAATTCCATAGCAACCGCCTCCGCACCCCTCCCACGGGGCGTGACGCGTTGCTATAGAAACACATTAACGTTTCGTCCGCTGTCCGCTCAGCCAATCAAGTGCGAACGCACGTGCCTCCTATCGTCCACCCTTGGCTGTAAAATATATAGAGAAAATGGTGTGATGTTATCACCTACTGACACGGACTAACACGATTACACGATTATTGCTCTTCTATGGTGTAATCTGGATTTTTAATGATTCTCCTATCTGCTCTATTATAAGCTGATACCTTAATAAAAATGGCCGACTCAGCTTCAGGAAATACCCGCCCCCAATCTACATCCCCTAGTGACAATCTCCGCCCCCTTACCACTTAGCTGTGATGCTATAGGAAGACATGAAGGTGGGCGGGACGGAGAACTGCGGAATCGTGCTCCTCCCCTAGCTGGTCCATCGCAGACTGATCCTCCCCTCCTAGGGACGCACGAAGGTAATGCCCTCTCGCCGCGCACTCGTCCTTGATTGGCTCTCCATCTATCAGTCTCGAGTACGCTCCGCCCCCTCAATCAGGTAACGCCCCTCGCCGCGCGCTCAGTATCTCTAACGGTCGTTTGAATTGGCACCGCTCACTTGTTCCTATTGATTGCCCTTCAATCCTGTATGCTATCAGCCTATCATGTTGTAGAGCTGGCCCCGCCTCCTCAGTCCTATCGCCCACTGTTTGCTGTACAATGTATAGAGATAGTAATGTGGGGCCATAGCAGCATACAGCCATTTGTATGTTCCCATGTAGAGAAATGCCTTCCCATCCCTTCACCTCCTGTACAGTAAAATGCCATCTCTGCCACATTTACATCACATCACCTTATTACATCTGCTGCATCATTTCTGTTCATAATGAAGGTAGAATCCCTCCCAACCACTTCACCCCTGGAAGATTTACCCCCCTTCATGGCCAGGCCATTTTTGCGATACAGCTAGGGTTGTCACATTATCCCTTTAATCCAGGACACACATGAATTACAGCGGTTGTTCTGAGGCTGATTTCATGCAGATGAGGCACCGAGTGCAATTAATTACCACCTTAATAAGCCCCAGAACAACCTGTGTAATTCCTATGTGTCCTGGATTACAGGGATGAGGTGGCCACCCTACAGCACTGCGATATTGTAACTGATAATTGCGCGGTCGTCAACAAATAAAATGTATGGCCTTTTTATCTCACAAATAGAGCTTTCTTTTGGTGCTATTTGATCACTTCTAAGGCTTTTTATTTGTTGCGCTATAAAAACAAAATGACAAATTTTGAAAAAAAAATATATTTTTTTTTACTTTCTGCTATAAAACACATCCAATAAAACATTTTTTAAAAATCAAATTTCTTCATACATTTAGGCCAATATGTATTCTGCTGCATGTTTTTGGCAAAAAAAAATCCCAATACGTGTATATTGATTGATAGCATCTACAAATTATCGGATAGATTTTTGGATTTTTATGGATTATTTTTATACTGTTAATGGTCAGCGACTTATAGAAGGATTGCGACAATGCGGCGGCCAATGGGACACTGACTAACATTTTTGACACTTTGTGGTAACCAGTGGCACTAAGGATCCATTATTACCAAAGGAAGGTTGCGCTAATTGAAGGTAATATTCTCTGAGACCCCAATTTCAATAATATATAAAAAAGGAATAGTATGCAAATTGTGGAGTATATCGGTATAACAACCTATGGAGTAGACATGTCACCACTTATAGGACAAATACACTCATCTAATAAGCAAATGGAAAATAACAAATATACACAGATG
Organism: Glandirana rugosa; assembly: GCA_018402905.1. Classification (NCBI taxonomy): domain Eukaryota; kingdom Metazoa; phylum Chordata; class Amphibia; order Anura; family Ranidae; genus Glandirana; species Glandirana rugosa. The sequence continues at coordinate 702,943 of BLSH010233180.1, read as the reverse complement.
GGAAAAGGTCAAAGGGGATACAAATAAAAATTATAGTATTTCACTCCGAATAAATAGTGTCACTACACATCTATGAATACCAATGATCTCTGATTGTTATGCACCATATAATAAATGACATAGATGACAAGTATAGTCCAAATAAAGTGCAAGAGTTATTCTCCAAAATATTAATAGGTATAATATCCCCATGACGATGTCCCGTTGCTGACGAAACGTACGTCGGGGAAGGCGCGCTGACGTCACTGCCTAGAGGAGTTACACGCGGCTTGTTTGTCTTTCACTTGCTGTAAGTGCAATATTCTATCTTTTTATTACATTTTTTAAGCAATATCACACTATTGGGTCCTTACTCTTTCTTTGGGCACACTTTTTGAGCGAAAACGCTCCCTTGGAAGATTAAGATGCTCCCCTCCACATCATCAAGAGGGTTCTTATGTGGATAGTTAGGATCTAGGGCCACCATCATTACCCCCATTATTAGAGAGAGACACCACCTGAAGAGTTGGGACCTTCAAGACACCAACACACCCCATCTGGGGACCCGGGCTGGGTGATTAGCCTATTAGCCTAATATAGGTGGAGGTTTCACAGTGGTATGGAGTCCATCCTCACGTGGTGATCTTGAGTGTGAAGTCGTCAATTTTGAATACCTATTAATATTTTGGAGAAGAACTCTTGCACTTTATTTGGACTATACTTGTCATCTATGTAATTTATTATATGGTGCATAACAATCAGAGATCATTGGTATTCATAGATGTGTAGTGACACTATTTATTCGGAGTGAAATACTATAATTTTTATTTGTATCCCCTTTGACCTTTTCCCTTCTGTGTATATTTGTTATTCTCCATTTGCTTATTAGATGAGTGTATATGTCCTATAAGTGGTGACATGTCTACTCAGAGCCTAATTACCTTCAATTAGCGCAACCTTCCTTTGGTCATTTTTTCTCACGGTACCTTGTTGGTATTCGAGGTTGCAGCTGGTTTTTATGCATTATTATTATATTTGGTTTTAGCACGGTAATCCCTCTTCTTTATATACTAAGGATCCATTCACACCTGAAATCAGGCAGAATCGCCGCAATTCCACATGCGATTTCAAATCGACACAAAGCGTGGAACGTGTTTGCGATACCATTTTTCTTAATGGCATCCCAATCACGCCGTTATTGTCGTATGGTAAAACGCACTGTAATCGCAACGTGAGACGCTATCGCCCAAAAGAAGCTTCCTTTCTGTTCCATCATGAGCGACAGTCATCATGCGTTGCGAATGTAGCGCAATTTACCACACGGCAATCGTGGCAAAATCGCAGCATTATTGGGGTGCCCTTAGGAAATAATGGCATTGCAAACGCTTCCCACATTTTGCAGAGATATGAAATCGCTGGTGGAATCTAAGCGATTCCACACGAGATCAGGTGTGAATGGAGCCTAATATAGTGATCAGTCCTAAAAATATGCACTGTCACTGTACTAATGACACTGGCTGGCAAGGGGTTAAACATACCAAACAATGACCACTGCCCACACCTATAACTGGCTATTGCAGCAAGGAGCATTGGAGGGTAACAAACAGAAAAAACAAGGGCCAGGGATAAATCCAAGGCAAATACCAAGCTCTACTTACCGGCCAGCTGCGACTAACCAAATTAACCTGTCTAACAGTATGTGTTTAAAAACAGGGATTTACTTGTACAAATTTGCAAATACATGCGTAAGCTATAGGCCCCGCCAAGGCACCCTGTGATCTGTAGTCCTATCTCTGACTTGTGAGAGACTCCACAGTGGAAGCACATGCATTCTAATAAGATAGGTGAAGGCAGATGGTCTGGAGGGGGCCCCACCCATCCTTAAAGGTGCAGGGGCACATTGAACACCCAGCATATAGCACAGTGGCTGCAAAGATGCTTTGCGTTGCCTGACCAAAAATCAAACATACCAAACAATGACCACTGCCTACACCTATAACTGGCCATTGTCAGGCAACGCATTGACATCTTTGCAGCCACTGTGCTATATGCTGGGTGTTCAATGTGCCCCTGCACCTTTAAGGATGGGTGGGGCCCCCTCCAGACCATCTGCCTTCACCTATCTTATTAGAATGCATGTGCTTCCACTGTGGAGTCTCTCACAAGTCAGAGATAGGACTACAGATCACAGGGTGCCTTGGCGGGGCCTGTAGCTTACGCATGCATTTGCAAATTTGTACAAGTAAATCCCTGTTTTTAAACACATACTGTTAGACAGGTTAATTTGGTTAGTCGCAGCTGGCCAGTAAGTAGAGCTTGGTATTTGCCTGGGATTTATCCCTGGCCCTTATTTTTTCTCAAGGGGTTAAACATCAGGGGCAATCAAAAGGTTAACTGTGTGCATAGTCAATGTTTATATGTACTGTATGTGGTGCTTTTACTAAGGGAAGAGATGGATTTTATTCTCTGCTTTTCAGGAACACAGAATCCATCCCTACCCCCTGTCATTACAGCAATTTGCCTTTTGTACATAGGCAGATCACTGTTCTGTGATGTTTCCCAATGACCGGCAGGTGCCGGAGCACATAGAGTGCCCAGCATCCACAGATTGGCTTCTGCTGCTGCCCCTCGTGCAGCGTGCACGTGCCCCCTGCAGGTGGATATACAGAATCACATAGATATACAGTATCTCACAAAAGTGAGTACACCCCTCACATTTTTGTAAATATTTCATTATATCTTTTCATGTGACAACACTGAAGAAATGACATTTTGCTACAATGTAAACTAGTGAGTGTACAGCTTGTATAACAGTGTAAAATTGATGTCCCCTCAAAATAACTCAACACACTGCCATTAATGTCTAAACCCCTGGCAACAAAAGAGAGTACACCCCTAAGTGAAAATGTCCAAATTAGGCCCAAAGTGCTAATGTTGTGTGGCCACCATTATTTTTCCAGCACTGCCTTAACCATCTTGGGCATGGAGTTGGGCAGAGCTTCACAGGTTGCCACTGGAGTCCTCTTCCACTCCTCTATGATGACATCACGGAGCTGGTGGATGTTAGAGCCTTTACACTCCTCCACCTTCCATCTGAGGATGCCCCACAGATGCACAATAGGGTTTAGGGCCAGTCCATCACCTTTGCCCTCAGCTCTTTAGCAAGGCAGCGGTCATCTTAGAGGTGTGTTTGGGGTCATTATCATGGAATACTGCCCTGCGGCCGAGTCTCCTAAGGGAGGGGATCATGCGCTGCTTCAGTATGTCACAGTACATGTTGGCTTTCATGATTCCCTCAATGAACTGTAGCTCCCCAGTGCTGGCAGCAGCACTCATACAGCCCCAGACCATGACGCTCCCACCACCATGCTTGACTGTAGGCAAGACACACTCGTCTTTGTACTCCTCACCTGGTTGCCACCACACACGCTTGACACCATCTGAACCAAATAAGTTTATCTTGGTCTCATCAGACCACAGGACATGGTTCCAGTAATCCATGTCCTTAGTGTGCTTGTCTTCAGCAAACTGTTTTCGGGCTTTCTTGTGCATCATCTTTAGAAGAGGCTTCCTTCTGGGACAGCAGCCATGCAGACCAATTTGATGCAATGTGTCGTATGGTCTGAGCACTGACAGGCTGACCCCCACCCCTTCAACCTCTGCAGCAATGCTGGCAGCACTCATGCGTCTATTTCCCAAAGACAACCTCTTGATATGATGCTGAGCACGTGCACTCAGCTTCTTTAGTCGACCATGGCGAGGCCTGTTCTGAGTGGAACCTGTCCTGTTAAACCGCTGAATGGTCTTGGCCAGCATGCTGCAGCTCAGTTTCAGGGTCTTGGCAATCTTCTTATAGCTTAGGTCATCTTTATGTAGAGCAACAATTCTTTTTTTTCAGATCCTCAGAGAGTTCTTTGCCATGAGGTGCCATGTTGAACTTCCAGTGACCAGTATGAGAGAGTGAGAGCAATAACACCAAATTTAACACACCTGATCCCCATTCACACCCGAGACCTTGTAACACTAACGAGTCATATGACACAGGGTAGGAAAAATGGCTAATTAGGCCCAATTTGGACATTTTCACTTAGGGGTCTACTCACTTTTGTTGCACACAGTTTAGACATTAATGGCTGTGTGTTGAGTTATTTTGAGGAGACAGCAAATTTGCACTGTTATACAAGCTGTGCACTCACTACTTTACATTGTAGCAAAGCATGGTTTCTTCAGTGTTGTCACATAAAAAAAGATATAATAAAATATTTACAAAAATGTGAGGGGTGTACTCACTTTTGTGAGATACTGTATATGAATTATGTTAAATCTGACTACAAGTGAATAAGTTACTGCAAACAGAGATGCAGTCTTCGATGTGCATATCCCTGTTGTATGTGGTAAGAAATTCTTGGCCAGGAGACTGCGTAAAGACTGTCTTGACATTTTGTTTGCAGAGCAATGCAATTAAAGCTGTTCAATGTAATATAATACTAAAGCAGAATTTACTAAACACGTACAGTCCTAGCCTATTCCAGGGAATGAAGTGGACCACTTCTAATGTTGGCAGGGTATTTCCAGAGTCTCTGATTAATGTTTTATCGTTTAACTATTACTTGCTGCCCATAGTTTATATTCTGACATTCAAATGTGCTTATTATGAATCCTCTTTTATTCCAGAAAATCTGTTTCATTCTGAGGTTTGGTGAAGTGTCAGTAGTCAGAGGACCGGTTCTTAAAGAATGGTGTATGTTGTCCCTATACGTGTAGCTTCTGA
>BLSH010233180.1:686315-698183 GCA_018402905.1 Glandirana rugosa | reverse complement strand
GAAATTGGAGACCGTTAGGTCGGGTCGCGTTAGTTACGGACTAGACTAAGTCATTTGACTAAAACTCAGATCGACAGGCCGTTTCTTTTTCTAACGGTGGTTATTACAATAAAAAGTTGAACCACCGGGCCATCGGCTCGTGTCCGTTTAGACTAACTCACCCCACCACCTCTATATGTCATACATTTTTTTTTCTGTGGAACTATACCCTTTCACATTAACGCAGGGATTTATGCAAATGTAACGTAACCACCGAAAATATGGTGAACGATTGATGTGAGGAGACAGCAAATTTGCACTGTTATACAAGCTGTGCACTCACTACTTTACATTGTAGCAAAGCGTAATTTCTTCAGTGTTGTCACATGAAAAGATAGAATAAAATATTTACAAAAATGTGAGGGGTGTACAGATACTGTACATGATCCTGCACAAAGCTACCACCCTGTAGCAGTAAAACTTCTATAGGGTAGTTAGCAAGTGGTATAAAAGCCACCAATGCAATGTAAACGTATTTAGGGACGCAATTACACTTTCCCATATCAAGGTGTCTTTTTTTTTACATACTGTATATCTCCACCACCCCACTCAATCAGATTTGCCTGTGCTCGGCTACCGGGCCACCAAGTTGAAAAATAACATTATTGGTGGCAATCTTTTTCTTTGCCGGACAGCTAGACTCAAAATCAGTTTACTGAATCAGATCAGGCATTGATTGCGCTGGGCTGGATTGCCAGAGGTTAAAGCATATCATTACCGCATACTGACTGTTGCTAGAGGTTACAGCCAGGGGTCAAGTCCTGGGAAAAAAAGTGTGGGAACTCACCCCAGATTCCCGCCCCCCACCTCAAAAATACAAAATGTGTGTGTGTGTGTGTGTGTGTGTATAGATAGATAGATAGATAGATAGATAGATAGATAGATAGATATAGAGAGAGAGGGAGTCCTCAGGCCGCGTGTGTTGATTGTGCGACATGAGGCCCATCCCCACTCCTGAGTGCCCATCAAATGTGGCCTGATCAGTGCCCATCAAATGCAGCTTTGCCAGTACCCATCAATGGGGCCTCACCAGTGCCTAGCAATGCAGCCTGATCAATGTGCCTATCAGTGCAGCCTGATCAGTGTCCCCAACAGTGCAGCCTGATCAGTGCCCCCATCAGTGCAGCCTGATCAGTGCAGCCTGATCAGTGCCCCCATTGGGGGGGGGGGGGTCATCACAATGCGCCCGTTCTCCCCTTCCTCGGTCCTCCTCCAGCAGCCCCTGTAACAAGGTCTTGCCTCCTAGAATACACGCTGGTGACACCAGCATTGCTCTGCCTATCACTGGACTCTAGGAGGCGGGATCTTGATACAGGGGGCGCTGGTGGAGGACTGAGGGAGGGGAGCACGGGTGAGCTGGGATGACATCCCCCCCCAATTTGTGGCACCCGGGGTGAACTGACCCCTGTTGGCACGGACACCCTGCCCGTCCCACACACCCACACTGCCTGCCACAGCCATGGCTGGATTGGGACAAAATTTGGCACTGGGCTTTATCCAGATTGGCCCAGGGCACAGCACATCAGGGCACAGCACATCAGGGTACAGCGCACATCAGGGCATAAAACACAGCACATCAGGGTACAGGGCACATCAGGGTACAGAGCAGAGCACATAAGGGCACAGGGCACAACACATCAAACTACAGGGCAAAGCACATCAGGGTACAGGGCACATAGGGCATATGGAGCACATGGGGCACATGGGACACATCAGGGCACATTAGTGCACATGGAGGTACATTAGTGCACATCAGGGCACATTAGGTCACATAGGGCACATCAAGGCATGTGGAGCACATCAGGACACATTAGGGCACATGGGGCACATCAGGGCACAGAGCACATCAGGGCACAACACATCAAAGTACAGGGCACAGCACATCAGGGTACAGCACATCAGGCCACATCAGGGTACAGGACACAGCACACATCACATCAGGGCACAGGCTACATCAGGGCACATCTGGGCACATGGGGCACATCAGGGAATAGGGGCACATGGAGTACACGGGGCACATTAGGGCACATGGAACACATCAGGGCACATGGAACACATCAGGGCACATGGGGTACATCAGGGCACATGGGGACGACACCAGCTCTCGCAACCAGAGATCTGAAATGCGGACGGTCCACTGGTCCGCGAACCCCAGAAGCCGACCCCCCGAACGACGGACGGGGGCAACCCATCATGCGGAGGCAGGCTTCTCCTCCGCCTTCCCGGACTTGCGCTGCCAGGGACGCTTCTTGCTCCCTACGGCAGCCTTGCCGGACCGCTTCACCGGGAGCATGAAAAAAAATGCTTCTGAGCAGAAAAAGAGGGGCCCTGTTTTCGGCTTTGCTCCCGCCGCTTGGGTTCCGGAAAAAAAATACTCTTCCCCCCAGTGAAATCCTTAATGATCTCATCCAGGGAAGTCCCAAACAGCCGACCGCCCTGAAACGGCAGGTCCGTGAGGCCTTTCTTCAACGCATGGTCGCCTGATCAGCACCTTAGCCACAGCAGCCGTCTAATGATGATCGCAAAAACTGCCAGTTTCGACAGCATGGGAGCTACGTCCAAGGCCGCGTCGCAGAGGCACCTGAGACCCTGCACCAGCTGGTCAGCCAGCTGCACCGAATCCGAAGGAACCACGAGGTCCCCCAAATCCTTGTGCAACAGTCGCCCACTCCGTGAGCGTCTGCGCCACCATCGCTGACGCCAGCACCGCCCCCACCACCAGGAACATAGCCTTGGACATCGCCTCTGTCCGCCTGTCGGCTGGATTTTTAAATGATGGAGAACCCTCCATCGGGTTAGTGGTAGCCTTGTTCAGGCGGGCCACCGGCGGGTCTACCACCTGGGGACACCCACTTCTGCAACAAGCTATCCTCAAAAGGATAACGCACAGAAAATCGTTTTGGTAATGCGAAGAAATTCTGAGGACGCTGCCATTCCCTGTAGACAAACTGGTCAAAATATGGCACATAAGGGAAAACCTTAGGGACCCGAGCTGGCCTATGGGACCCAAAGGCGTAAGCCGCCTCCTGCGATGTCTCGGCCTGGCCCAAATGCAGCGTCTCGCGGATGGCAGCCACCAGGGAGCCCACAAAGCCTTTTCTTGCGCTACGGTGGCCCCCTGCTCCTCCTCACCGTCAGAAGGGTCCAATTCTTCATCTGACAGATCCACGGGGGTCTCTGTGATCACATAACCCCCTTCGGGCTCCGAAATACTCCTCAGAGGATGGGGGAGGGGGTGTACGCTTCTTCGCCACCCCCTACCACGGACCAGTTAGGGTTGCCAAATCATCCCTTTAATCCAGGACACATATGAATTACTCAGGTTCTGTGGCTGATTAAGGTGGTAATTAAACTCACTTGGTGCCTTATCTGCAATAAATTAGCCTCAGCCTGTGTAATTCATATGTGTCCTGGATTAAAGGGATGATGTGGCAACCCTAGGACCGGTTCCACCCGGGCGACAAACTCCTCCAGAATTGAAGTCAGTTTGTGCAGTGGGACTACAGGTCCCAGCGCCGCAGGGGCCTCCACGGAGACTTCCGGAACAGACATGCCCGGTTCAGCCGCCATTGCGCTACCCTCCGGACACTAGTGAGGCCTACAGGCCACCCCTCAGTTGCCCCCGCACAGCAGTCCGGAAATGCACAGGAGGACCTGCACTGCGCCGCTACCAGCACCCCAGGAAGAAGCCAGCTATACTTGCTGAAGTCTGCCACTCTGCTGAGAGCTCCCCCACACGTGTCAATCACGCAGTCCAGAATGAGGAAACGGAGTCAAAGCACATACTATTTGCCTATCAGGAGACCAACCAAAAATGGTCGCTAAGCAAACACTAGAGGCCAAAAACCACCACAAAATAGCCGAGACTCTGGCAAAAAGGCGGACGGCCCCGAAAAAATGGCGGTGGTCTTCACATGGCCAGGGGACCCAGAGCAGCAGCAACTGAGGCGGAAAAGCGGCAAGATGCGGCGGGGGGGTGAGAGGGACGACCTGAACCACCCACGTTCGGATGGGGGGGGACACCCACCAGCCCCCCCTCCGCACCCCCGGGGGGAGGGGGAAGCGTACTTACCCTTCCAGACGGGCGCAGCGGGTAGCCACACGAGACAGACCTGTCGCCCCTACAGGTGGGGAGGGAGCTGCCAGCCGTGCGACGCAAGCCGCAGCCTGGTCACTCAGTGCGCTGGTGGTTTAACCCGCCGGCCGCCCCGCACGGAACGGGCCCGATGCGGCCGACCCCGCAAGCAGCTAAGGGACGGCTCGCATCCGTCGGCCTCGCTGGGGAGACTACCTGGGCCTAAAGATCTCCAGCCTGTCACCCAGCCGGCTGCTTGATTGCATTCTTCATCAGATAGCTTGAGAAAAACAAACAAATTGGGGAACCGCAGATCCCAGCAGGGAGCCAGGTCCACCCCTTGCACTAGGCAGAATAAAACTGAAGTACTAGCAGGGCGGAGGGGCTTATGCAGAGTGAGGATTGCCCCTGGGAGGGGCTAGCTTGCTTTTGTCTGAACTATGTTCTGCCTAGTCTACTCCTGGTAAAAGGTGCATACCCCACATGTCAAGATTAAGAGGCTGCGTCCGTCAATGAACGAAAGAGAAAATAATAATAATAAAAACGCCATAAATTAATTCTCATGGTTTGTAGACATAACTTTTGCACAAATCAATCAATATACGCCGATTGTGGCTTTTTTACCAAAAATATGTAGAAGAATATATATTCCGCCCCCGCACTCTGTGCAGAAACAATTTGCCCGGGGGGAAGGGATGTCTTAACTGTTCACAGCGGGCGCATTTTACCACCCTGGTGTGCTGCCAGCCGCGGCTCTCCAGTGACATGATTGATTGATGCAGAGTAGTGACGGATCAACAGCAGTCGGGCGCCTGGGCAGCAGTGCCACCTACTCCGCCTAGTGGTAGAGCCGGCCCTGAGGTAGTATGTAACTGAACAAGATAATTAGTCTGAAGCTTGTTCTTAACAAAGTGGTTTCTGGCTTTTCCAATGTGCTTCTGCCAAGAAGAAGGAATGATCACCCAAATAGTACCTAAAGGTGTCTGAACGGCATGGTCCAGCGGAGGTCCCATAGGGATTGGTGGAGGTGGTGAGGAGAGACCATTAAAGGGAAAGGTGTCCTGTATCCGATGTTTGGATGTAACCAAGGCGCTAACTACTGTTATTAGCCCTGGTTCAGACTTGTGTGATACGGGAACTGGCACGATTATACAGCCAGTTCCCGCATGGCATCACTCCCTCCAGCAGTTCACACTGGCTTCTGCCAACCCCTGGCAGGTGTCATTATAAAGTTAATGACACCCCCAGTTTTCTTCACAGATCGCAGTGCCAACTGTGCACTCGCTAGAGTTGCCACCTCATCCCTTTAAACCCGAACACATATGAATTAGACAGGTTCTGTGGCTGATTAAGGTGGTAATTAAACTCAATTGGTACCTTAACTGCATTCAGTCAGCCTCAGAACAACCTGTGTAATTCATATGTGTTCGGGTTTAAAGGGATGAGGTGGCAACCCTAGCACTCGCACATGAGTCAGATCGCAGTGAGAACACCCATGCCATGTGATTCTAGTGTGGGAAAAATAGTTTCAGTTTGTGAATGAACACAGTGAGTGAGCGAGTGTGTTCACTCTGTGCCGGAAAATGACATATTGAACGCGCCCTCTCCACTCCACCCTGAAACATCCCCTACAGCAGCCGAGGGGAGAGAAAAGATGAGGAGGGAAGCCAGCAGCACCGCATAGGGGTGACACTGCCCAGGCAATAGGGGAAGTCGGCACTGCAGAGAGTGATTAGGGTGTGCCCAGGCACACCTGTTACACCCCCTGCGCATGCCTTTGATGTATGTATATATTTTACACATTTATTTATTGGGATCCATGTTGCACATTTAGCACCTTAAAGGGATTGCACAATATCACTTATACCATTCCAAGATGACATGAGTGTTGTCTGGATTTTCTAGTGTTTGACACCCGCTCCGATATCCTCCGATCCCCTATGTAAAATGGCCGACTTGGCCTCGGCAAGCTTCCCGCCCCTCCCCCCAATCGTCCATAGTAAATTTCGCTAAGTGTCCGCGCCCCTGAATTTCATAGCAACCGTCTCCGCACCCCTCCCAGGGGGTGGGACGCGTTGCTATAGAAACACATTAACGTTTCATCCGCTGTCCGCTCAGCCAATCAAGTGCGAATGCACGTGCCTCCTATTGTCCACCCTTCGCTGTAAAATATATAGAGAAAATGGTGTGATGTAATAACCTACTGACACGGACTAACACCATTACACGGTTATTGCTCTTCTATGGTATAATCTGGATTTTTCATGATTCTCCTATCTGCCCTATTATAAGCTGATGCCTTAATAAAAATGGCCGACTCGGCTTCCGGAAATGCCCGCCCCCAATCTACATCCCCTAGTGACAATTTCCGCCCCCTTACCACGTAGCTGTGATGCTATAGGAAGACATGAAGGTGGGCAGGACGGAGAACAGCGGAATCGTGCTCCTCCCCTAGCCGGTCCATCGCAGACTGATCCTCCCCTCCTAGGGACGGACGAAGGCAATGCCCTCTCGCCGCGCGCTCGTACTTGATTGGCTCTCCATCAGGCTCCGCCCCCTCAATAAGGTAACGGCCCTCGCCGCGCGCTCACTATTTTTAATGGTCGTGTGAATTGGCACCGCCCACTTGTTCCTATTGGTTGCCCTTCAATCCTGTATGCTATCAGCCTATCATGTTGTAGAGCTGGCCCCGCCTCCTCAGTTCTATCGCCCACTGTTCTCTGTACAATGTATACAGATAGTAATGTCATAGCCGTCCCGCCCCTTCAGTTTTGTTTTTCTCATAAGCAGTACATTGTCAGCTCCGCCCCCTTCCCTCCCATCGGTTCACCTGTGGCTATAGAATATATGAATATAATGTGTTATCTCATCGCCGCCTGCCATAGAGTGACATGATGACATGGCTGTAGTCTGGATTTGTAGTGTTACTGACACGACCTACACCGCCCATCCCCGCATCTAAAATGGCCGACACGGCTTCAGGAAATGCCCGCTCCCCAATCTACATCTCCTAGTAACAATCTCCGCCCCCTTACCACTTAGCTGTGATGCTATAGGAAGACATGAAGGTGGGCGGGACGAAGAACTGCGGAATCGTGCTCCTCCCCTAGCCGGTCCATCGCAGACTGATCCTCCCCTCCTAGGGACGCACGAATGTAATGCCCTCTCGCCGCGCACTCGTACTTGATTGGTTCTCCATCAGGCTCCGCCCCCTCAATAAGGTAACGGCCCTCGCCGCGCGCTCAGTTTTTTTAATGGTCGTGTGAATTGGCACCGCCCACTTGTTCCTATTGGTTGCCCTTGAATCCTGTATGCTATCAGCCTATCGTGTTGTAGAGCTGGCCCCGCCCCCTCAGTCCTATCGCCCACTGATTCCTGTACAATGTATAGAGATAGTAATGTCATAGCCGTCCCGCCCCTTCAGTTTTGTTTTTCTCATAAGAAGTACATTGTCAGCTCCGCCCTCTTTCCTCCCATCGGTTCACCTGTGGCTATAGAATATATGAATATAATGTGTTATCTCATCGCCGTCTGCCATAGAGTGACATGATGACATGGCTGTAGTCTGGATTTGTAGTGTTACTGACACGACCTACACCGCCCATCCCCTCATCTAAAATGGCCGACTCGGTTTCAGGAAATGCCCGCCCCCCATTCTACATCCCCTTGTGACAATCTCCGCCCCCTTACCTGTGATGCTATAGGAAGACATGAAGGTGGGCGGGACGGAGAACAGCGGAATCGTGCTCCTCCCCTAGCTGGTCCATCGCAGACTGATCCTCCCCTCCTAGGGACGCACGAAGGTAATGCCCTCTCGCCGCGCGCTCGTACTTGATTGGCTCTCCATCTATCGGTCTCGAGTAGGCTCCGCCCCCTCAATGAGGTAACGGCCCTCGCCGCGCGCTCACTATTTTTAATGGTCGTGTGAATTGGCACCGCCCACTTGTTCCTATTGGTTGCCCTTGAATCCTGTATGCTATCAGCCTATCATGTTGTAGAGCTGGCCCCGCCTCCTCAGTCCTATCGCCCACTGTTTCCTGTACAATCTATACAGATAGTAATGTCATAGCCGTCCCGCCCCTTCAGTTTTGTTTTTCTCATAAGAAGTACATTGTCAGCTCCGCCCCCTTCCCTCCCATCGGTTCACCTGTGGCTATAGAATATATGAATATAATGTGTTATCTCATCGCTGCCTGCCATAGAGTGACATGATGACATGGCTGTAGTCTGGATTTGTAGTGTTACAGACACGACCTACACCGCCCATCCCCTCATCTAAAATGGCCGACTCGGTTTCAGGAAATGCCCGCCCCCCATTCTACATCCCCTTGTGACAATCTCCGCCCCTTACCACTTAGCTGTGATGCTATAGGAAGACATGAAGGTGGGCGGGACGGAGAACAGCGGAATCGTGCTCCTCCCCTAGCTGGTCTATCGCACACTGATCCTCCCTCCTAGGGACGCACGAAGGTAATGCCCTCTCGCCGCGCGCTCGTACTTGATTGGCTCTCCATCTATCGGTCTCGAGTAGGCTCCGCCCCCTCAATCATGTAGCGCCCACCGCCGCGCGCTCAGTATCTCTAAAGGTCGTGTGAATTGGCACCGCCCACTTGTTCCTATTGGTTGCCCTTCAATCCTGTATGCTATCAGCCTATCATGTTGTAGAGCAGGCCCCGCCTCCTCAGTCCTATCGCCCACTGTTTGCTGTGCAATGTATAGAGATAGTAATGTGGGGCCATAGCAGCATATAGCCATTTGTATGTTCCCATGTAGAGAAATGCCTTCCCATCCCTTCACCTCCTGTACAGTAAAATGCCATCTCTGCCACATTTACATCACATCACCTTATTACATCTGCTGCATCATTTCTGTGCATAATGAAGGTAGAATCCCTCCCAACCACTTCACCCCTGGAAGATTTACCCCCCTTCATGGCCAGGCCATTTTTGCGATACAGCTAGGGTTGCCACATTATCCCTTTAATGAAGGAGATTATGGGTATCCTAAGATGGCTAGTAGGGCCCCAAAACAAAATAAATCACTATGCCACGCCCTAACAATTAATTTATATATGTGTATCAAGTCCAATTGTGTCCTAGCCCAAGTATATAATATATCATATTACGTTTAGTTACGTGTGTGTCCCCACACCCAACAAATGCGGCCGGGGTCTTGCTGGGACTCCCACAGTTGAGTGGTCAGAGAGGAGATGTACAGGCCTCTGTTGGCATAAGTGATTGACAATTTATTGATGTTTTAGAGTTTTGTTGATCCATGGGATATGTACTATTTGTTCTCTAATAGAAGTTTAAGCTCCTGAGGAAGCAACCTTTGAGTCGTGAAACATGTAGAGCAATTCACCCCTACCAAGACAGTCAAGTGGACCCCTCACAGTGGGAATGGTTATCTATGGTTATGGTTATGAATCAATACTGTATATTGTGCATTACAATAAGGATTTTTTCATTCCTCATGGGGATCTCATGTACTGCTTGGTAGTTTTAATAGTGTTTTATATGTTATTGTGGTGAGCACCGCTGTTTGTGGTGACTCAATTTTAAGATGGACCAATAAAATTCTATTTTTTATATATTACCTGTGTATGTGCCGATAAAGTACAAATTTTCTCTCCACATTACAGTTCCAATACATTATCCCTTTAATCCAGGACACACATGAATTACAGCGGTTGTTCTGAGGCTGATTTAATGCAGATGAGGCACCGTGTGCATTTAATTACCACCTTAATCAGCCCCAGAACAACCTGTGTAATTCCTATGTGTCCTGGATTACAGGGATGAGGTGGCCACCCTACAGCACTGCGTTATTGTAACTGATAATTGCGCGGTCGTCAATAAATAAAATGTATGGCCTTTTTATCTCACAAATAGAGCTTTCTTTTGGTGCTATTTGATCACTTCTAAGGCTTTTTATTTTTTGCGCTATAAAAACAAAACGACAATTTAGAAAAAAAATATATATTTTTTTACTTTCTGCTATAAAACACATCCAATAAAACATTTTTTAAAAATCAAATTTCTTCATACATTTAGGCCAATATGTATTCTGCTGCATGTTTTTTGTAAAAAAAAAATCCCAATAAGTGTATATTGATTGATAGCATCTACAAACTATCGGATAGATTTTTTGATTTTTATGGATTATTTTTATACTGTTAATGGTCAGCGACTTATAGAAGGATTGAGACAATGCGGCGGCCAATGGGACACTGACTAACATTTTTGACACTTTGCGGGAACCAGTGGCACTAAGGATCCATTATTACCAAAGGAAGGTTGCGCTAATTGAAGGTAATATTCTCTGAGACCCCAATTTCAATAATATTTTAATAAAGGAATAGTATGCAAATTGTGGAGTATATCGGTATAACAACCTATGGAGTAGACATGTCACCACTTATAGGACAAATACACTCATCTAATAAGCAAATGGAGAATAACAAATATACACAGATGGGAAAAGGTGAAAGGGGATACAAATAAAAATTATAGTATTTCACTCCGAATAAATAGTGTCACTACACATCTATGAATACCAATGATCTCTGATTGTTATGCACCATATAATAAATTACATAGATGACAAGTATAGTCCAAATAAAGTGCAAGAGTTATTCTCCAAAATATTAATAGGTATTCAAAATTGACGACTTTACACTCAAAAACGCTCATCCCAGATTCACTTCATGAAGATCACCACCACAACACAGATACTCATGGGAGACAAGTAAGGAGTGTTTTTTCCTTACTTGTCTCCCATGAGTATCTGTGTTGTGGTGGTGATCCTCATGAAGTGAATCTGGGATGAGCCTTTTTTCTGGGGAGAGACGAGCTGATTTACCCTCTGTGTACCGAGTCCTTGTGGACAGGGCCGTCTTTCTGAAGGGGCACACCTGGGCACAGCCCAGGGGCCCCAAGTGCTCATGGGGCCCCATCAGAGTCAGCTTCGATCTAGGAGAATGCAGTAAGGACTCGGACACTGGCAGGGGCGGACTGGCCATAGGGCACACCGGGCATATGCCCGGTGGGCCGGGGCCGCCAGTCCGCATGCTACTTTTGGCCGCCCGCCCGACTATTCTTCTTATCTGCAGCTTTCCGGAGGGCGGCGGCCGTGAGATGAGAAGAGCCGCTCTGTTCTGTGAATGATACTCAGAGGAGGAGGAGCAGCAATGCTTCAAACAGCACACAGGCTGAAGCCGCTCCTCCTCCTCTGAATTTCATTCACAGGACAGAGCGGCTCTTCTCTTCTCATCTCACAGCCGCCGCCCTCTGGGAAGCTGCCTGGTGTTCTGAGTACAGCCCCTCCCACTGCATCTCTCCCCTCTACTATGTCAGCCCCCTCCTCCCTCCTCCCTGCACTCTCCCCGCAGTACAGAGGTTAGGGGAGGGAAACAGAGCACAGTGTTCCTCCCTCCCCCTCCCTTCTGTACTGCAAAGAATTATGGGAGATGTAGTCCAAGGGAAGGCGGGATTGCCTTGAAAATGCATGGACACTTGGACAGAATATAATGGCCACAACAAGGAGGTGAGGCTCTCTATTTGCAGGTCTGGGGCTGTCTCTTTGCAGGTCTGGGGCTGTCTCTTTGCAGGTCTGGGGCTGTCTCTTTGCAGGTCTGGGGCTGTCTCTTTGCAGGTCTGGGGCTGTCTCTTTGCTGTCGGAGTCTGGACGTTTCTCTGTCGGGGTCTGGACGTTTCTCTGTCGGGGTCTGGACGTTTCTCTGTCGGGGTCTTGAC
>BLSH010233180.1:603893-616022 GCA_018402905.1 Glandirana rugosa | reverse complement strand
GGGAGGGGGAGAGTGAGACTAGGGAGAGAGGAAGGGAGAGGGGTCAGAGAGGGATCAGAGTGAGAGGGGGAGGGAGAGGGGTCAGAGAGGGAAAGGGATCAGAGTGGGAGAGAGAGGGAAGGGAGAGGGGTCAGAGTGGGAAAGGGAAGGGAGAGGGATCAGAGTCAGAGGGAAGGGAGTGGGATCGGAGGGAGAGGGGACAGAGAGGGAAGGGAGAGGGATCAGAGTGGGAGGAGAGAGGGGGGTCTCCTGTCCCTCCATCCCAGTCTGTGGGTGGGTGTGTGATGCTTGGTACCTTCCATAGGTTAATGATGGCCACTGCTGGCAGGTCCCGTTCTACTTCTGGGTGTGGATGGGGGGTGCCCCGCTCTGCTGATAGATAGACCGATTGTCCTGGGCAGCGGTGCCTGTCTGCCTGGGCCTGTCCTCCGGACCACTGTAGCTGTCGGAGCTGAAAGCAGAGAGGAGGTTAGACTCCCTGCTCCCTACCACAACAAAGCCTACCCAGCAGCTCAAATCCCTAGGGATAAGCACTCAAATTTCCGCTTCAGCCATCTGATTCTGGTTCTCTGGACGCTAGGTAGTGTGGGGCGATGTGTCCGTCTATCTCCCTCCATCCCGCACCACAAGCGTCAGACACCGCCCCAGACATCTACATACAAACGGCCAAAACATACACCTACAATCATCTGACACCGCCCCTGAGATCCGCTTACCACACGGGAAGAAAATGTGTCCTCTGACTTCGCTCTATCTGCGCATAGAGCAGCTGTTCTGCCTGTGCGATCTGCGCATGTGCAGACACAGCTAAGACACTTCTCGCAGGGGGGCCGCTCTCCGCAGAACACCTGCACATCCAAAGCTTGGTTTATCCTGCCATCTGCAGGACAGAGAGAGGAAAGCAATTATTTGAGCATCAATTAAAGTACACATTATTCAAAAAGGGAGCACAGCATTTTAAAGTGGTTGTCAAGTCATGACAACCACTTTAAACTACAGGTAAGCCTATATTCAGGTTTACCTGTAGGTGCCCTGCATATCTCCTAAACTTGCACCGTTTTGGAGATATTCCCTGTATTTTCATGTGCCGACTTCATCGGCACATGCGCAGTGAAGCAAGTGTGCCGTAAATGATGGCTGCCGTGCGCATGTGTGGGAGTGACGTCAGCGCGGCTCCTGCAAATCACAGCGCTGGAGTCCACGCTGTGATTGGTCAGCGCCCGGGATACCGGAACATGACGGACACAGAATGTCGCCGGTCACAGCGGTGCTCGGGGACTGCTGCTACAGCGTCCATCTAAGGTAAGCATTTCATAATGAGCTAGTATGCGATGCATACTAGCTCATTATGCTTTTCTCTTTCAGGTTTTTTTTTTGTTTTTACAAAATACACTTAACAACCACTTTAATGTATTGGCCCTCATACACACAGGTGTTTTTTGACACCACCTTTTTTGGAGTTTTTTGCAGCTCTCCATGTTATTCAATGGCCCCATAAACGCAACGTTTTTGAGCTGTAGAGGGCGTTGGCGTTAGTGAGCTGTAACTAGAACGTGGGACCAGCGCGTTCCGAGGCTGTAACGTTTTGACGTTTTTGGTGCCCTCCCGCAAAACGCTCACTAATTCCGTACCGGTGTTTTTGACGCCAACGTTTTCAGGTTAAAAAATAGCAGACAAATGTTTTTTTTTAAAAAACCGCCTATTGACGTTGACGCTCACTAACGCTCATTAACAGCAATGCAAAACGCGGAAAAAAATGCAGATTTTCCCCTGACGAAGGGCCCAACGTTTTGCTTATTTTTTTTACATACGCCCATGTGCATGAGGCCTTAAAGCCTAAAGGTTTTTTTTTTTTAAATCAGCAAAAGGCACAGTATTTACATCAAATGGGAAGTTCCTCTTGCACTGGTGGCTTCTTTCCTTGTTTAAATTCTCAGTCCTCTGCCCCCCTGCATACCCCCACCACTGTAATCTTCAGTGCTGTACGGGTTAATACGAGCTGCTGGACCTGTCATAGGCATTTGTCAAGAGTGCCGACTATGCCCATCTGCCCCCCTCCATCCAGTAAAGTGGGAATAAACTCCCACGCATGAATTTTTACCTACAGGTGAGCCTATAATAAGGCTTCCCTATAGGTACTGTAAATAACTCCTAAACTTGTACAGCTTAGGAAATATTTACTGTACATGCAGCTGGTGACGTCACCGGCACATGCATTCTGGCCGCCCGGCCGTTCCTTCAGAGTCATGTGCTGTAAATGGTGGCTCCTGTGCGCATGCGAAGGAGTGACGTCATCACTGGTCCAGCCCATCACATTGCAGGAATCCTCGAACCCGGAATGAAGACTAGGTGAAGATGCAAGCCCTGTCAGAGGTGAAAGCTCACCGCTGGAGAGCTTCATTCTATGGTTTAAAGCAAAAAAAATTGCCGGCGGTTTACTACCACTTTAACCACTTAAAGGTTTTACCCGGGGCGTGGCCAAGATCGGCATGTGAGAAGACGCACTTCTCACAGCTCCGTGCTTGATCCGTGAAACGATCCTTCCCCAGCATCCATAACACTGCTCTTTGCGTATCCCCAGCTGGCTTCAGACTCCCTGCCTCTCCTGGACCCGCCGCCGGCCCTCTGTACCCGGAGGAAGACCCGCACAGGCTAGCTTGGGATGACGGGCTCGGACTCCCAAGATGGCGTCGCCGCGGCTCCGGCCCTGGCTCAACGAACACCACGAGCACCGGACAAAAGTAAGGAAGGGAGCAGTAAGAAGGCGGGTAAATCCCAGGGGAAAGATCAACCGAGGGACATGTTGTATTATACCCAGAGAGCTATGGGATCGGCGACTGGGGGTGCAGGGGAGGCCTTGTCTGCAACTAGGCCTCAAGGTGGCGGAGAGCTGATGGAAGAGAGACAGGTTAAGGCCATAGGCCCTGTTAATGCCTATACAGAGACTGTACGTTCTCCCACCCCACCTATGGGGGATCCGTCGGAGCTTGAACAGCCCACACTAGCTGAGATACTCCGTGTAGTGCATGTATGTACGGCCTCGGTGAACACCCTGAAGGATCAATTTGGGGGCCTTAAAGAGGCAGTTTCCCTGCTGCGGCAAGATTTGCAAAAGGTTCGGGAGAGGGCCACGGCGGTGGAAAGTAGGGTCAGTGACATTGAGGACACAATCCCGCAAACAGCCCGAGAAGCCCAGACAGCACACAGGATGGCGCAGGAGCTGGCCAATAGAGCAGAGGATACAGAAAATCGCCTGCGCAGGAATAATGTCTGCATAGTGGGGCTCCCCGAGAAAACCGAGGGAAGGGACCCCACTGCATTCGTGGAACAATGGCTTGTGGAGGTCTTCGGTAAGGAAGCCTTCTCCCCATTCTTTACGGTGGAGCGGGCTCATAGGGTCCCGGGCCGTCCTTTACCCCAGGGAGCACCGCCAAGACCCATACTGGCCAGGCTTTTGCATTATCAAGATTGGGAGGCAGTACTACGCTGTGCCCGGGAACGGGGAAATGTGCAATATAATGGGGTGCGAGTGTCATTCTATCGGGACTTCTCTGCGGAGGTCCAGAGGAGTCGGGCCAAATTTGGTGAAGTGAAGCGTCGCCTCCGCTCCCTACAGTTACCCTATGCCATGCTCTATCCGGCTAAGTTGCGTGTTACTACTTAAGGACAGGCCCAATTTTTTGAGTCAGCTAGAGATGCGGCAGCATGGCTAGACCAAAATGAGCAGGCCCTGCGCCACCGCCGTGCCGGAGCAGAGGAGGATTGATTTTGCTACATGCCGTATTGCCATTACCTAATAAGCACAGCTTCTTGATGACTACCTATGGAGGCCAGAATATTCCTTCAACAGCAACTTGTTAACCTTTTGCCGGGGAACATTACATTTTCAAACAGTGTCAGGAACTCTACAGTGACTTCAAGAACCAGTGCTAAGTGCAATGAGACGACGAACTGTCTCTTCACTGCAAAGTGATGTTAGAGTTAATGAACCTGCCCGGTTGGCGGTTCTGGATGGTAAGGAACCTTTGCTTTATGTTGAATATCTGATCCTACCTTCCGCCATGCCCGTAGGAGCCAGGGCAGGCGGCTGCTTCATTACAGGTCCTGTTATAACTGTTGGCACTGTGGTGCCGTTCTGTTTTTCTTGGTTGAAATTTATCCGCGATCCAGACTTGTACTACAGATACTTTGTTGTTGCCCACATTTTCTCCTGGCCACAAGACACACTACATAACAACCGAACCTCCCATTTGACCCTTGCCGCTCACTGTTTCCCCATGGAATCCGAATACCCCTGTTGGATGCTACCCATACATGTGTCATGGCAGGGATCCCATTGATATCCTGGAACATTAGAGGACTGAACTCTCCTCTGAAGCGCACTATGATTTTTGCTTGCCTTAAAAAGTTTTACCCTGCCATTATTTGTTTTCAAGAGACACATTTAACGGCAGGCACTAAAAATGGCCTGAAGTGCACGTGGATGGGGTGGGCCTATCACTCCACCCACACCTCGTTTTCGCGGGGGGTGATTGTGGTGATACACAGATCCCTGGATTACCAGGAGTACGATGCCAGGGTGGATCCCGAGGGGAAATTTGTCTTTTTGCATTGCCGGATAGGTATACTGAAATGTGTATTGGCATGTGAATATATACCACCACCGTTTGATGCTCGGGTGCTCCGGCTTCTCCTGGATTTTCTGGAGGGGAGGCCGGATCTCCCTTTGCTGATTATAGGTGACTTCAATTGCTGGCTGAACCCTGCACTCGACAAGCACCCATGCCCGGGGGCTCCCACCGTGTTAAGGGAGACAACCCTGGCGCGACTGCTTCGCGAGGTGGGGTGGGTGGACTTATGGAGACACCGAAATCCCAGAGACAGTTTTCCTGTTTTTCCAAGACCCATGGATCTCTATCCAGGATTGATTTGGCGGTTGGGAACCTGGCGATGCTCTCCTCAGTCTCGGAAATCTCCTATAAACCTAGATGTGTCTCGGACCATTCACATATGGTGGTGTATCTCACGGTAGCTCCGGGGTCCTTGTTGCCCAGGGCACCGTGGAAATTTAATGCCTTTTGGCTAAATCTTTTTACAACTCATGAAGAGCTGGAGGGGAGCGTCCGAGGGTTCTTTCCTGGCCACCAAGGGGGGGGGGGGGGGGGGTGCTAGAGAGTTGGGAAGAGTTTAAGACTTACTTGCGGGGCCTGCTTAATACTGAAATTAAAAAGATCAAACAACAATCGGAGGGCCTAAGGGAAGAATTGGAGGCACATGTGCACTCCCTGGAGATGCAATATGTCCAGGATCCCACTGACGAAGCTAGAGAGGCTTGACAGTCAGCTCAGGGTGCGTATGAGCAACTGTTGGCCTCGAAGGAAGACAAAAAGAGATTGTTCTCAAAATTAGCGTTCTTTGAGGAAGGGGAAACAACGGGGCGGCTTCTGGCCAGAATAGCTAGGACGGAGCAATGCTCCTTGTCCATTGAGGCGGTAAAAACTGACAGTGGGAGGGTGGTGCACTCACCTGACCTGATACTGCAGACACTGGCAGGATTTTATGAGACTCTGTACCAACCGGTCTCACACTATGCCCCGGAGGAGCTGACCACATATTTAGCAGGGATACATTTCCCACAACTGAATGAGACCCAGCGAAAGGAGTTAGATTCCCCAATCACACTTGATGAGATGCAGGTGGCGGTGGGTGCGTTCCCTAACTGTAAAGCCCCGGGTGAGGATGGTATTCCTATGGAAATCTACAAACAATATGAGGAGACATTGCTGCCCAGGTTGCTAGGGGTGTTCGATGCAGCCAGGGAGCAACGGGCTCTACCACCCTCTATGTCCAAAGCTAATATAGTGCTGATATTGAAACTAGGGAAAGATCCAATGGACCCGGCCTCTTATCGGCCGATATCACTGCTGCAAACAGACATCAAGATACTAGCTAAAGTGCTGGCCCTTAGATTAAACAAGGTCATTACGGCCATAATTCACCCGGACCAGGCAGGCTTCATGCCTAACAAATCAACTGCAGTGAACTTGAGAAGGCTGTTTCTTAATATGCAGTCACCAGCAGATAATGCTGGCCATAGGGCCTTGCTCTCGCTAGATGTCATGAAGGCCTTTGACAGTGTAGAGTGGCCTTATTTATGGGAGGTGCTACGGCGGTTTGGCTTTGGTGAGTGCTATGTCTCCTGGGTACGGTTACTGTATTACTGCCCCCAGGCAGCCATACGTGAGGCGGGTAGGATGTCCCTTCCCTTTGAGTTGAGGAGGGGCACTAGGCAGGGGTGCCCTTTGTCACTCCTGCTGTTTGCCCTGGCCATAGAACCTCTGGCAATGCAGATAAGGGAGAACCTGGGCATAACAGGCTTCTGCTACGGCGACAGGCAAGAGAAGGTTATGCTTTATGCTGATGACACCATGATTCTATTAGGAGATACAGAGCAATCATTAAAAGCGGTAATGCAGACTATCGTTCAATTTGGTAAATTTTCTGGCTTGCTGATAAATTGGACGAAGTCTGCCTTGATACCACTAGATGTTACAGCGGGATGCCATGGTGGGAGATATTCCTATGGTCCACTCCTTATAAATATCTTGGGATCTGGGTGACCCCACAGATTAGAGAATATAGTTTACTTAATATTGCCCCCCTCTTGATGCGATTTCGGACGCGTGTGAAAACTTGGAACAACCTGGGCCTATCCGTTGCGGGCAAAGCAAACCTCATTAAGATGATCCTCATGCCCCAATTGCTATATATGTTATAATATTCACCAGTAGTAATCCCGCTAAAAACATTTAGGATAGTGAATTCAATCTATCGTACATTGCTTTGGAAAAACCGCCCTCCTAGAATAAAGTTAGAGCAGCTACAGCGCCCTAAGGACAATGGGGGTCTTGCATTGCCAAATCCGTGGCTGTATTATCTGGCCGCACAACTGCAGCATTTGATAGGTACCATGGCTGAGGGAGGGGAGCACACTGGCGGGGATCCCGACGCTGCCCAGATGGTTATGTTTTGCACGCGGTGGGAGGTAGCTCTATCCCGACTGCCCTGGAAGCGGGGACGTTTGGGAGGTCCCAAAAAGCTTCCCAACGTACAACCTAATACAGAAAGTATGGAACAAGGTCAGGTACATTCAGGGGGTGAAAGGATTTACGGAATTTAGCCCTATATGGGCCAATATGGCCTACCCTGAGTTAGCTAAACTTCAAAACGCACCTAGGTGGAAAACACACGGCATTGTATATTTGAGCCAAATCTTCCATAATGGTAAGCTGCTCTCCTTTGAGGCCCTGAGGGAGAAGTTTACTTTGCCAGCATCTATGCATTTCTATTACCTACAATTGAGTCATGCGGTACATGCCCAAGGGACGACTATGGATTGGTCTCTGTCTACTGCACCGTTGTTTACACAACTTAGAGGGGCAGACACCTCTAAGGGGTTTATATCTCAAAGTTACTTCACCCTACTTCGTCTGTATCTCGAAAAATATCCCTCGGGAGCCAGACCGAAGTGGGAACTGGATGTGGGACCGATAGATGCTGATCAGTGGGAGGAGGCCCTACAGGCGGTGAACGGTTGCTCCCTGAATGTGACACAGAGACTGACTCAGCTATACACACTTCTGAGGGTTTACTACACCCCCCACAGACTACATGGTATGGGACTGCTGCCCACTCCGACTTGTACTAGATGCAAAAGAGACCACGGGGACCTGATTCATATGCTGTGGCGCTGCCCCAAGCTCCATATATATTGGAGTGGGGTTGTTGACACGCTGAGTAGGGTGTTTCAGGTTTCAGTACCTTTAGATCCTAAACAATGTTTGCTTAACCTTCTGGTTGAGTTTGACTGGGAAAGCCATACCTGTGCTCTTACTAGAACTCTCTTCCTGCACTGGAAGTCCGAGACCCCTCCGACAGTTGGGGAGTGGGTAGCGGCAGTGGGCAACACCCTGAGAATGGAAAAAATTATTTATCAGCATAGGGGTTGTACCTCTAAGTTTGAAAAAATATGGGGAAGATGGCTGGAGATGCCGGGGCTAGCCCCAGAGGATTTGGTCATGGATAGACTGCTGGGCTTGCATATGGTGTAAAGCTGAAATTTATAATGTGGAGTTGGGCAAGATCTGTACAATGTATTACAATTGTGGATTGTGTTGATGCCATTATACGCTTGTCTGGATTGTGAAACATTCAATAAAACCTTTTTTCTGGTAAAAAAAAAAAAAAAGGTTTTACCCCCTTAATGACCAGGCTATTTTTTGCGATACGGCACTGCGTTACTTTAACTGACAATTGCGCGATCGTGCGACGATGTACTCAAATAAAATTGATGTCTTTTTTCCCACAAATAGAGCTTTCTTTTGGTGGTATTTGATCACGTCTGCGGTTTTTATTTTTTGCGCTATAAACAAAAAAAGAGCAACAATTTTGAAAAATAAAAATATTTTTTACTTTCTGCTATAAAACACATCCAATAAAAAATGTAAAAAATCAAATTTCTTCATCAGTTTAGGCCAATATGTATTCTGCTACATATTTTTGTAAAAAAAATCCCAATAAGCGCAAATTTATTGGTTTGCGCAAAAGTTATCGTGTCTACAAACTAGGGGATATTGTTATGGCATTTTTATCTATTTATTTTTTTACTAGTAATGGCGATGATCGCCGATTTTTAGTGGGACTGCGACATTGCGGTAGACAAATCGGACACCTAACTGGCACTTTTGACACTTTTTTGGGGACCAGTGACACTAATACAGTGATCAATACTAAAAATATGCGCTGTTACTGTAATAATGACACTGACAGAGAAGGGGTTAACATCAGGAGCAAACAAAGGGTTAACTGTGTGCCTAGCTGGTGCTTGCTAACTGTGTGGGGAATGCTCTGACTGGGTGAGGACAGAGATCAGTGTTCCTGCTTAGCAGGAACACACAATCTCTATCTTCTCACCTGTCAGAATGGCAATCTTCCTTGTTTACATAGGCAGACTGCCGTTCTGCCTCTCTCGGGAACGATCGTGGGTGACTGGCTGACATCAGGTCCGCCAGACCCGCTGATTTGCTCCCCCTCTGTCCAATCAAAGTGCGATCGCGCCTCCGGCAACACGCGCGCACCCCCAGTGTCTGTTGCACGGAATGACATACAGGTACCTGATTTCACGCAACAGAGCCGATCTGCCACAGTACATGTAAGTTAGATGGTCGGCAAGTGGTTAATAGAAGCTGTACTATCGCTTCCCGCAATGAAAAACACTCTATGAAAGGAGGAGGTGGATCTTTCATTCATCTTCCTGTCCTCCATTCATAGAGCGACTTTTATCGCTGGAAACTATAGTACTGTTTGTTGATAGATGGCTGCCATGGGAAGCTGACTGGTAAGAGTGTGCCAGGAGCAGCACCTTTGTTGAAGCTGGTGGAT
The DNA here is from genome assembly GCA_018402905.1 of Glandirana rugosa. Lineage (NCBI taxonomy): Eukaryota > Metazoa > Chordata > Amphibia > Anura > Ranidae > Glandirana > Glandirana rugosa. The sequence continues at coordinate 606,581 of BLSH010233180.1, read as the reverse complement.
GCCGTGCACACGGAGCCACAGCTGGCAGATAAGTTTGCAGATGGAGCTTACAAATAGCAGGAAAGTACGGTAGTTTGGGAGCCCAGAAACTACCTGGACATACATTGCATAGGTGTTGGGCCACTGAGTAAGGTGGGCATTCCTAATTGGCCACACAACACCCAGGGTAAGACCCGGAAGTGTACATGGCTGCATGCCATAGACAACATGCCACATGATTGGGGCAAATGTAAGTAGCAGCTGCTACAGCTCAGCTGACCCTGGGGATTCAAGGAATGCTTTCCATGGCTCGGCCTGCTATCCTAAAATGAGAAATAAACTCGTTATCTATGAGATTTGTGATGGCAGTGAAACATGCAGATACATTCTGTTATAAGAACACTCTAATGCAGTGGTGTCAAACTCAATTTCATTGTGGGCCACATCAGCATTATGATTGCCCATAAAAGGGCCGGTTGTATCTTTAAGACTATATGTCCAGAGCATCCCCTTCCCTTCCATTAGATGTCAAGAGTCACCCCCACCATCAGAAGTTGAATCCTCCACCCTCCCTTACATCAACGTGCACCCTCTTACCTTATGCTGCTGCTGGGAAGAAGCTGGATGCATTGCTGGAAAGCAGAAAGTAAAGGGTCTGGAGGAGGACCAGAGGTGGGCTGGAGCTCCCCTGCAGCTGCAGGAGAGGTGCGAGGGCCACATGAAATGGCCTGGAGGGCCAGATTCGGCCCGCGGGCCTTGTGTTTGACACCTGTGCTCTAATGTAATTCACATTAAGGTAGCAAAGAAATAAAGAAATACAGTTCAAGAGGAGAAAACATTGTCATTCTATCAACAGGCAGCAGGGGGTGCCATCTGACCATATTTAGGCCTTTAAAATTTAGACCAATTCATTTGTTATAAATCACAAATCCCAAAAACAAATAGTTCATTCCTCAGTTTGGGGTATTGGTTAAAGACACACAAATCATTCTGCCACGGTCTTCTTGCCAACTATATATTTGCAAAAACACAGAATACATATAAATATTCAGCTGTCATACTGCTGTTTCAGGCTTGTTTGATCTCATCAGTGGAAGATATGGAGGAACCCATGGCTCCTGTGGAGTGGGGTTTGTGTTGTAGGCCAAAAGACCCACACAAAAATACCATTGACTAAAAATAACAGCGTTATCCTCTCCTCCTTCAGGTTCACACCTGAGCGTTTTGTAGTTTGAAGCCTGAAGCTACAAAACGCTGGAGGGGGAAAAAATCAATGATTCTCTATGGAGATGGTTCACATCTCCACTCAAAAACGCCTGAAGCCAAAAGCCTGAAAACGCCTGAAGCTCAAACTAGTTCTGGAAGTATTTTTGTAGCTTGATTTGGGCGTTTTTCTACTTTTTACATTGGAGACCTTTTGACCTGTACAAAATCGCAGCAAAAACACGGTAAAAATTGCTGTAAAATCGCACGACTTTCTGCCTGAAAATGACCCGCTCAGGTGTGAATGTAGTCTGTGCCATGGGATACTCTCTAAGGTTAGGTTCACACACCTGCATTCTGCAAGTAGGCAGCTCATTCATTTCAATGGACTGCGCTACCCGCAGACACACAGGGAAAGAAGTCTTTTTTGAAAATTGCGCCACACCAAGTCACATGGTGCTGCAACACCATGCAATTCATCACATGTGAAAACGCGCTATGTTTGCCGATGCGAGGGGTGCCATTAGGAATTAACGGTACCCCTGCATATCTGCTGAAGGGCAGTGCATTTTTCCTGGGGGTTGGGAACACACAAAATTTTGCAAATGTTCCTGACCCACACAAGTGTGAACCTAGGCTAATATCAGCTTTATCACTGGATATAGTTAGTCAGGTTGAAAAAGACACAAGTCCATCCAGTTCAACCAAAAAAATAAAAAACATTTATATACATATACATATATACACATACACATATATATATACACATACACAACAAATAATCCCATATACAATCCTTCACCCACAGTTGATCCAGAGGAAGGCAAAAAACCCCAGCAAAGCATGGATCCAATTTTCTATAATGGGGGAAAAAATTCCTTCCTGATTCCCCGAGAGGCAATCGGATTCACCCTGGATCAACTTTACCTAAAAATGTTAGTACCCAGTTATATTATTTACATTGAGGAAAGAATCCAGGCCTTTTTTAAAGCAATCAACTGTGCTGGCCAAAACCACCTCTGGAGGGATATCATCTGCTTCATTAACCACTTGACCACTGGGCACTTAAACCCCCTTCCTGTCCAGACCAATTTTCAGCTTTCAGCGCTCTCACATTTTGAATGACAATTACTCAGTCATGCAACATTGTACCCATATGAAATTTGCGTCCTTTTTTTCACACAAATAGAGCTTTCTTTTGGTGGTATTTAATCACCGTTGGGTTTTTTATTTTTTGCGCTATAATTAAAAAAAGACCGAACATTTTGTAAAAAAAATAATTTTTCTTTGTTTCTGTTATAAATTTAAAGTATACCCATGTTACAACGTACTGACTCATTAACAGTAAGTTTTACACTCTCGCGACTTTCGACTTTTAACCAGACCTGTCCTTCCCCCAAATTCACGGGTCACCAGTTCACCAATTACTTCGTCTACTATAGGGAGGTCTCCACCAAAACCGGTCGTGTCAACTAACGAAATTTTTTCCGGACCTAAGAAAGGAGT
>BLSH010233180.1:557529-590076 GCA_018402905.1 Glandirana rugosa | reverse complement strand
CTTCCGTTGTTCAACGCACCTTCAACGTTACGTTTCAGCCTGACCTTTGTATTCCTTACTTAGGGTTAGAAGTCTTTATCGAAGGCTTTTATACTTAGCTAAGCCTTGTTACTTATATGTTTTGCTAGGGTTTTTGCTTAGTAAGATTGTATTGCTGTTACTATTTAGTTTTACTAACTGAATTGCTTACTTAGGCTTTGTTTGGTCTAAAAAAGTGGTACGTGTAGAGGTCACGATTTATACGACAATAACGTTAATTTCCTCAACATTTCCATCTTCCATCTCAACTCGCTTGTGGACCTTCAAGCCCAAGACGACCAGGCAGGCTTGAAGCACTGTTTCAGGCCCAGGCCCAGGCCTGCCTTGGGCTTGCTAGCGTGCCTGTGTTGTCCGTGCGATCGTTCGGGTTCCGTCCGGACCCGGACCCGGACTTTGTCACGAAGTTCGGACGGACCAGCAGAACCCGAACTTCCAGGTGTTCGCTCAACTCTACCTTCTACCTTTACAACTCCTTTAATTGCAATAACAGCATATTTAGCACTGGAGATGTGCATGGTGAAAAAATCTGGTTTGTTTCGGATTCATTCGTTAAGTCAATCATTTTGATTTATCATTGTCGTTATGTTAGAATGATTCGTTTTTGGGATCGTTTTGTATATTCATTGTTCCGAATCGATTCATATTTTCGGAAGCTATTTCTGAAGATTGGGATTCATTCCTTATGTTTCCAGTCCGACTTTGCATTGCAACTTCCACGCAACTTGTTGCCTTCCATGCGACTTGCTTGTGACTTTGGCCAATCATAATAATACGGAGTGTGACACTTAACCTCTTGAAAACCCTCTGAAGTCACAAACGAATAAATACCAATGCATTTGTTGTTTTTGTTAGAATTTATTTTGAATTAGTTGAAATTCGTTACTATTGTGATTCAGAGATTCAGATACATCGATTTGTAACAAAACGAATCGCACATGTCTATTTTGCACACAGAAGACATCAAAACGTATCCCATGCATTCTCAAGGTCTCCTTTCTCAAGGTGACAGATCATGAGAAAGGAGGATGTATATATTGCATATATATATATATATATATATATATATATGTATGTATTACTATGCATAGTCAGCAGAGAGCTGTGTGGCGGGAAGGAGGAGAGGAGAAGGTGTCACTGTGCTGACTCAATCATTTGATCGTGTACATTTTATCTTGAACTATTGGGCTCTGTAAACAACAGGATTTTATAATTTTATACGCCTAAAAATATATTCATTATTTTATGTGAAAAGGAGTCTAAAGCCTGGTACACATGTACCGAAAGTCAGTTGGTTCAGTGGGAACCTTCAGTACATGTGTACTGCTGTCTGTTCAGCAGAATCAGGTCCAATGTCAAACAGTCTTGCTGGAAAACCAGCATTCGATCAATGCTTGCAGATATTGACTTTCAGTGTATTCTGGAGGGTGGGAGTACCCCTGTGAGAATACAATGGCACAGCATTGTTGTGTTGATGTGGGGATTGGTCAGTTTGTTTTTTTCGTTCAGCCTGATGGTTGAAAGGAAAGAAAAAATGGTAAGCGTATATCCCATCTTAAGGCTGCCCATACACCCCCATACACAGACAGGAGAGGAGAGAGGGCTTGATCTGCTCCTCCCCCTCTCTCCCCTACCCCTCTGCCTGCCCACCTGCACACGAATCCCCAGCACTGTGAATGAAAGGTGTCTATGCCTGAGCCTCCATTCTCGGGTGAGTTAGCTGCCCATCCACTGTCTGTGATTGAAGTCTCCCCCCTCCCTCCCTTCTCTCTCCTGCCTCCAAGTGACTGAGTACACTAAGGTAAGTGGGACTCAGATGTATGGGGTGTCCTGTGGACTCTGATGTAAGGGGGGCTTTAAGAACCCTAATTTAAGGGGGGATGCTGGGAACGCTGATGTAAGTGGAAGGTTTCGTAAGTAGAAACCCCCTTACATTAGAGTTCCCCTTTACACTGTGTTTCCCCTTAAAAAATAAATTGCTGTGTGCTGCTAAAGTGTTCAGGTTTGGCTTAAAGAAAAGTGGCAACCCTACCATACACTCTGGTATTTCTCTCTTTCAGTGGGCTGAACAGCGACCCCAGCTGATCAGCTGTAGCCACAGCTTGGGTATTCTGACAGCTGCAGGTGGCTGCAGTCACTGCTAGGCCTATAACTTCCTGCCTGGCTCATTTGATTTTCAGATCAATAGCTGTCAGACAGAGTGGTACCAACAAGACCGCCATCAGCTCAAATCATCAGCTTTATGGTCCACCTGCTGGTTAAAAATCAGAATGCATCATATTTTGTGTAATATTTTATTACACAAAGAAAAATTAAAAAATGTTATTCTTTGGTCCTGGCTGTAATAAAATAAATAAATAAATGTATACAAAACCACCGTACATTGCCTTTAACGACTGCTGATTTTTAAATTTTTGGCTTCCATAGGGGCAGGAAGAACCAGGGTCGTGGATTGGCATGTCTCGTTGAATGATCTACAGGGAGGGCCATTTTGTGCTTCTTTTGGGCCCTCGATGGACTTGAATGCCCTCTGGCCACTCTAACACCGCACTAAGATGTGTTAGATAAACGGCGTTTCATTGTATATTATTTTTCCACCACATTCAGATAATAGACACACCACTAATACCGTGCAACTCATTTGTGGTTGACGAGAACCTGTTTTTTTAATGGCAGAAGCCTCTGGCATTGGGACATTTCCAGGTTCATGCTAATGACATGACCACAAGTTTACTCTGAGTAATCTGGGGCTGTGAGTAATTTGTTTGGAGCTGCCTAAATGAAGTTTGTACCTCTGGATGGGGACCAGCTGATGTCACCACCAGAAATCCTCTGCTGGGACTCTGCTATCTGCCCTCTGTAACACCCAAACTAGATTCCATGCTATCAGTCTTACATGTGAACAGGAAAATAAATGGCTGGGTGCTTTCTCCGGGCGGGTACATGTTATTTTTTTTATATTTATTTAAAGCTGCGCCTGAAGGTTTATCCTGAAAATGTGATGTCAGGAATGTCTCCTATGTAGACCCATCGGACACTCTGCAGAGACAGTCTGTTCCTCGGATTATGTCACATGGGAGGTATGCTGATCCCCCGCCAGGGGGTATTACACGGCCCATCCCAGCTGCTTCTCTATCTATGTATGACCCAGATGAAGATTTTAATGAGGACCTGTCATTTACACAGAACAGACACAACTTATACCTAAACCTGTTTTACATTTATTTCTGTGTTTACTCCATAAGGATGGAAATATAGTCTGCTGAAGTCATATTTTAAAGCTAAATAGTGAACCTGAACCCAAAAAGTAAAGAATCCAGAGGTGCTTCCCCCTGGAGTGTCCTGTTTATTTATGACCTGTGAATAAAAAGGACTACAAGTCCCATCCTCTATCACAGCAGAAGGACTCATGGATCTCAATACAGCAGAAGTGCAATGATGTCACTACCCAGAGCCATTGCTAGACCCTGGCACCCAGGGCACGTGCCCTAGGTCTTCTACTGAGCGCTTCTTGTCTCTTTTGAGATATGGAGATGATACATTCTATGCATTATACAATTTTGAAACATTGTATATTGTATCTATTTTTATTTTATATTTTATTTTTAATTGTTTTTATTTAAAAGGGAAGCAAATATCACACTAGTGAAAAATACCTCAACTAAAATTCATAGCAACACTTTAATGTGAGATATGCACAAACCAAAGAATTAATAAAACAATAGTGTCACACCTAATGGCAGCATTGGAATATGTGTCCAATATATCTATATTAGTAATCAATTAATAACTGTGAAAATGACCTACGTATCAACATAGGATAAATATCATAAAGTGAAAATAATAAACAAAAAAAGTCGATTCAGTCATAAGGTCCATATATACAGTATATACCGGTATTAAATGTCCATAATGAAAAGGTATATATTCAAATTAGCAACCACTTGTATGGCATCAAAATCCTAGTGTAGCTGTCACCGTTAACATGCAGCAGACCTATGTGATGAATCCACCACCCACGGATAAGATGTACGCTTACCCCTAAGTATTGACACACCTGTTACGGGTGGTCAAAATGCACAGGTAAGTCAGACTCCTCTATGTTGTTTACAGTCTCCCGGGACCTGACCAAACTGAAGGTAGCCACGTTGTTGTCACAATGGATATTACTCCTCTTTCCATAAGGTCATGAGTATAAGCCCAAGAGTAAAAGGATGAACATAGTGTGAATCCATATATACAAGGGGTAAAATGTATTTAAGATTGCACTTACATCATATAAAATCATTCAGGCACTGGTAACTGGAGTGCAGCCATTGCCCGACCAGTTTAGTCTAATGCAGACTTCTTCCCGGGGGCCATGCTTACCATATATAAAGATGGCCTAGGCTATAAAAAGATTGCGAAGACCCTGAAACTGAGCTGCAGCATGGTGGCCAAGACCATACAGTGGTTTAACAGGACAGGTTCCACTCAGAATAGGCTTTGCCATGGTCCACCAAAGAAGTTGAGTGCACGTGCTCAGCGTCATATCCAGAGGTTGTCATTGGGGAAATAGACGTATGAGTGCTGCCAGCATTGCTGCAGAGGTTGAAGGGGTGGGGTCAGCCTGTCAGCGCTCAGACCATATGCCGCACACTGCATCAAATTGATCTGCATGGCTGTCGTCCCAGAAGGAGGCCTCTTCTAAAGATGATGCACAAGAAAGCCCGCAAACAGTTTGCTGAAGACAAGCAGACTAAGGACATGGATTACTGGAATCACGCCCTGTGGTCTGACCAAGATAAACTTATTTGGTTCAGATGGTGTCAAGCGTGTGTGGCAGCAACCAGGTGAGGAGTACAAAGACAAGTTTGTCTTGCTTACAGTCAAGCATGGTGGTGGGAGTGTCCTGGTCTGGGGCTGCATGAGTGCTGTCAGCACTGGGGAGCTACAGTTTATTGAGGGAACCATGAATGCCAACATGTACTGTGACATACTGAAGCAGAGCATGAACCCCTCCCTTCGGAGACTGGGCCGCAGGGCAGTATTTCAACATGATAACGACCCCAACCACACCTCCAAAATGATCACTGCCTTGCTAAAGAAGCTGAGGGTAAAGGTGATGGACTGGCCAAGCATTTCTCCAGACCTAAACCCTTTTGAGCATCTGTGGGGCATCCTCAAACGGAAGGTGGAGGAGTGCTTGGTCTCTAACATCCACCAGCTCCATAATGGTCATGGAGGAGTGGAAGAGGACTCCAGTGGCAACCTGTGAAGCTCTGGTGAACTCCATGTCCATGAGTGTTAAGGCAGTGCTAGAAAATAAGGGTGGCCACCCAAAATATTGACACTTTGGGCCCAATTTGGACATTTTCACTTAGGGGTGTACTCACTTTTGTTGCCAGCGGTTTAGACATTAATGGCTGTGTGATGAATTATTTTGATGGGACAGCAAATTTATACTGTTATACAAGCTGTACACTTACTACTTTACATTGTAGCAAAGTGTAATTTCTTCAGTGTTGTCACATGAAAAGATATAATAAAATATTTACAAAAATGTGAGGGGTATACTTACTTTTGTGAGATACTGTAAAGTTGACTGAGTAATCATTAATAGTGGTATAAATTTCATATCCATGTAGTACATAGCATGGTAGAAAATTGAACAGTATTACATATAGATTCGAGTTTACAATTCCAACATGTTTCGGAGGGACTTCTACTCCTTCATCAGGGATATTTCATTATACAGTTAGATGTAAGTACAATCTAAAAAATGAAAAACAAATTACACACGTCAAGCATCAAATCACTGACTGTGTTTGCAAAAGGTGGTGCTGTTGAGATGTACTCACAATGTCAGAAACACCATGGATTAAACTCAGTCGGCACATTAAAACCAGGAAACAATAGATGGACACAGGACCACAGCAGAGAGGTTGGACAGCCCAAAGAGATGATGGAATGGAGTGAAGTCACGCTGAAAACATGTTGGAATTGTAAACGCAGACCTATATGTAATACTGTTCAATTTTCCACCATGCTATGTACTATATGGATGGGAAATTTATACCACTATGGTAGATTACTCAGTCAATCTTATGTCATTGACCCTCCTTTTCACACTACTGTTCTATGTCATACTTACCTCATCTGTGCAAGGGTTTTGCACAGAGCAGCCCCGATCCTCCTTTTCTGGGTCCCCCAGTGGCACTCCTCCTCTTCACCGGGTGCCCCCCTGGAGAAGCACTTTCCATGGGGGGCACCCGTGCGGGCGCACTCCCAAGTCCTGCTGCTGCGTCTATTGACACAGACAATAGGACTTGGCCCCGGCTCCCGCCTCACTGGATTTGATTGACAGCAGCGGGAGCCAATGGCTCCTGCCGCTATCAGTCTATACAAACAGGACCCGAGACACCGGCTGGAGTGGGTGTGCTCATCCCCGATGCTGGAACGATCAGGTTTAGGTAAGTAAAAGGGGGGGCTCTGGGGGAGCCACTGCATTACAGGAGGTTTTTCACTTTAATGCACAGGAAGTTATCAACTCTCAAGTTTTATGGCAGGATCAACGGGTATTTTTGCACTGTTGAACAGATATAACAAATTATATGTAGTGCCCCCAGAGTGTAGGCGTTTTTGTAGAGGTCTTTTTGCTAGGAGAGGCAAAATTTAGTCAGGCCTGATGTAAATTGCAGGCCAGATCGTTTTTATCTGATCAGGGGAGTGGCTCAGAGTAGGCTGGAGATTGCAGGGAGGGACATTCCTTGGATACTCCTCCCCTGGTTCCAGAAAGTGCTGGAAGAGGGGATGGATGAGGAGGTGTCACTTGCTGTGTATGTTAAGGAGCCCTGACCAATCTAGATTGGCAAGGAACAGGCCTCATTAAATTCAGTGATCTGCCAGCAGGTGAGAGGAGAGTTTGGGTGGAAGTGATGAAGATGTAGCAGAGGTCCTGTGGAGGCCTCTACCCGGGAGTGAGTCCCCAGTCTGGGGGGGGGGTGACCTTGAGACCTGGAGACTCGGGTGCAGCTAGGAGTGGAGTTGATTCCTGGAGCAGCACAAGGGAGTAGGAGAACAGCAGAGGTGCTACTGAGGACACTGTAAAGTATCCACTGGAGTCGGTGAGTGACAGACCCTGGGAGCTAGAAGAAAGGCTGGAGCAGGCTGGCAGAGGAATAATGGACAGTCGGTGGAGGTCTCAGGAGCCAGTCAGGGGAAGGAGTGTCACGGAGAGGAAAGAAGACCGGTGTGGTCTGGAAGAGGGATGGGCTGGGAGTTGTAGTCCATCAAAGGCCAAGCTAGCACCAACGTACTAAGCTACGCTTGAGAGGTCCTTGACCCTGGCCTGTAATGGGTGGTCCAGAGGTCCTGCTGATCGAGTGCAGGCCTCACCATGTGTTAGCTGAGGTGAAGAGAAAAGAGTTAAGTGAGCCTGGTAAATTTCCCTTTAGGTCAGGAGTAACAGTCTGCAAGTGAAGTGCTGGAGAGAAGTGAGAGGAGTAACGGTCTGCAAGTGAAGTGCTGGAGGACGTAGAGATGTATATACAGTCGTGTATATAGCTGGTCCTGTAAAGTAATTCTTTGGGGCATCCGACAGTCACCCCTTTTCCCCATCCAAATTAATCCCCTAAATAAAACAAACAAGAACAAGAGCCGGCCTGTTCAGTGACTCCAGATGTGTGAGATATAATGGGATTGAGGGCAGTCAGAAGGCAAACCACAACTACCAGCCACCCCTGAGGGGGCACATGGCTACATATGTATACATTTATATACTCATATTTAAAAGACCAAAAGGGAGAAAAGTGAAGTTCATTGATAGGGGTTACATAAACTGTAATCACATTAAACATATAAGGGAAATAGCAGAGGGCGCAGAATAAGTGCAGGAAATATGAAAAGACTTTATTAAAAGTCACTAGTGGCAACTTACAAGATACATAAAAATAAGAGCTTATCCTTATGTATCTTGTAAGTTGCCAGTCGTGATTATTAATAAAGTATTTTCCTATATACTGCACTTAGTTGGCACCCTTGGCTGTTTCCTTTATATATTGCAGAGATAACGTCAGTCTCATTGAGGAGCTGCCTCAGATATGTTTGGACCTATGGACTTTTTAGTATAATCCTACATCCCCACAGCACATTCATGTGCATGATTATGTTGTAGCTTATCCCAGCCTGCCCCATTGTTAATAGTTCTCTGTATTAAACTTTTAAGGGCAGACCAAATGGCTGATTCCTCCAATCTGTATACACATCACTCGGCATCACCCAATCACATTACACTCAGTTAAAGCCCAACTCCAGGAAATGTTTAAATTATGCCTTACAGTTAGGCTGCACCTGCACTGCGAGGGTTAATAATCAGTTTTGTTTAGGGGAGAGGAGAAACAACTTTACATACCTGATCCACTCCACCAAATGGTGCTCCCCCATGTTCCATTGGTGGACTATACCTCAGCATCATCACACCCAATGTAGGGCTCCAGAAAGTGGCTCCAATGCATGGACCCGGCATGGGCATCGTCTTGGGGATGCCAGGACACTAAACCAATGGAGCGTGGAGGAGACGATGCTGTGGGAAGAAGTGGAGGATCGGGTAAGTAAATCTTATTTTTTATTCCCCTAATAAGCAATTAACTTTTGCAAAGCAGACACAGCCCCACTGCAAGAGATCATTTTTTAGTTTCCCGGAGTTGGGCTTTAAAGTTGGATAAATTCTAGTCTGTACATTGACTGAAAACAAATAGAATCATGCATACCCATGTGACAAATTGGGTACATGGAACAAAATTCATAAATCTCGGTTGTTTGCTTTTAAATAAATATAACAAAGAGAACATTCAGTCGAAAGGAAATGAAAGAACAAACGTAACAAACTGCGGCAGATAGAAGACACAACATATGGCAAAACATTTGTCATAATATTCGATGCAGCTCTGTGAAGAAGGAAAAGCAAATAATCATAATCATAATAAATATCTTGCTTGGAATTCAAGCCTAAGAACGAGCTTGGGGCTTAAAATTTGGCCAACTTTTCTCATCCTAAAAATGTTGCTTTGGGTCAGATCCTCCTGCCTCTTACTATTGGCCCTTAAAGTGACCCTGTCAGGAAAAAAAAAAAGATATTTGCCAAACATGTGTAGCACCCTCTAGCTAGTTTGCTAGATGTAAATAGGTTTGTTAGTGTAGGAAAATTGGGTTGAACTGGGTCAGGGTTGAGTGACTCGGGGAGGCTGGATGACTCAGCAGACAGCTCTTCAGGTGCCTCCCCCTGTTTTCTGGAACCTTGGAGAAGCTTCTGGATGTAGTGGTTGCAGGCTAGGAGGAGCTGTGTGGCATATTTATGAGGGCCCCATCCAATCCCCAGCAAAAAGGGGATGGAAGGAGGTAGGCACCTCATAAATAGGCATGAGTCATGCCAGCAGGGGAGCCAGGTGGAAGATGGAAATGGAGTGCTGAGGAGGCTGTCAGCGGCCCTTGAGGGTACCTCCCAGTCTGGAGGGGTGACCTCGGGCCTGGGGATAGGGTGCTGGAGGGACCCTCTACAACACATGGAGGAATCCTTCCTGGAGACACAGGAGCAAGTGAGAGGACAGCAGGAGCAGGTCTACACATCCGGGAGATCTCTTGAAAAGTCAGTCAGGTGGGCTGGTGAGTGGAAGTCTGGAGGACTGTGGAGAAGTAGCCAGGAGGGCTAGTAAAAGGGGCAGCTGCAGCCAGGCAGGCTGGCAGTGCCTGAAGAGGTGGTGCTGGGCTCAGTGACCACAGGTGGAAGTCCTGGAAATGTGTTAGCTGTGTCACCTAATCTCCAAGTATAGGGGCTGTGAGTCCCTGCCTGTAATGAGCCATTGCTACAATTTTTTTTTAAAGTGGCACAGCTGGGAACCAAGCTGGAGCTGTGCTGGAGGAAGAGGTTGCCGCTACACAGGGTTACCTGCTAAAGAAGGGAATCTTATGCCTTATAACAGTGTGGAGGTGGTGGGAAGTCCGAGTACAGCTGGGAACCAAGAAGATAGACATTTCCATAAGTGTCGGTTTCCAATGGACCTCAACAATGGAGCAATATTCTGGTGACACAGCGAACAAGAAAGATAAGTGTTAATGCCCTTCTTTTGCAGGTACACCTGATAGTTTATTTTTTGTTTTTTAATAACAGGGTGAGTTTAACTTTGATGGGCAGCTTCATGGTGGACCAATCCTGAGCTGCAGGAGGTGGGAGGGGGCTAGCCAAAGTAATGACATTCATGCTGATGAACATTCATAAAACAACGCATTGGGTTTCCGGCCCTCCTGGGTTCTAATGAGAATCACAAAACGTAGAATTAATACAATTTTGCTTCAAAAGAATATACACAGAAAGCGGATTATCATCAGTGTTCTCTACACACAGTACAATGGAGCCAGCAGACAGAAAGTATGAACACCCAATAGGCAGAATGACCCCACTGAAGCAACACTGTACATTACAGATGACCCATGGCTTTCCAAGGCTGAGACCACCTTATATAATAGTGCAAAGTGCTTAGTCCCGGAAGGTTCAGCCCCCTCCCGACAAGGCCATTTTTTGTGATGGGGCACTGCGTTACTTTAACTGACAATTGCGCGGTCGTGCAAAGCTGTACCCAAATAAAATTGATGTCCTTTTTTCCCACAAATAGAGCTTTCTTTTGGTGGTATTTGATCACCTCTGCGGTTTTTATTATTTGCGATATAAACAAAAAAGACCGACAATTTTGAAAAAAAAAACCAAAACAATATTTTTTACTTTCTCCTTTAAAACATATCCAATAAAAAATTTTAAAAATGTAATTTCTTCATCAATTTAGGCCAATATGTATTCTGCTACATATCTTTGGTAAAGAAAAAATCCCAATAAGCGTATATTGATTGGTTTGCGCAAAAGTTATAGCGTCTACAAACTATGGGATATTTTTGTTTATTTATACTACTAGTAATGGCGGAGATAAACGACTTATAGTGGTACTGTGATATTGCGGCGGACAAATCGGACACTAACTGGCACTGTTGACACTTTTTGGGGACCAGTGACATTAATACAGTGATCAGTGCTAAAAAAATCTGCGCTGTCACTGTACTAATGACACTGGCAGGGAAGGGGTTAAACATCGGGGTGAACAAAGGGTTAACTGCGTGCCTAGCCTGTGCTTGCTCACTGTAGTGTTGTTGATTTGACTAGGGGAAGGCAAAGATCTGTATCCACTCCATCACATCGCCAAAGCGCTGTGTGACAGCAACGACTTTATCTGGGGTGTCAGCCATGGTTTGGAGCGCGGTGAGGTTCTGAAGATGGACCATATCACCCTCCAGATACATCCCCCTGCACAGCTCACACACAGGACCATACCACCTGTCCATTGCTCACCGTTGATTGCATCTGGGCACCCCTAGATGTTAGCCATTCATCACTTAAATTGTGATATGATCAACGTCTCAAGCTTCTTAATTCATAACCGTATTGTCCATGTGCAAAATCAAAGTCCCAAGTCTCTAGCGCTTGTACTGATGGCTGGGCTTTGTAGTTCTGCTGGTAAGAAATCTGACTTCAGATGTCCTCAATAATGTTCATGTGGTTGGTAACAGATGGCAGAGAAAGGATAAATAGCACACTGGTCCTAAACAGGGCTGCAGACAAATTTAGTTGTGCTAGTTGGTAACTAGCCTGGCTAATTGGTAGGAGATCCACTGACTTTACACTAAGCCTGGGTCTGGTGTAATTCCTCTCTTCTGTCACAAGGTGGCATTGCTGCCTCTGACATTAGAATGATGGATTACAGATAGCACAGGTTATGGGTAGATATGTTATCTCAGCAAATTATCAATGGTTTCTTTCGGCCCCAGAGCATGCTGGGATAAACTATTTATTCAGGAGGAGTCAGGGGATTTGGGTTCTTTGCCACCCGGGTGGCTGTCTGGGTGGATGTGTGTTGTATGGCTCCGAGGTTTTAGGCCAGAAGTCTGAGGCCTATCCTGGGGTTCCTGGCTGCTAGGCCTGATCGAGGCCTATCCAGGAATCCAAGCAGCAGAGAGTTAGGCATTGAGTCGGAGGCCTTACCAAGTTGAGGAGGTTCTGCCAGAAGGAGAACTGGATTGTGCGCCAGTGTTAAAGGAGAAGCAGTTGCCACAAAGTGACGACCACTCCTGTTACCAGAGGCAGGTTTAGAGAGGATGGAGGTCTGAAGAAGTACCAGAGCAGCCCTTTTAGCAGCTGGAGATGATGAAGAGGTGGGAAAGCTTTTGTAGTCTCATCCGGGAACCCAGCAGGAGGTGTCATGCCTTCAGTCTATAAAGGGAAAATAATATCTTCTGCACTTGCAATACCAACATTGTCCACTAGCTGCCACTCTAACAAAAGACTACTGATGGGCAGTGTTCTATGATTTATTACATATTTCCTGTCATATCACTAGAAACTACTTCCACTTCCTACAACAAGCTCTTTCATTTTCTACTGGGACAGAGCGCATGGGACCTGCTAAGTCTACACCACGTGAAATTCCTGATCCTTCTAAGGCAGCATCCCTGGTATGCTAAAAGACTTATCTAACTGTATGCCCAGTGCCATCTGTTGATGTTCATGTATTTATTTTATGTTCATTTATCTGTTTATTTCTAGTTTCACCACGCATGTGCATCCTTTTATTATACAACCACCACCTGTTCATTGTAATAAAGATCCAAAGTTACAGACAGTCTGGTTATTTTAGGATCCAAGGTTTAAGCTGTATGTTGAGCTACATACAAGCCGGGGCAAACGTGTAGTGAGAACAGAACAGGAGGTGTGGGTGCACCTTGAAGAGAAGTACAGCGGGTAGCTTTGAGTCAAGTCAAGGACCCAGCGGGATAGCGTGAAGTATTGAAGTGAGGTGTTGCTATAGGAGACAGCAGTTGCTACGAAAATACGGATTGCTGCATTCAGCTTAAAGGCCCTTTTTCTGTATTGCTGTCAGCCTACTTCTATTTTTGTCTGTGGAGTCTGCCTGTTTGCACATTGTATTTGCCTAAGGGTGTCCTGGCCCTAAACCCTCTCTCCCCCAGTTCCTGTTAACAGACAATAAATATATTTTTCTTCATTTCAAATGTGACTGGCGCACAATCATTCCACCTTGCACTACACCCACCATGCCTAGTAACCTGCACCCTGAGGAGGAATGTCAGCTGCCCCTTGACTCTGGAGGTCACCATCAGGCCTCTAGAGCGAGCAGGGGTATCGCTACAGATACGTATGTAGTGTAAATCTATATTTATTTGGAATAAAAACATGTAACATCCACTTACATCTAAACGCTATGCTGAGTAAAAACCGGAAGCTGGAAGTGTGTATCTACTTGCATTCCACCGTCCGAAAATTACGTCACCACCTGCGGTCAACTGACGTGTTTCGTCCCGCCCACGAGGCGTTAAAGGATCCTTTGATAACGGATACGGATTTACACTATATATCCTTTGTCTGCCAATTGTTACCAACCACATGAACATTATTAAGTACATCTGAAGTCGGATTTCTTACCAGTAGAACTACAAAGCCCAGCCATCAGTACAAGCGCTAGAGACTTCTGTCATGGAAGTCCAGGATTTCTGGTGAGTGTAAGAGCACACAAGAGGGGAGCGCGGACTGCACGCATTGCATAATAACAGCACTTGGCACTTTGATTTTGTACCTGGACAATACGGTTATGAATTGAGAAGATTGAGAAGTTGATCATATCAATTAGTGAATTTGATGAACTTTATATGGACTTTATAGTGCTGCATTTGCACTTTATTTTGACGTTATGTGTTATCACAGAGATGTTGTAAGTTCATGAAATTAATCACGCGGGGTAGCGCTTTCACACCTGTCACTCACATTTACAGGCCAGACACCTTAAGAAAGCAGCAAACCCAATGAACATTGTTATGCACTTTATGTGATTGGTTTACACAATATTGTAATTTGCACATACCTATAATTAAGCGCAGGATAATCAACTAATATTTATATAGATTGATTGACATAGTATATACACCTCAGGTATATACAACCTTACTTACTTCCAACTCCAGCAAAACTTTTGATCTTACTCTCTAGCACTTTACTTAACTCTTGATCTCACTCTTCAGGACCAGCTAGCACTGATAGATAGGCCTGACTGGCTCAGCCAGGGCCAAAGCAGATGCCCTTTACAGGCAGGGCCTGCGGGCCCCTATGATGCAGCAAAAGGTAGGTAGTGCCAGTGCTAGCTGTCCACGTGGCTGCTGAGTCCAGTACCACATCTTCAGGCCCTTCCAGCCCTTTTGGCTGCAGCTGCCCCTCTCCACTGCCCATGCCACCACAGTCTACTCCACTGGCTCTGCACCCATCCCAGACTGCAATCTCCCAGTCCTCTCAGGCATGCCTCCCAGTCCTCCGGACTGTGTGTTGCTCCCCAGCCCTCATGTCTGCGACCTGTTGTTCCTCCGTGGAGACTTGCCTGTCAGTGCTCTCTCCTGCTGTCCTCTCCTTGCTCCCGTGTCTCCTGTCCAGGACACCTCCACGTGTTCTCAGAGGGCCCTGTCTGTACGTGAGCCCAGGCCCAAGGTCAACCCCCCCCCCCCAGACTGAGGAGCTCCATCTTCAGCTTCCTTCCCATACAACTCCCTCCCAGCTGGGCTGAGCCTGGGTATTTAAGGAGGCCTGCCCCCTGTTAATCCAGATTGGGGATTGGTCAGGGCTCCACAGAATACCCGAGGCAGCTCCACCTCTTCTCTCCTCCTTCCTATCCAGAAGATTCTAGAACATTCAGGAAAGAAGTGGAAGGTTTTGGTGATGCTGCCTGTGAGTCACCCAGCACTGCCTGAGTCACTCCCAACCAAGATCAAAACAAACAGGCCTGGCTGCCAGCCAGACCTGGGATTTACCTACACTAACAAAAACCTAATTACTACCACTTCCAGCACACTAGAGGGTGATACATACCCCTTCTGGCAAGAGCCCCGACCCAGATGGATTTACCCCAAAAATTCTAAGTAGCCCATACATGAGTCCATTTTCATTCAGGTAGTGGGTTGAATTAAAAAAACTGACTTGATTCCCCATCCACAAATCCCTGCTGAGCTAGAAGAACTTTACTCTTCCCTCTTCCTTCCCCTTTCTGACCAGGGTTTACAAACTCAACATCTTCCAGATCTCCTTTTCCCCACAATCCCTTGAAGCCTACATATCCGCATATCCCTAAACAACCTCTATACCTCCCCTTGTAGATTGGGCAACTGAATTTGAATTCTTGTTCTCTGTTTCATTACTCCTCTGAGTTCCAGGACTGGGTCATGGAAGAAATTCCCTCAACCCCCCCTTTAGCCAAGATGAATTGATCCCAAACTCTTCTCTCCCATTTATACCTCCAGTCACTCTTCTTTCTCTTACCCATTTTTTTTATCTCAACTGCCTACTAGACAGTAACCCTTTTTTTCTCGACCCTGGATATATACAGTATCTCACAAAACTGAGTACACCCCTCACATTTTTCATGTGTCAACACTGAAGAAATGACACTTTGCTACAATGTAAAGTAGTGAGTGTACAGCTTGTATAACAGTGTAAATTTGCTGTCCTCTCAAAATAACTCAACACGCATTAATGTCTAAACCGCTGGCAACAAAAGAGAGTACACCCCTAAGTTAAAATGTCCAAATTGGGCCCAAAGTGTCAATATTTTGTGTGACCACCATTATTTTCCAGCACTACCTTAACCCTATTGGCCATGGAGTTCACCAGAGCTTCACAGGTTGCCACTGGAGTCCTCTTCCACTCCTCCATGATAACATCACAGAGCTGGTGGTTGTTAGAAACCTTGCGCTCCTCCACCTTCCGTTTGAGGATGCCCCACAGATGCTCAATAAGGTTTAG
Source organism: Glandirana rugosa (assembly GCA_018402905.1). NCBI lineage: Eukaryota > Metazoa > Chordata > Amphibia > Anura > Ranidae > Glandirana > Glandirana rugosa. Next base: position 574,163 of record BLSH010233180.1, on the reverse strand, counting down.
GTCTGGAGACATGCTTGGCCAGTCCATCACCTTTACCCTCAGTTTCTTTAGCAAGACAGTGGTCATCTTGGAGGTGTGTCTGGGGTCATTATCATGTTGGACTACTGCCCTCCGGCCCAGTCTCCAAAGGGAGGGGATCATGCTCTGCTTCAGTATGTCACAGTACATGTTGGCATTCATGGTTCCCTCAATGAAGTGTAGCTCCCCAGTGGCAGCAGCACTCATGCAGCCCCAGACCATGACACTCCCACCACCAGGCTTGACTGTAGGCAAGACACACTAGTCTTTGTGCGCCTCACCTGGTTGCCGCGACACACGCTTGACACCATCTGAACCAAATCAGTTTATCTTGGTCTCATCAGACCACAGGACATGGCTCCAGTAATCCATGTCGTTAGCCTGCTTGTCTTCAGCAAACTGTTTGCAGGCTTTTTTGTGTATCACCTTTAGAAGAGGCTTCCTTCTGGGATGACAGCCATGCCTACCAATTTGATGCAGTGTGCGGCGTATGGTCTGAGAACTGACAGGCTGACCCCCTACTCATTTAATCTCTGCAGCAATGCTAGCAGCACTCATAAGTTTATTTCCCAAAGACAACCTCTGGATGTGATGGTGAGCATGGACACTCAACTTCTTTAGTCAACCATGGCAAGACCTGTTCTGAGTGGAACCTGTCCTGTTAAACCGCTGTATGGTCTTGGCCACTGTGTTGCAGCTCTTTTTCAGGGTCTTGACAATCTTCTTATAGCTTAGGCCATCTTTATGTAGAGCAACAATTCTTTGATTCAGATCCTCAGAGAATTCTTTGCCATGAGGTGCCATGTTAAAATTCCAGTGACCAGTATGAGAGAGTGAGAGCGATAACACCAAATTTAACACACCTGCTCCCCATTCACATCTGAGACCTTGTAACACTAACGACTCACATGACACCTGGGGAGGGAAAATGGCTAATTGGACCTAATTTGGAAATTTTCACTTAGGGGTGTACTCACTTTTGTTGCCAGCGGTTTAAACATTAATGCGTGTTGAGTTATTTTGAGGGGACAGCAAATTTACACTGTTATGCAAGCTGTACACTCACTACTTTATATTGTAGCAAAGTGTCATTTCTTCAGTGTTGTCACATGAAAAGATAGAATAAAATATTTACAAAAATGTGAGGGGTGTACTCACTTTTGTGAGATACTGTACCTTACAGGTTCAATTATTCCATTGTATCAGTATTTTAAACTGTTAATTGAATTGTACTACCTTTCATTATGTTTCCCGATAAAGGTAACATCTGACCAGGAGCGGACTTGGCAGAGGAGCTCTGATGCCCCGTAAAAAGGCTGCACTGCTTCCGCTGCAGGTGTGCCTAAAGGCGTCCTGGTGAAGGGGAGTAAAAAGTCCCTGACGGCATCCTACTGTGCGTGGGGTGAGGACGTGGACAGAGTGAAGTCCATCCCCGTCATGAAAGGAAGGAGTACACCGTGTCCAATCAAAGGCCTGCTCTATGCCCTACCGGAGGCTCTCCTCCCCTGGCCAGCCTTGACCGATCCTCCCTGGTTCCTCCCTGCAGACCCCTGCAGGTCAGTTTGGGAACCCGGAGTCAATGCAGCAGCCCAACCAGCCCGGAGAGCATAGAGTACCTGGAGCGAAGCTTCAACCTGTGATGGGGTTCGGGAGGAGGCAGGGAACAAAGAGAGCAGGAGGGGGGCTAAATTGCTGCACCATGGGCCTCTAAGTTGTACTTGCCCCCTGGCCCAAAAGTTGCCAGTCAGCCCCTGAATCTAATCTAGTTGGGTAATTGCCTATCCAGTTACCTCTTATACCAGCTTTTCTCAACCTTTTCAACATAGATGAACCTTCAAAATAACTTTCCAGTCTCAAGGAACCCCTACTAAAAATGATTATACCTACAGCTCATGATACATTAGTGTGATGGTCAGTGGGAAGAATGCGCCTTATACTTGTGGTCATTGGGAAGATGGGTAATTTTGGAAGGTTTGTATCTCGTCACCTTTGTACTATTTCTACAACTCGAATCTATAAAAAGTTTAATAAAAAAAAGATTGAACAAAAAAATGGGACCAGACAAGGGTGACCCCCAATCTCTGTTCTTATATATTATAACTAAGGAACACTTGGTCATGGAATTACGACAAAATCGTGACATCTCTGGCATTGCTATAGGCTAGAGTTCGTCTTTAACACCCCCCCACACTGAGTATAACACATTGCCACTCAGAAGGCACATACGGCTCTTTGTATGACTCTCCAAATAATGAATTATTTTCACCTATCAGTTCCAGCCTGAGACGCCACCACACATAGAATAAAAAGGAAACAAATGACATAGTGAAATGTTAAAAAAAAATTTGCTATGAATTGGCTCTTTAGAAAAAACAAACGGTGGGTGCCAGCTGGAAATGTTTGCTTTGGGGCTGAGTTATAAGACTGGCGTCAGTCAGGGCAGAAGACCTGCCAGCGGAATGCAATGCTCAGAGTAAGCAGCAGGTCACTCAATCACTGGCACGCTGCCCAGGAGCAACTGGATGTCGGCTTTTTTTTTAAGGTAAACAGATCTCTCGCAGTTTAAGGAAATCTGAAAATACAGAATGGGGTTTTCTAGGCTCAGACAGCTTCCCCATACAATGCAATGTGTGGTCTTCTCCCCAGAGCAGCGCCGTGTCCCCAGACTGGGTGTGAATTAAAAAAATGATATATATTGTGAGGAATTGGCTGGCAGGATTGTGGACGGTGTAGAGGTGTCACCTTGGCTTTCTCACCTACACATGGCGAGGGCCTCCCGGGTTTATGGCTGATATGGAGACAACAAACGTTTGTGTTCTTAGAATCTTAAAGCTGACCCCCAGGAATTATAGTTTTTGCGTACAGATTGGCTTGTTGTAAGTAGGCTTATCTGATATCTGGAAGGCTGTCTAGATGAGGGATGCTGAAAATCACTGCAGTAGTCTGGGCTACATACAGGCGGCCCCCTAGTTACAAACATCCAACTTACAAATGACTCCTACTTACAAACGGAGGGAGACAACAGGAAGTGAGAGGAAATCTCCCTCCAGGAAGGGAAATTCACTCTTGTAAGGCTGATTTCACACTGAAACATTTTTCAGGCACTGCGTTGCTAAAAATAGCGCCTGTGCAGCTCCTGAAAACCTCTCCCCCCGATCTCCCCAGTGTGAATGCCTGAGTGCTTTCACACTGGGGCGGTGCGCTAGCAGCACAGCAAGAAATGTCCTGCAAGCCGCATCTTTGGGGCGGTGCGGTGAGCGGTGTGAACGGCGCTCCCATATCGGCTGTACACCGCCTCGGAAGCCCCGAGCAGTGGCACTTTTAACCCCTTGGTAACCCCTTCTTGGGGGTTAAAAGCACCCCACTCCTGCCTGCATAGCGGCACCATAGCACCGCTATAATAGCGGTAAATGTGCCGCTATTTAGCGGAGATTTACCGGTACCGCCCTTCCCCACCCCAGTGTGAAAGTAGCCTAAGAGTTATTATGGGAAAAAGGGGTCTCCACTGAAGCTTTATCACCAAGGCTTGTTTCCACAACAACCCAAAATTTTCAAAATCCAAATTATCATTGGGACAGGAAGTGAGGGGAAATCTTCAGAACAGAAAACAACAAAACAAACATTACAGGGGTGTTAGCCCTTCCCTATGCTATCCAAAAAGTTTAAAAATAGTTTTTTTTGGCTGAAGCTACACTTAAAAAATGTACCTGTTCCCACTTACAAACAAATTCAACTTAACCACTTCTCGTTGGGCGGACGTCATATGACGTCGCTACCTTTGAGAAGTGATATCTGAATGGTGCCTGCAGCTGCAGGCACCATACAGATATTGTTTTTTAGAGCCGGCGATTCTGAACAACATAAAAGTGGTCTTAGCGGCGGATTCGCCGCAAGATCACTTTTATCAGCGGCGGGAGAGGGACCCGCCGGCAGCGGCGAAGATGATCCGATCCTCTCCCCCCCCAGTGTCCGAGAGCCCATAGTACGGCAGGGCGGAAATGACGTCAGAAGTCACATCCGCCCAACGGTCTTAAAGGGCTCGTTTTTTCTTTTGGGCTGTCATTTTTTTCATATTTTTTTTTTTTTTGCATTTTTGTGTAAATATGAGATCTGAGGACTTTTTGGCCCCAGATCTCATATTTAAGAGGACCTGTCATGCTTTTTTCTATTACAAGGAATGTTTACATTTCCTGTAATAGGAATAAAAGTGATCTTTAAAAAAAAAAAAAAAAAGAACAGTGTAAAAATAATAAATAAAATAAATAATTAAAATTAATGCGAGCTCGTGCGCAGAAGCGAACGCATACGTAAGTCCTGCCCACATATGAAAACGGTGTGCAAACCACACGTGAGGTATCGCTGCGATCGTTAGAGCGAGAGCAACAATTCTATCACTAGACCTCCTCTGTAGCTTAAAACTGCTAACCTGTAGAATTTTTTAAACGTCCAATGGAGATTTTTAAGCTGCAAAGTTTGTTACCATTCCGTGAGCGGACGCAATTTTGAAGCATGACATGTTGGGTATAATTTTACTTGGTGTAACATTATCTTTCACAACATGGAAAAAAAATTGGCCTAACTTTACTCTTTTGTTATTTTTTAACTAAAAAAACTGAATTTATTAAAAAAAAGCACGCTTGGAAGACCGCTGCGCAAATACGGTGTGACATAAAGTTTTGCAATGACTGCCATTTTATTCTCTAGGATGTTAGAAAAAAATATATATATAATGTTTGTAGGTTCTAAGTAATTTTATAGCAAAAAAAAATGATTTTAACTTGTAAACAACGAACCCAAAAAACAGGCCCCTGACTGAAGTGGTTAAGAACAAACCTACAGCCCCTATCTTGTTCGTAACCCGGGGACCGCCTGTACAGTGAGAGCCTTCATCTTCCAGCTCCCCCCTCTACACACTGACCACTGGGGGGTCGTTCACTTGGCAATGACACCATTTATAGAACACCTTGTATTTTTTCCCATAAATACAAGGCATTCTCTGATTGGAAGAGGTTGGATTGAATGAGAGTAAGTCATGGTCTCTGCCTCATCCAGTCAGGGTAAAACTTTGTATTCATTGATAAAATACTTTGATATTCATTGATAAAAATACAAGGCACCTATGAATGGTCAAGGTGCCAGGCAAGTGACCATCTGTAGTCAGTGTGCAAAGGGGAAGCCACTTGCACAGGACCCAGAAGGTCACAGCTCTCACTCTATGTAGCACACGCTACTTCACTGATTTACTGCGTCCCCAGCAGCCCCCAAGATATGCATAGTTGTATCAAGCTGGCCCAATGTAAGTATGCAAACAATATAATTCCTGGAATTGAGCTTTAAGGGCCAGTTCACACCACATGCAGTCCAGTGCGTTTTTTTCTGCTTTAAAAACGCATGGAGAGTAGGTTATATGGTTTTCAATGGCATAGTTCACACCAGTGTGGTCAGTTCTAGTGTGCTCAGGTTCCAGAAAATAAAGTAGAACATGCTGCATTTTTTCTGCACTGAACTGTACTGGAACACGGTAAAACACATCAAAGACGCACCGGAACACACCAAAAATGCACCGGAATGCACTTAAATGCACCAAAAATGCACTGGAACTCACATGTCCTTATTTTAGATGAAGAAAAAAAAACTGCGATGAACTGCATCAAACGCACACTGGAAATGCACCAAAAACACGTCAAAAACGTGCATTCAGAAAAGCATCCGGAACGCATCCGGACTGCGTTTCTATGGTGCGAACTGGCCCTAACAAGTTCTGCTCTGGGTCCTGGTACTTGGGTACTCTGATGAGCAGCGGACAGGTACTCGAGTATTCTGATGGGCAGGTGCAGGTACTCGGGTGCTCTGATGGGCTGGCGACAGGTACTCGGGTACTCAGATGGGCAGGTGACAGGTACTCGGGTACGCTGATGGTCTGATGACAGGTACTCGGATACTCTGATGGGCAGGTGACCGGTACTCGGGTACTCTCATGGGCTGGTGACAGGTACTCAGGTACTCTGATGGGCTGGTGACAGGTACTCGGGTACTATGATGGGCTGGTGACGGGTACTTTGATGGGTTGGTGACAGGTACTTGGGTACTCTGATGGGTTGGTGACAGGTACTCGGGTACTCAGATGGGTTGTGGCAGGCACTCGAGTACTCTGATGGGCTGGTGACAGGTACTGGGGAACTTTGATGGGTTGGTGACCGGTATTCAGGTACTCTGATGGGCAGGTGACCGGTACTCTGATGGGCTGGTGACAGGTACTTGGGTACTTTGATGGGTTGGTGACAGGTACTTGGGTATTTTGATGGGTTGGTGACAGGTACTCAGGTACTCTGATAGGCTGGTGACAGGTACTCTGATGGGATGGTGACAGGTACTTGGCTACTTTGATGTGTTGGTGATAGGTACTCGGGTACTCTGATGGGCTGGTGACAGGTTCTCGGGTACTCTGATGAGTTGGTGACAGGTACTCGAGTACTCAGATGGGCTGGTGACAGGTACTCGGGTACTCTGATGGGCTGCAGATAGGTACTCGGTTACTCTGATTGGCTGGAGACAGGTACCCGGGTAATCTGATGGACTGGTAAAATGTACTTGGGTACTCTGATGGGCTGCAGATGGGTACTTGATTATTCAGATGGGTTGGTGACAGGTACTCGGGTAATCTGATGGGCAGATGACAGGTACTCGGGTACTCTGATGGGCTAGTGACAGGTACTCGGGCACTCTGATGGGCTGGTGACAGATTCTCGGGTACTCTGTTGGGCAGATGACAGGTACTCGGGTACTCTGATGGGCAGGTGACAGGTACTCGAGTACTCTGATGGGCAGGTGACAGGTACTCGGGTACGCTGATGGTCTGGTGACAGGTACTCGAGTACTCTGATGGGCAGGTGACATGTACTCGGGTACTTTGGTGGGCTGGTGACAGGTACTCGGGTATTCTGATGGACAGGTGACATGTACTCGGGTACTCTGATGGGCTGGTGACAGGTACTCTGGTGCTCTGATGGGCAGGTGACAGGTACTCGGGCACTCAGGTGGGCATGTGACAGGTACTCGGGTACGCTGATGGTCTGGTCACAGGTACTCGGATACTCTGATGGGCAGGTGACAGGTACTCTGGTACTCTGATGAGCTGGTGACAGGTACTCAGGTACTCTGATGGACTGGTGACAGGTACTTGGGTTCTCTGATGGGCTGGTGACGGGTACTTTTATGGGTTGGTGACAGGTACTCGGGTACTTTGATGGGTTGGTGACAGGTACTCTGATGGGCTGGCGACAGGTACTCGGGTACTTTGATGAGCAGGTGACAGGTACTCAGATGGGTTGTGGCAGGCACTCGAGTACTCTGATGGGCTGGTGACAGGTACTCGGGTACTTTGATGGGTTGGTGACAGGTACTCAGGTACTCTGACGTGCAGGTGACAGGTACTCGGGTACTCTGATGGGATGGTGACAGGTACTTGAGTACTTTGATGGGTTGGTGACAGGTTCTCGGGTACCCTGATGAGTTGGTGACAGGTACTTGAGTACTCAGATGGGCTGGTGACAGGTACTCAGGTACTCTGATGGGTTGGTGGCAGGTACTCGGGTACTCAGATGGGCTGGTAACAGGTACTCGGGTACTCTAATGGGCTGGTGACAGGTACTGGGGTACTCAGATGGGATGGTGACAGGTACCTGGGCACTCTGATGGGTTGGTGACAGGTACTCGGTTACTTTGATGGGCAGGTGACAAGAACTCGGGTACTCTGATGGACAGGTGACAGGTACTCGGGTACTCTGATGGACAGGTGACAGGTACTCGGGTACTTTGATTGAAAGGTGACAGGTACTCTGATGGGCTGTGACAAGTACTTTGATGGGGTGGTGACAGGTCCTCTTTATTACTGGTGGGGGGATTAGTGTGCTTGGTGTGTACACTAAGTGGTAAAAAGCTGTTACCAAAATCTCCATCTCACACACGATCAGTGTGTGAGAAGGAGAACCCGGTAACAATTCATTACCGCGGTTTGTTTACACCATGTGACCGGCTGTGATTGGGCACAGCTGGTCACGTGGTAAAGAGCCAATTTCATTGGCTCTTTACCCTGATCGGAGCTGGGCTTTGTCCGAAGGACAAGCCTCAGCCCCGATTGCCGCGCTGCGCGCCCCCGGGGGCGTGCACGAGCGGTGTGCATTTTGATTTCAGTAGTGACCGGCTGTTATTGGACACAGCCGGTCACATGGTAAAGAGCCAATTTGATTGGCTCTTTACCCTGATCGGGAGCTCGCAGTAGCGCCGAGAAACAGCGGACGTCATATGGCGTCCGCCCGGATCGAAGGAGGTTCCCTGCCGACGTCAATTTACAATGACTCAGTTGGGAACTGGTTAAACAGTGGACGGCCGGCTTTCAGATAAAAGCGGATTCGCCGCAAGATCATTTTTATCGGGGGCAGGAGAGATGCCCCCCTCCGGCCACTTTTCCGTTGTCCCCGCCGCTTACCGGACCTGCGGATAGCAGCGGAGACGATCGGGTCCTCTTTCTTCAATGCCTGGATGCCGAGTGAGTGGAAGATGGTGCCCACTCGGCTCCATAGCATTGAACGGCGGAAGCAACGTCAAAAGACACTTCCGCCCATAGCTCTTAAAGGAGAAAAATTATTATTTATTTTTTTTTGCAAATGACATTTAATTTTTTTTTTTATTATTGCATTTTAGAGTAAATATGAGATATGAGGTCTTTTTGACCCCAGATCTCATATTTAAGAGGCCCTGGAATGCATTTTGTCTATTACAAGGAATGTTTACATTCCTTGTATTAGGAATAAAAGTGACCCAATTTTTTTTTTTTTAAATGGACGGTGTAAAAATAAAAAGTAAAATAAATAAGAATAGAAAAAATAATGTAAAGCACCCCATCCTGCCGAGCTTGCACGCAGAAGCGAACGCATACCGAAGTCGCGCCCGCATATGAAAACAGTGTTCAAACCACACATGTGAGGTATCACTGCGAGTGTTAGAGCCAGATCAATAATTCTAGCAATAGATCTCTTCTGTAACTCAAAACTGGTAACCTGTAAAAATTTTTAAAAATCGCAGATAGGGATTTTAAGTGGCAAAGTTTGTCGCCATTCCACGAGCGGGTGCAATTTTGAAGCATGACATGAAGGGTATCAATTTACTCGAAGTAACATTATCTTTCACAATAAAAAATTGGGCTAACTTTACTGTTGTCTTATTTTTTCATTCAAAAAAGTGAATTTTCTCCCCAAAAAATTGGGTTGGTAAGACTGCTGCGCAAATACGGTGTAACATAAAGTATTGCAACGACCGCCATTTTCTAGGGGTTCTACATTCTCTAGGGTGTTAGAAAAAAAATATATAATGTTTGGGGGTTCTAAGTAGTTTTATAGCAAAAAAAAATGGTTTTAACTTGTAAACACCGCATCTCAAAAAGAGGCTCGGTCCTTAAGTGGTTAAGGTGAAAAAACTTCTTTGCTGCAGCTACCCCCCTTTTGCTTACCTGAGCCCGATCTGTTCCAGCGACGTGCACAAGCCCAGCAGCTCCAGCCACTGTTTCTCTCCTCATTGGATAGATTGATAGCAGCAAGAGCCATTGGCTCCCGCTGCCGTCAATTGAACCCAATGAAACGGGAGCCGGGGGGCAGAGCCAAGTCCTGCTGTCTGTGTCAATGGACGCAGCAGCAGGACTCAGGAGCGCGCCCACACGGGTGCCCCCAAGCGGCTCTCTGTGGGGGCACCCGATGAAGGGGAGGAGCCCAGAGCGCAGGTTGGGTATCCCAGAAGAAGAGGATCAGGGCTGCTCTGTGCAAAACCCTGGCACAGAGCAGGTAAGTATGACATGTTTGTTGTTTTTATAAAAAAAAAAATCTGAACTTTTACAACCCCTTTAAGTAGTGGATGACGTGTATGAATTACTTTTGGAGAATAAGGATTCTGTTTAGTATCTCTTTAAGGCTGACCATACACTATACAATCTGATTGTATTGTGATCACTTAGAGTTAGAGAATACTGCAATGAAAATTATTCTTTTCTGATTCAGATCTGGCTATTGGACCCCCCCCCCCCTCCTCCGCGCCGCTTTGTAGACGTTTTATCTATATTCCGCACAATGTGCTCCCATGTCAGGAAGGAAGGCCAGCATGCACTGGAAGGCACCAGATGCCGTGTTTTCTCAGCTGTTCGGCTGCTGGAGTCACATGGCCTGGACCCTGCACCTGTGTGCCTGCATGCCACCGCCACTATTCCCAGCCGCCAACACAGATCATGATGTCACCGCTCTGACTTCTCCGCATATTAGACGTGTCTGACCTGATCCAATGCTCACAAGTACAGAAGGGCACACCGTCTGTTATGGGAAGGTGAGGGGGGTCAGAGCACCTTTTAACCAGTTCAGCCCCTGAAGGATTTCACCCCTTTATGACCAGAGCACTTTTTGCGATTCCGCACTGCGTCGTTTTAACTGATGATTGCGCGGTCATGTGACGTTGTACCCAGACAAAATTGACGTCCTTTTTTTCCCCACAAATAGAGCTTTCTTTTGGTGGTATTTGATCACCTCTGCGGTTTTTATTTTTTGCGCTATGAACAAACAACGTTGAAAAAAAAAACAATATTTCTTACTTTTTGCTATAATACAAATCCAAAAAAATATAAAAAAACAAATGTATTCATCAGTTTTGGCCGATATATATTCTTCCTCATATTTTTGGTAAAAAAAGTGCTATGAAAATGCACTAATTACTGTGGAAATGTCACTGGCAGGGAAGGGGTTAACACTAGGGTGTGATCAAAGGGTTAACTGTGTTTCCTGCTTTGTGTTACTAACTGTGTGGGGGCTGGGCTGAGTGGGGGCTGGAGAGTGATCGCTACTCCCATATACAGGGAGCCTACAATCACACTCCTTCTCCCCTGTCAGAATGGGGATCCGCTTGTTTACATTAGCAGCCCCATTCTGTCACTGCGTGGGAGCGATCGCGGGTAGATGGCAGACATCAAGTCCGTCCCATCTGCTCACTGGCTACACAGTGAGAGCACGTGCCCACGACCCTCGCTCAGGTGACGGCGGTTTGTGTTATCAAGCCAGACTGCCGCCGTCAAATGACGGAAGGCGGTCGTTAAGTGGTTAAAAAAGGATTCATTTCCTAAGACATTGAAAGAAAAATAAAAAAGGGATTTCTCTCTAAAGAGATCTATAAAGAGTCAATATTACAAAGCATGCATCCCTTATTCTTTTGAATGCTATGAGAATTTATGCTGCCTTATCTGTTTTTTTATAATGCTGTAACAATGACATTTTTTTTATAATCCCTTCTGGGTATCTCTGTTTTTTACATATCATAGAAAAGCATGCCAGTGTGAGGGGGGTAAATAGAGGGTGTCTCCCAATTTGTACAAACACACAAGAATTAGATAGCCCACGGGACTTTTATGATACATACCACAAAAAAAGTAAAAAAATTAACAAAATGTATTGTTTGCATAAAGATCACAACATGTATAAAAAACTTTTTTCACTTTTTTCAGAAATCACGTAGAAAATGACAACAATTCTCCAAGTTAGAAGCGCTATGTAAAAACCAGGTGGCTTTGTAAGTGTCCACCATACATTCAAACCATGTCTGTGCTGTCGTTCTCAACGCGTTTCGTAAGATGATTCATTTGCTTCCTCAGGAGCAGCACATGATCGCATCTAGAGGTAAGAACACATGTAAGATACCAGGGAGGAAATATATAATCTTGCCCAATGGTAGGGAAATTCATATCAAAAAGATTTGTCAACTGTCAGACTCGGGGAGTTATATATCTCATGACATGTGAGTGCAGGGCCTTCTATGTGACGAAGACGATTATGGAATTTTGGAGACGGATACATGATCACATTTATGCTATTGAAATTGGTGACTTGTATTCCCCCATAGGAAGGCACATAATCATGCATGCAGGTCATTTAAAGTACAATTTTTAACTTTGGAACATATCCCCCAGGATCCAAGGGGTGAGGACTGGGATAGGCGCATTCTGCAGAAAGAAACGAGGTGGATACATTCACTTGGGGCAACTCGTGCCCCTGGCTTGAATGAAGCCACGTCTTTTAGTCCCTTCTTATCGTATAAGGAAATGTTATTGCTCTGTTTGGTGCCAATTTTGCTGAATATGTACTGATGTTGTGTAAAGAATTTCTTATATATGCCAAGTATAAGAAACAATATGTGCTGGACCAGGCAATGGTTTAGTATATTAAGCATATAGGTTCATTATATGCACATCTGTAATGTGAATAACTTATCATGTGACTACCATGGAAGGGGGGGGGAGAGAAAGTGTGTCCCCCCGCGGAGTCATTTAAATCACTTCCTCCCTGGGTTTTTTTTTTATTGTGTCCCCCTTTGTTACATTTGCATCACTTCCTCCCAGGGGTTGCAACCCCTAGATGTCTATTACACCCATGAGATAGTCCAACTGGAGTTTCAGGATTTCTGGTCCTGTTCCCCCTTCCTCTGGTGCTGTCTCACTTGATGTCCCCTTCCACTCCCAGCACAAGGGGACAACTGGGGTTGGCACCATCTAATTCCTCCCAATTCTGTTGGGAGATATCTGCGCATCACTTCCGGTAGGTGTGATGTCTGTGTGGGGCGTTCCCATGCCTGCAAGGACGCTGGATCTCCATTGTGGACATGTGTATGGGCTGGCCCTTTCCCTGTTCGGGCGCATGCTGATGACACAGCGGAGATGCGCCCCTCTGGGAATTTTGGAACATGGGAGATCTGGCCGGGACTTTCTTGAAGGTGGGGCATTACACCACTTCCATTACTAGCCCGAACCAATTGGCCTTAGTTGTCATGATGTCGCTGGTCAGGTGGGGAGTGAGGTATCCCAAGGCTACATATAGCCTGGGATGTTTCACACAAATGCCCAGGTAGCATGGAGTGAAGGTTCCAAATCCTTGGACGCAGCATTGGCTTGTTCTGACATTTAGGGACCTTTCACATCAGCGGAGTCGGTGGATGGCAGGTCCGTTGACTGCTCACTGTGCAGAGATGGACCTGTCAGAGCCCCCGTTCTCCTCTATGGGGATCAGATGAAAATGGATCCACCTGTCCGTTTTCTTCCGATCTGATCCACCAGGCGGATGGAAAATAGGGTTTCCATCCGTCTAGATTTCACTGCTGACATCCGTCACTCCATAGAGTTACATGGAGCATCTGTTCAGGTCCGCCTGAAAAACTGACAGGTGTGAAAGGGGTCTACGTGACAACAGGTAAGGGGTTTTTGAGATTCGTTGGTATATGGTTGTTTGGTCAAAACAGACGGACCTAGTATCTGTTTGTTGGGACATTGACTACAGCTAAGGGGTTTTCAGGCTTGTTGAAATATGTTTGTCTGCTCTTTAGATTTGCTGGTACATGTCTGTTGGGTCAAGGCGAGCGGGCTCAGTATCCACTTGTTCTCACACTAACTGACAACAGGTAAGGGTTTTTAGGTTTGTTGGTATATGTTTGGTTGATTGTGTAATTGGATTGGTGGGCTGATTTTTTCAAGGTGGTATTTTGATAGGACAGGTTGTGGAAATGCTGGCTTCTGGCCAGTGATTTTCATGTAGATTTTGTTCACTTTTTACTTTTTATATGTGTAGCATAGGTGTGTGCATGGGGTGTGCCAAATGTGCCTGGGAACACCCTAATGCCCAGGCACATCCGGCACACCCCAGGGCGCTTTTGCTGGCAGAATATCAGGAACTCCATTTTAGCACCTCTGCTATTGCACTGCGCTGTGACTCTGTGAATGCCACTATAATTCAGTTGGCTGTGTAACTCTTGTGAGTGCAGTCAATGACAGCAAAGTAAGCAGGCAAGCAGCCACATTTTCCTATGCTACCTCTATAGTTCCGGATACAGCCTCTCTGACAGCTGAATATCGCTCTGCCACCTGCTGTCAGGGATGTTGTATCTGGAACTATAGAAGTAGCATCAGGGCTGGATTAAACCCATTGTTTTTATCATCTAAACAAGTCCTGGCCGCTGGCACTGTGGGGCTCCCGCAGTCCACTACTGCCCTGTGTCCACAGCCTCCAAGAAAACTATTGGTTGCTAGGACCGCCCAGGCAGAAGAGGATGCAACTTCTTCATCCCTGCTCTGCCTCCGAGTGCCCCACCTCCAAGCTTCCACCCTGCAGTGCTGACAAAGGAACAAACTGAGGTGAGGGGCTTCAGAAAATGATAATGGTAAGGAGAGAGTGGGAGAGGAGGGGCACAGACTCTGGCAATGTGTGCGGCACTGGAGCAGCCAGGGAGGGAGGGTGTCCTCTCCTGCAGTGCAGTCATGTTCAGTCATGTTGTGTGGAGGCCACTGGGAATCAGCTGAAAAATGGGATACCAGACTACTATGCTGGGATTTGTAGTCCCATGGAGGGGAGGGAAGGATAATACTCTCACATACTGGGGAAGGGGGAAGGGGCTGGTCATATAAGGTAAAAGTGCTCTGTGCTGTGAGGGGGCTGCCATGGCTGACCTATAACACTGGTTTAAAGGGGAACTCTGTGGACTCTGGGGTAAAGGGGAACTCTGATGTAAGTAGGGTCTCTGTGGACTCTGTGGTAACCAGAGACCCCCTCACATCAGAGGACCCCCTTACATCACAGCCTGTGGAGATCCCCTTTGTGTCAGAGTCCCCACTTACAGTGTATATAAAGGGGGACTTTGATGTAAGTGAGGACTCTGGGAACCCTGATATAAGAGGGAATGCTGGGAACTCTGATGTAAGGGGGTTCTATGGTGACCAAAGAACCCCTTATATCAAAGTTCCCTTTTATTTCCCCTCATTTAAGGGGGAACTGTGATATAAGATGTAACACTATTGACTCTGGTGTAAGGGGGAATGCTGTGGACTTTGATGTAAAGGAGGACTCAGATGTAAGGGGGGCACTGTGGCATATGTAGGGGCTCATTCACAAATGCTTTGATTTCTGAAGAACAATCTGCAAACAGATCGCTTTTCATAGAGCATTTGACAGGCAATGAATTGTATTGCCTCCACACCACCTGCTTTAACCCCTTGAACTCCACGCTGTTGCGGGGCACTTACAGAGTGCCATCAATCACTTGAATGGGTCACAGTCAGTGGGTGCTGCACCTACTGAAAACAAAAAGAGGTATAATTGCAGCTGCGGCGTGTGAACATGCCCAGCCTCTGCCTCTACAGCTAAAAGGTGGTAATGGTTGAGCGGTGGTAAAAGAATGGCTCAACCGCTGAGTTTTACCGCTCCTCAACCACTAGTGTAAACAATTAAATGTTTTAATAAGTTAAAAAAATTTAAGTGTTTCATATTTTTTTTTAACATTGATAAGTGTTAAAAAAAAGGTTTTAATACATTTTAAAATGTTTGTTTGTGTTTATTTATAAGTGTGTGTGTATGTATGTATATATATATATATATATATATATATATATATATATACACACGCAGTATATAAATATATATACACATATACACACACAAGCATGTGTGTTTGAGCTTTGGGGTGCCCACCCGAATGCAATGGGCTGCGCACACCTATGATGTACAGCCAATTGTAAACACACCAATATGAGTAGTAGGTCACCTTATCATTAATATCATCATTCACAATGGCTCATACACATAGATTCTTTGAGACCAATGAATAATATTTGCTTATACACATAGATTTTTTGAGACAAATTAATAATATTTGATAATAATATCAAAACTATTTAATTTTAGCAGATTTACACTTTTATAATTAACTCTGCACACATGGATTATTAAGTCATTTGGTTGTGATCTTTATTATTATATTGCATTGACTTATACACATTTTTATTATTCACAGTGAATGTATATATGAGTCTATTTTTTTAGGACCCGTCCAGCTCTTCCCAATGCTCTGCAGTGATCTAGGGAGGGGTAGACCTTGGCACCTTGGGTGTGCCTCACCTCCCTTGCATTTCCCCACCTACCAGGGGGGGGGGGGGGAGTATATGATGAATATGAGGGTGGTTCTATTTGGTGTTTATATGCTTGAAGATTTTTGATCAGTTTTTAATAATGCTTATATTTTTAAGAAAATCACTGTGAAGAGAGATGACAATTTTTTGATCTAACTGTAAGTTGGTATCTTGGGTTGTGTTTTTTTTTCCTCCCTGGTATCTTACATGTGTTCTTACCTCTAAATGTGATCATGTGCTTCTGCTTCTGCTGAGGAAGCAAATTTATCATCTAGCGAAACGCATCGAGAATGACAGCACAGACACAGTTTGAATGTATGGTGGACACTTACAAAACCACCTGTTTTTTACATAGGGTTTCTAACTTGGAGAATTGTTATAATTTTCTATGTGATTTCTGAAAAAAAGTGAAAAAAGTTTTTTATACACGTTGTGATCTTTCTGAAAACAATACATTTTGTTAATTTTATTACTTTTTTGTGGTGTGTATCATAAAAGTCCTGTGGGCTGTCTAATTCTTCTGTGTTTGTCTTTTACATATGTTCTGCCGAAAACCACAAAAGATGAAATAAATAAAGAACTCTGTTTGTGTCTTCTTAATCTGTCGGGTGTCCTGAAAATACTATGTGTGGTGTTTTTTCAT
>BLSH010233180.1:489920-528038 GCA_018402905.1 Glandirana rugosa | reverse complement strand
TCCCCCCCCCCCCCCCCCGAAATGTAATTTCCTGCTTGTGTGATTGGCTCACTGATTTTCCTAGAAGTCTGCACTATGATACAAGTCCAATTTTGGGCATCCCCTGCAACAAAAATGTTATTTTTGGTAAAATAATGCCAAAGGGAATTCACATCTAAAGGGATGCAGACCCTGCCACTTTCCTCATTAGAGCCCTGCAGGTGTAGCATCTGATTGATAATTATAAATCCACCCCCATACAGATTCACTCCCGCATATAGACAAACAGACAGCTATTAAAGGAGTTGCAAAGGCAGAAGGTTTTTTTTATCTTAATACATTCAATGCATTAATATAAAAAACCTTCTGTGTGTAGCAGCCTCCCCAGCACCCCCTAATTACTTAACGGAGCCCCCTCTCTCTCCAGCGATGTCCACAAGTGTCTTAGCTGTCCCAGACACTCCTCCTGATTGGCTGAGACACAGCAGCGGCGCCATTGGCTCCTGCGGCAGTCAATCAAAATCAGTCAGCTAATTATGGGAGAGAAGGGGTGGGGTCGGGCCAGGGATCCGTGTCTGAATGGATAAATGGACCTGTGACTTGGCTCAGGTGCCCCCTGTAGCAAGCTGCTGGCAGAGGGGGCACTCGAAAGGAGGGAGGGGCCAGGAGCACAGAAGAAGAGGGACCCGAGAAGAGGAGGATCCGGGCTGCTCTGTGCAAATCCAACTGCACGAGGAGGTAAGTATAACCTGTTTGTTATTTAAAAACACAAAAAAAACAATCACTTTAAAGGTAGGAATCTGCAACAAAAATCCTCGCCCAGGGGGGAATGTTTTTTTTTCTTAACAAAAGTGGAGTTATTCTTTAATATATCTTAAAGTATTTGCCAGATGCTATTTGCACTAATTACTATGTAGCCAGCATGCACCAGGCCCCATATCATAGCAGCTGCATGGTGTGCTATGACTATAGTTATGCCCAGGCCTGTACTGGCCATCACGACCACTGGGAGTTTCCCGATGGGTCGATGGCTCAGTGGGCCGGTTAGTGACAGTGGAGCGGGGGTGAGCGGGCAGAGACTTCCATACCCTGCCCAGTAATAAACGAATCCCCCGCTGACCGATGTGCATCTGTTTAGAAAGACATCTTTTCCGGGTCCCCTGTGTTTGGCTGGGGCCTGGGGACAGAGCGCGGACTGTTTACTCACATTCAGATTTTGGCGGATTAAACACAGCACACTACATTGGAGCCGCCAGGAGCGCTGAGGAGGATTAATCCGCCTAAAGGAAAGTGAGGAAATAGTTTGCTTTCTATCCCCTGGCCCCTGCTGAACACATGGGACCCAGAGAAAATGCCTTTTTAAACAGCTGCACAGCGGTCAGTGGGGTATTAGTTTATTGCTGGGCAGGGTATGGGAGTCCCTGCCCGCTCACCTCACCCCCCAGGCTCCCAGCTCCAGAGGAACCACCTGCAGGTGCACCTGTAGGTAGAAGAACTGCCCAGATCAGGTGCTGGGGGGAGTGGGGACTAACATTGATGGGCACTGATCAGGCTGCATTAATGGGCACTGATGCAGCTGCATTAATGGGCACTGATCAGGCTGCACTGATGGGCACTGGTGTGGCTGTGCTGATGGGCACTGGTGTGGCTGCATGAATGGGCACTGGTGAGGCTGCATTAATGGGCACTGGTGAGGCTGCACTGATGTGCACTGAACAGGCTGTATTAATGGGCAATGGTGAGGCTGCATTAATGGGCACTGGTGTGACTACGCTGATGGGCACTGATCAGGCTGTATTAATGGGCACTGGTAAGGCTGAATTAATGGGCACTGGTGTGGCTGCATTAATGGGCAGTGGTGTGGCTGCATTAATGGGCACTGATCAGGCTGCATTAATGGGCACTGGCGAGGCTGCATTAATGGGCACTAGTGTGGCTGTATTAATGGGCACTAGTGTGGCTGCATTAATGAGCACTGGTGAGGCTGCATTAATGGGCACTGGTGAGGCTGCATTAATGGGCACTGATCAGGCTGCATTAATGGGCAGTGGCGAGGCTGCATTAATGGGCACTAGTGTGGCTGCATTAATGGGCACTGGTGAGGCTGCATTAATGGGCACTGGTGTGGCTGCATTAATGGGCACTGGTGTGGCTGTGCTGATGGGCACTGGTGTGGCTGCATTAATGGGCACTGGTGAGGTGCACTGATGTGGACTGAACAGGCTGTATTAATGGGCACTGATCAGGCTGCATTAATGGGCACTGGTGTGGCTGCATTAATGGGCACTGGTGTAGCTGGCTGTGCTGATGAGCTCTGATCAGCCTACACTGATGGGCACTGGTGTGGCTGCATTAATGGGCACTGGTGAGGCTGCATTAATGGGCACTGGTGTGGCTGTGTTGATGGGCACTGGTGTGGCTGCATTAATGGGCACTGGTGAGGCTGCACTGATGTGCACTGAACAGGCTGTATTAATGGGCACTGGTGAGGCTTCATTAATGGGCACTGGTGTGGTTGCCCTGATGGGCACTGATCAGGCTGTATTCATGGGCCCTGGTAAGGCTGCATTAATGGATACTGGTGTGGCTGCATTAATGGGCAGTGGTGTGGCTGCATTAATGGGCACTGATCAGGCTGCATTAATGGTCACTGGCGAGGCTGCATTAATGGGCACTAGTGTGGCTGCATTAAAGGGCACTAGTGTGGCTGCATTAATGGCCACTGGTGAGGCTGAATTAATGGGCACCGGTGATGCTGCATTAATGGGCACTGATTAGGCTGCATTAATGGGCACTAGTGTGGCTGCCTTAATGGGCACTGGTGAGGCTGCATTAATGGGCACTGGTGAGGCTGCATTAATGGGCACTGAACAGTCTGCATTAATGGGCACTGGTGTGGCTGCATTAATGGGCTGGCTGTGCTGATGAGCATTGATCAGGCTGCGCTGATGGGCACTGGTGTGGCTGTGCTCATGGGCACTGATCAGGCTGTATTAATGGGCACTGGTGTGGCTGAATTAATGGGCACTGTTCAGGCTGCATTAATGGGCAGTGGTGTTTTTTTTATTGGGGGGGTGTTAAACAATCTGCTGCCAACCCCCCCCTCCCCACACTGAAGCCCCTCCCGTTAAGCCAGTCGGCCGCCTGGGTCACGGTGGTCACAGGCAGCACCCCAAACCCCCCAGTTGGTCAGTCAGTCAGGGCCCGCACTTAACCCATCTCACGGGCAGCGCTCTGGGCGGCAGCGGCTTCTCTCTGTCTGGGTTTCGGTTCCCTAGCATCTCCTCCCTCCTCTTCCTGGCGGCCAGTCGGATCGGATCTCCTTTCGGCCAATCGGGTGACATTTCCTGTTTGGCAGGGAGTGGGATCAGTGTGAAAATAGCGAATTTTTGCTATTGTCACACAACTGGGTGAGCTTCGGGCACAGTGATCTGTGCCCTGAGCTCACCCTTTTTTGAAGCCACGTGCTTCAAAAAAACAACCCCACCCCTTTGGAATCCGTGTGTCTGGCACCCTGTATGTAGATCAGGGGGCCGGACGCATGCATGGGGGGGGGTTCAGGGGGCCGGACATATGGATGGGGGGGCGCCCCCAATGGACAGGCCACCACTGGTTAAAATCAGTTTTGCATATTTCCAGAGTCATTTCCACTTTTCTTTTCAATGTAAGGTATGGATTTCCCTCGCAGTATTTTTTTCTGCCACTAGAGGTCCTCAGTCTGATGACCAGCATCATTCAACCCATTTCTCTAAGCAGCACAGTGATTTCATCATCTCTATGTCACTCTGGTCTTTCCTCCTATCAGCATGCTCCTGACAAACACATGAACTGATTGGGTCCTTATGGTGCTGCTTCCTCTCACACTCCAGATTTGCACTTCAGGAACTGCAAGAGGCTGATACAGGTCAAATTCAGGTACAATGCTTGCATTTAAAACCCCAATTAAATGAACTATGAATGAATACAGTGCTGCATTAATGTGTGTATTCTATATCTGCCTGGAGTTCAGCTTCAGCTGAGTTGTAACCAGAACAAGAATAGAGGGTAAATCTTCTATAGGGGGAGACTTGTTATGGGGTAAGTTTCCTTCACTTTGGAATCGCTGAGTAAAATATTCTTACCCATACCATATACCAGTACTTACCTATATACAGTATGTGATCACATCACATGGCTGGTCCCCAGTCTTCTATATTGTTCCCTGCAGTTGCAGCCACTGTTCCAATTCAACATCCTTAACCACTTACCCACCAAGCCTGTTTCTTGAATTCTGTGCTTACCAGTTAAAAACAGTTTTTTTTGCTATAAAATTACTTAGAACCCCCAAACATTATATATTTTTTTCCTAACACCCTAGAGAATAAAATGGTGGTCATTGAAAAAATTTATGTCACACCGTATTTGCGCTTCGGTCTTACAAGCGTGCTTTTTTTTTTAATAAATTCAGCTTTTTTAGTTAAAAAGTAAGAAAACAGTAAAGTTAGGCCAATTTTTTTCCATATTGTGAAAGATAATGTTACGTCGAGTAAAATGATACCCAACATGTTATGCTTCAAAATTGCGTCCGCTCGCGGAACGGCGATAAACTTTGCAAATTAAAAATCTCCATTGGCGACATTTAAAAAATTCTACAGGTTAGCAGTTTTGCGTTACAGAGGAGGTCTAGAGCTATAATTATTGCTCTCGCTCTAACAATCGCGGCGATACCTCACATGTGTGGTTTGAACACCGTTTTCATATGTGGGCGGGACTTATGTATGCGTTCGCTTCTGCGCGCGAGCTCGGCGGGACGGAGCGCTTTAAATTTTTTTTTTTTTTTTAATTATTTATTTTGCTTTTTACTTTTTATTTTTACACTGTTCTTTAAAAAAAAAAATGATCACTTTTATTCTTATTACAAGAAATGTAAACATTCCTTGTAATAGAAAAGAGCATGACAGGACCATGACAGGTCCTCTTAAATATGAGATCCGGGGTCAAAAAGTGCTCACATCTCATATTTACACTCAAATGCAAAAAAAAAAAAAATCTGAAAAAAGTGACAGAAGAAAAAAAAAAACGGGCCCTTTAATACCGTTGGGCAGACGTCATTTCTGACGTCATTTCCGCCGGCCGTGTTATGGAGCCGAGTGAGCGGCTTCAGCCGCTCAGTCGGCTCACAGACACTGGAGGGAGAGGATCGGATCATCTCCGCTGGCAGGGTCCGGTAAGCGGCGGAGATGACCGGAAAGCGGCGGGAGGGGGGGCACCTCTTCCGCCGCTGATAAAAGTGATCTTGCGGCGAATCCGCCACTAAGACCACTTTTATCTTGCAGGGAATCGCCTGCTGAAAAAAAACGGTATCTGAATGGTGCCTGCAGCTGCACCCACCATTCAGATATCACCACTCAAACCCAAGGACGTCATATGACGTCCGCCGGTACGGAAGTGGTTAATCAATCAAATATGATTGAAAAATCGGAGGAGCCAAGCAGAAAATTGTCAGACATACAGCGGCTGCATCCAACCAGTTGCAGAAACGGTGGGGGGTTATTTAGTAAACCTGGAAAGTGCAAAATCTGATGCAGCTCTGTATAGAAACCAATCAGCTTCCAGGTTTTATTGTCAACGCTTAAAGTGGTTGTCAAGCTGTGACAACCACTTTAACCTACAGGTAAGCCTAGAATAAAGCCTGTAGGTGCCCTGCATATCTCCTAAATCTGCACGGGTCAGGAGATATGCAGTGTACTCGCATTGCTGACATCATGTCGGTACATGCGCAGTGAAAAAATGGCCGTCTCTTTACTGTGATCGTGCCACGACTGGCGGTTCCCACACGCATGCGCTGGTGTGACATCACGCGACTCCGGCCAGTCACAGAGCCGGAGATTGCGGCCCCGGAAGGAAGAGGGGCTGAAGATGGACGCCGCCAGCACAGGGGACATCACTGGATCTCGCAGGCTTTGATTGCAGGTAAGTGGCACATAAAGGGATGCGATGCATAGTAGCCCATTATGCTTCTACTTTGCAGGGGAATGTAGGGAAGTAAATAGTGGTGCACCAAATGGAAATTTTGGTGCCGAAACCAAAAATGCACTTAGCCGAAAACCGAAACCGAAAATGACAGTTTTTAAAAAATATTTATATTTTTATATACAATTGTCGTATGCAGCCTACCTGTGCCTGGGCACTGACAGGCAGCACTGACTGGCGCTGACAGGTGGCACTGGATGGTACTGGCAGGTGGCACTGATTGGCACTGACAGGCGGCACTGGATGGTATTGGCAGGTGGCATTGATTGGCACTGACAGGTGGCACTGGATGGTACTGGTAGATGGCACTGGCATGTGGCACTGACAGGCAGCACTGGATGGTACTGGCAGGTGGCACTGACATGTGGTACTGGCATGTAGTACTGGATGGCACTGGCAGAAGAGATTAGAAGGTTTACAATGCACAGAGCGTGCTGCTTGTACGAACCGCTCTGTGCATGAAACTGTCAGCTAATTACACTGAATGCAGAGAGAGAGAGCTGTCAGATTTTCACACTGAGATCGGAGATGGGCGGGACTGAACAGCTAACATCCGCCCAGCTCCTGTCCCATTGGCTGGCGCTCGATCCTGCCCACCTCCCGACATCAAATTGACGATCTGACAGCTCTCTCTCTCTGCATTCAGTGTAATTAGCTGACAGTTTCATGCACAGAGCGGTTCGTACAAGCAGTGCTCTCTGTGCATTGTGAATCTTCTAATCTCCGGCATCCATTGCAGGGTTTGTGATGCACACATACCCCCCGCAATAGACTGTACCCGGGGCAGACCCTGCCCCCTTTTCGGTATCAGCCCATTTTTTCGTTTCAGCCGATACGGAAAGCACCAATATTGGCCGAAAATGCCGATAATTACCCCATCAGGGTTTACTTCCTCTTTAACTACTTACTGAGCGTATAACATACATATAAGGCAGCTCTCCTGTGCCAGATCTCGTACTAGGTATGTGATCCGGCACTTTCGAGTAGGGGGTGTCCGCTGACCCGGTGGTGCTGTGATTAAGCACAGCAGATGCCAATAAGCGGGTGCCAGCCAATTGATGGAGCACCCGCTGATCATCAGGAATTCACACAAGGCAGACCCTGAATGCAGTGAGATTCTTTAGGGAAACTACAACTTGAAAAGTAATTATATAAAAATATAAAGTTTATTCAAAACACTAGAAA
This sequence comes from Glandirana rugosa, assembly GCA_018402905.1. Classification (NCBI taxonomy): domain Eukaryota; kingdom Metazoa; phylum Chordata; class Amphibia; order Anura; family Ranidae; genus Glandirana; species Glandirana rugosa. The sequence goes on along the minus strand of BLSH010233180.1, from coordinate 520,862 downwards.
GGCCTGCTTATGTAACCAAGGCAGAGCTCTGTCCTGTCAGCGGGGAAGTGATGGATTTTCGTTCCCCGCCAAGCAACTTCCCTTAGTAGAAGCAGCACACACAGTACACCAAAACACTGGTTAGGCACCCATTTAACCCTTTGATCGCCCTAGCTGTTTAACTCCTTCCCAGCCAGCGTCATTAGTACAGTGACAGTGCATACTTTTAGTACCGATCACTGTATTAGTGTCACTGATTCCCACAAAGTTTCAGAATGTCCGCCGCAATATCACAGTTCTGCTATAAGTCGCTGATCACCGCCATTACTAGTGAAAAAAATGAAAAATTCCAGTATATATCGCATAGTTTGTAGACGCTATAACTTTTGCGCAAACCAATCAATATACGCTTATTGGGATTTTTTTTTTTTACCAAAAACACGTAGCAGGATACATCTTGGCCTAAATTTATGAAGAAATTTAAATTTTTAATTTTTCAATTTTTTGGATATGTTTTAACGCGCTGTGTAAACTGTTTGCGCTATCTTTTATAAATGGTCGGTCTTTTTTTGTTTACAGTGTAAATACCACCTTTAGACCCCTTTCAAACTGGGGCCGCGTTAGCGGTAAAGCGATGCTCGTTTTAGAGGCATTTGACCGCTGCACTTTTCGGCCGCTAGCGAGGCACTTTTTAACCCCTAAGAAGTGGTTAAAATCTCCCATGTTGCGGCGCTTCTGAAGCAGTTTTCAGGCAATTCGGAAGTGCTGCCCATGCATTCCAATGGCAGGGGCAGTGTATACAGCGCTCCCAAACCGCCCCAAAGATGCGGCTTGCAGGAATTTTTTTTTACCCGTCCTGCAAGCGCGCCACTCCGGTGTGAAAGCACTTGGGCTTTCACACTTGGGCAGCATGGGAGGCAGTTTTCAGGCACTAATTCTAGCGCTAAAACACCTGAAAACCGCCTCAGTGTGAAAGGGGTCTAAAAAGAAAGCTCTGTTTGTGCGAAAAAAGAACATCAATTTTATTTGGGTACAGCGTTGAATGTCCGCGCAATTGTTCATTAAAGTAAACAGTGCCATGTCGCAAAAAATGGCCTGGTCATGAATGAAGGTAAATCTTTCGGAGGGTAAGTGGTTAATTGAACAAGCTGAAGTTAGACGCTGATTGGCTACCATGTACAGCTGCACCAGATTCTGAGTGTGTCAGTTTTAGTAAATCTCCCCCTGTGTCACAATACAATAGCCGGCACTGCAAACTCGTCCATCGTGCTGTATAGCATGGATGGAGGAATCTGATCCATTTTTTCCTTTAAATCCCCTTTCACACTTGTGCGACTTGGGACTGCAAAGTTGGATGACAGTGCTGGGTGGCACAGTGGTGTAGTGGTTAGCACTTCCGCCTAGCAGCAAAAGGGTCATTGGTTCAAATCTCGACCATTAATCTACCTCCCTGGAGTTTGCATGTTCTCCCTGTGCCTGCATGGGTTTCCTCCGGGTACTCTGGTTTCCTCCCACACTCCAAAGACATGCTGAAAGATTAAATGGCTCCTGTCTAAATTGGCCCTAATATGTATGAATGTGAGTTAGAGATCTTAGATTGTAAGCTCCTTGAGGGTAGGGACTGATGTGAATGTACAATGTATATGTAAAGCTCTAAGTAAATTGACAGTACCTGAAATAATAATAATAAGTCGTACCCCATGATTTCCAATAAGTACCATTCATATCTGTGCGACTTCAAAGTAGTCCCTGCGGTACTTTGATACGACTTGAGGTCCATAGACCTCAGGATTACACAGGTGTTGCGTCAAAGTCGTCCGACTTTCTGGTCGCACAAGTGTGAAAGGGTCCTTAGTATGCAGGCTGAATGAAAAGAATGTATCAGTGTATGGCCAGATTTAGTTGGGTCAGGAAACCCTAATCAGTGCTGTCCTGGTAAAGGACATGTAGGAGGGGGCAGTCAGGGTATGCAGGTCCTCCAGTACATATTACCTGCTAACCTTCGCAATGAGAATAATCTACACGGCTTCTCATTCTGACAATAAGCCCACACGAGAAACATTTCTGCATTACAAGACGTGTGCCACTGTTACTAGTTTGCATCCTCCTCGATCTGCTGCCCCCTATTGGTAACTCTCCATTCACATTTTTGTATGGATGCCAAGCCCTATCATTCAGCACTTTCTAATCAAATGTCTGCAGCACGCCCTCCCATTCAACATTTCACAAGTCTTCGGTTTTCAATGCCGCAGCTGAGCCACAGACACCAACATGGCAGACTAGCTTTGTGCACCGTCCTCCGGTACTTCCTGTCTATGGGAGTGAGATCCTCGGAATAGCTGGCCTTGGCATTTCTCAGGTCCTGCTTTGGAGGCTTTCCTGTCTTTTATGTGGAAATAGAATTGGCTGGAATAGTGGCCATGGTGACAAAAATGCATTTTATAATCTGTTTAGAGCTTCTGTTACCCAATATTGAACTTCTAGTTCAAATGCCATATAAAATGTCAAGGTTTAGGTCCACCTTTTTCATGAATTTGATGCCGTAAGATGGGACAGTAGGACAACCAATTTTAGAGTTGTCACATTTAATAATTGTATTTTTCTTCCTTTGGATCGTTTTCTACCTGCTTTCATGTTTTGTGGGTAGCTTAATGGCTAAGTGGTTAGCGCTTCCACCCTGCAGCACTAGGGTTGTCGGTTTGAGTCTCAACCTTGGCACTAGGTGCATGGAGTTTGCATGTTCTCCCTGTGCTTATATGGGCTTCCTTTAGGTACCCTGGTTTCCTCCCACATACCAACGTCCTGCTGGTAGGTTAATTGGCTGCTGTCTAAATTGGCCCTAGAATGTGAGTTAAGGATCTAAGATTGTAAGCTCCTTGAGGGCAGGGACTGATGTGAATGTAAAATACATATGTAAAGTGCTGCATAAATTGACGGCGCAATATATGTTCCTGTAATCATTTTACTGATAACGTATGGCTCATATAGAAAATGTGTTTTTAAAACCCTTTGATACAGTACCAACAAATTCTGCAGAGCTTTACATGGTACATAAGCCATTTAGATCAGTCCCCGCCCCAGAGGAGCAGACACTCTAAAATACAGATACATATCCATTACAACCAATCTGAGTAATATGTCCAGAAAAAAGTGTAGTCGGCAACTCCAGATTCCCATAGAATATCTTTATTGTTACATGAAGGTCAAAATTAAAAACAGCTGATGGGTTTCTGCACACAGCCTTCACAATTCACAATTGTCGCTGCAGCACCTAGAAGAAGCCGGGGAGAAGATGCTGGCTCACTGGCATTGGACCATTGGAGCTAGAGTAAGTATTTTGGGCTTTATTTCCGCTTTAAGGTTGTTGGAGGAAGCAATGCATCCAGAAGTAAGACATAAACATGGGGAAAACATAGTCTGTACATATTGTAATGTCCTTAGGGCAGCCTTTCTCAACCAGGGTTTTGTGGAACTCTAGGGTTCCTCCAGAAGTTACTAGGGGTTCCTTAAGTTGTGGCTCACTGACTTTTCATTTGATGGTGCCTGCATAGTTTCGGTGCCAATTCCACTTGCCAGAGCCAGCTGCGTGACATTAGTGATTCTTTTAGCTGTCTGTAAGGGTGTCATTCTTCCCATTGGCCACCACTGTAAGGGGGGGCATTCTTTCCATTGACAACTACTGTACGGGGGACATTCTTCCCACTGACCACCACTGTAAAGGCGGCTTTCTTCCTTCTGACCACCACTGTAATCGTGACATTCTTGCCACTGACCACCACTGTAAAGGGAAAATTCTTCCCACTAACCACCATTTTAAGGGGGACATTCTTCCCATTGGCCACCACTGTAAGGGGGACACTCTTCCCATTGGCCACAACTGTAAAGGGGGCATTCTTCCTGTTGGTCACCACTGTAAGAGGGACATTCTTCCCATTGGCCACTACTGAAAGGGAAACATTCTTCCCACTGGCCATCACTGTAAGGGGGGCATTCTTCCCACTGACCACCACTGTAAGGGGGGAATTCTTCCCACTGACCACTACTGTAAAGGTGGCATTCTTCCTTCTGACCACCACTGTAATCGGGACATTTTTCCTACTGACCACCACTATTAAGGGAATATTCTTCCCACTGACCACCAGTGTAAGGGGGACATTCTTCCTATTGGCCACCACTGTAAGGGGGACATTCTTCCCATTAGCCACCACTGTAAGGGGGATATTCTGATCACCACTGTAAGGGAGACTCTCTTCCCATTGACCACCACTGTAAGTAAAACCTTCTGACCACCACTGTAAGGGAGACATTCTTTCCATTGACCACCACTGTATGGGAGATATTTTTCTCTGTTAGGGTGGCCACCTGACCTCCACTGTGAGGGAGACATTTGTCCTGCTGACGACTACTGTGAGGGTGGCATTCTTTCTTCTGACCACCACTGTAAGGGGGACATTCTTCCCACTGGCCACCAATTTAAAGGTTATTATTTCCACTGGCCACCACTAAATTGGGTATAGAATGGCTTTCCCAAGGCTTGAAAATTATTTTAGGGGTTCCTTTGGGGAAAAAGGTGGAGAAAGACTTCCTTAGGGAGAAACAAATATGCAAATACTGCTCCTCCTGGCCTGCTTTATTGTTCCTCCACTGTGATGGGTGACCTCACTGACCAATAGTGAGGAATGGGCAGGGCAGAGCTGTTTTCTGAAGTCAGGGTTTACATAATAGAGCACCCCTAGGTTTTAAAGCTCCTGAGATGCAAAGTGTGTGAAACAAGTTACCTTTGTGTGTGAGTTATCCATTCAGTTGGTTCTTCGACCAGAATGTCTGATATACCTGAGAGCACTATCCAAATAATTTCTTTGGTCAGTTTTTTTTTTTACCAGGTAGGTCACCAAGTCTTTCCTCAACCTCAAACCTTCAAATTAGCATGCAGAAAGTGCATAATCAATTTATACACACATACCGGGGACAATCTAGACAACAGCCAATCAGCCTATCTTTGGAGTGTGGAGGAAACCCATGCAAGCACAGGGAGAACATGCAAACTCCATGCAGGTAGTGTCCTGGCTAAGATTTTAACCAAGGACCCTGTGCTGCAAGGGGTGAGTGATAACCACTATGCCACTGTGCTGCCTAGCTTCACATCTTTCTATCTTTTCTTTCTTATCTATATTCTATCTTTAATGTATCTCTCATCTATCAATCCTTCTCTATCTTCCTATCTATTTAATTATCTCTGATCAATATACTGTGTCTGTCATTTTTCACACTAAATATTTTTTATTGCTTTACCTATCTGTAATGTATCTATCTATATTTATTGAATGCATTGAATCTGTCTATCCATATATCTATCTATCTATCTATCTATCTATCTATCTATCTATCTATCTATAATCAATCTATCTTATCTATCTTTTTTTTCTATAATCTATTGATCATTTTTTTTCTATCTGTCTATCTATCTATCTATCTATCTATCTATCTATCTATCTATCTATCTATCTATCTATCTATCTATCTATTATTCTGTTCTGTGTTATGTCTGTTTATGTAACTATTTCGGATCAATATATCTGTCATTCTTCACAGTACATATATGTCTATCAATGCACCTATCTGTAACATATCTATCTATATTTATTAAATACTTTGAATGTATCTATTTATAACCAATCTCTCTTATCTATCTATTTATTTATTCTCTAATCTATTGATCATTTTCTTTATCTATCTATTTATACTATCTCTAATCTATCGATCAATTTCTAATCTATCTATTTATTCTATCTCCAATCTATCGATCAATTTCTAATCTATCTATTTATTCAATCTCTAATCTATCAATCAATTTCTAATCTATCTATTTATTCTATCTCTAATCTATCAATCAATTTCTAATCTATCTATCTATCTATCTTATCTATCTATTTATTCTGTCTCTAATCTGTCAATCAACTTCTATCTATCTATCTATCTATCTATCTATCTATCTGTAATCCATCTATCTATTTATTCTATCTCTAATCTATCAATCATTTTCTAATCTATCTATCTATCTATCATCTATCTATCATCCATCTATCTTATCTATCTATTTATTCTGTCTCTAATCTGTCAATCAACTTTTGTCTATCTATCTATCTATCTATCTATCTATCTATCTATCTATCTATCTATCATCCATCTATCTTATCTATCTATTTATTCTATCTCTTATCTATCGATCAACTTCTGTCTGTCTATCTATTTATCTATCTATCTATCTATCTATCTATCTATCTATCTATCTATCTATCTATTTATCTATCTATATCTTTGGACTTTCTTATATTTCTTGCTCTTCTGTTCTTTTCTTCCTCTATTACAGTTATGTAAGCCCATCTATAAATCCCCTTGTTTATGGCATACTTTCCCGGTATAGTGTACAGTAAGTAGTTGTATGTAGGTGGTGTTCTTCTCCTATATGTGGACCCCTGTCCCTCATAGTTTGTGGTGTGGTTGGACAATGGGTGTCTTCCCCAGGCATAATAATATCATGTATCATTTTTTTTTCCAGGCATTGCTAAGTTTTAAAGGAAACAGCTTTGCGGAGACAGCAGAACAAAGGAGATTGGCAGGCCAGCTGCTTTTGGGGAGAGAGAGAGAGAAAAGGAGAAAGCCAGAGAGAAAAAAAAAAAGAGGCTTCCTGCTCCTTTAAATCAGCTCATCTGTGTGGCTGGGGCAGGGAAGTCTTTTTGGCTGTGTGAGGCAGTCTGCTTGTAACAGGCGGCTCGCTGACTGATCTCACTAACAGGGCTTCTGTGTAAGCTGAGGCTAAACAAACACAGATGGAGCCCTGTGTGCCTTCCCCAAAAATGTTGGCAATGCGGCAGGGACATCAAATGACACTCTGACTTGCACGGCACACAGTCCTACCATGCCGGGCGAGGAGACCTGACTTGGTCTGGGAAGCTTGCAATTTTTAATCTCTCTTCAAGTTTAGCCAATAAAAAGGTATCTCTTCCACTCCCCCGAGTGGCCACCGCAGGACGCTGTCCATCATGAGGAACCTCCAGATCCTAGAGGATCCCCAGTGGAAGGGCCACTGCATCAAGGACATCTCTGGTCTCAAGAGGCTGAAGAGGAAGAGCAGGGAGGTCATCAAGCCAATGAATGGCTACCAAACTTTTAAAGTGGACTTGAAAGTGGACACGGGCTTAAAGGGGGCCGCTCAGCCAAGAGCCGGCGCCGAGCTGATGGACGGGGCGTCCGAAGGGGGTGCAGAGGATGCTCTGGATTTGAGGAGCGTGGCCGCCCCGGGGAACAAGGGGTTGTTGGCGACCGACAGCCTGGAGACGAAGCCCTACGGGGATCAGAGGCTACCGTCCAGGATTGTGGTGTGCCAGCGACCCCCAGAGACCTCCTACCTGTCAGTCTCTCAAGTCACCTATAACAACGGAAGCCCAGACCCCTGCCCATCGCCTAGGAAACGGCTGGGGGAGCCAGCAGGCGTCTCTTCAGAGATCAAAGCCATTCAGCAGACGAGGAGGCTGCTGGCTAATGCCAGGGAGAGAACCAGAGTGCACACCATCAGTGCAGCCTTTGAGGCTCTCAGGAAGCAGGTATAGAGCCCCCTGTGTCCCCCTTCTAGCGCCTTGTCACAGTGAGCTGGGGTGGGATGGCACATGTCACACCGCCAAGCCTGGGGCTTATTTAATAACACAAACCGCAATCTCAGAATGTAACGTAAGGCACTGCTAATGACCAAGTGCAAAAAAAAAAAAGCCGTCCTAGAATAATGATAGCAGGTAAGGCAACGATGATGTGCAAAGTATAGTAAAACCAGAGCAACCAATGAGATTTTACCTTTTCTGTGCTTAGAGCAAAGATTTTTTCTGATTGGTTGCCATGGGCAGTTACATCTTGTACTTTGTTTTATGAAAGGACCACTGTCGTAAAATATATTGTATTCTAATAACTGTATGTGGTTATTGCAATGTAATGATAGTATGTTTAGTATATTATTTATTTTTTATTATTTTTTTTTTATTAGTTTATTCATTTTGTATTGTTCCACATATTCCTCTATTGATATCACAGCCTAAGGGCTCATGCCTACAGGCGTATTGGACCACATAACGTAAAATACATTTGACACCCAGGTGTTGCACAACCCCGGTTTGTACAAATGAATTATGGGATGCGACTCTACACTGTGAGGATAAGCATGCGCACAGACGTACAACCGCGAATGCCTATAGGGAGAGTGAAATATCGATTAAATAGGAGTTCTGCCCCCCCCCCCCCATCAAAAAAAAATTAAAAGTCAGCAGCTACACATACTGCAGTTGCTGACTTTTATTAGGACACTTACCTGTTCCAGCACCCCAGCTGATGTTCGGATTCATTTTAAGGGAGACCAGTAGTGAAGCCGTTCCCTACTGCGCATGCGCTTTCTAACTGGCCCAGCGGCGAAGGAAGGAGGAGGGGTGCCGAAAATCCGAGGGACGGTGCCGCGGCACAGTCTCCCGGAAGTTGGGAAGGGTACCTGTCAAGAAACACAGTGGTGTAGTGGATAGCACTTTCGCCTGGCAGCAAAAGGGTTGTTGGTTTGAATCCCAACCACGACGCTACCTGCCTGGAGTTTGCATGTTCTCCCTGAGCCATCGTGGGTTTCCTCCGGATACTCCACTTTCCTCCCACACTCTAAAGACATACTGGTAGGTAAATTAGATCCTGTCTAAATTGGCCCTACTATGTGTATGTCTGAATGTGAGTTCAGGGACCTTAGATTGTAAGCTCCTTGAGGGTAGGGACTGATGAGAATGTACACTATATATGTAAAGCGCTGTGTAAATTGACAGCGCTATATAAGTACTTGAAATAAATAAAAAATAAAAATAATAAAAACAGGTACCTCCCCCCTGACAGGTGCTAAATAGGGCACTGGGCTGCAGATAAGTGGAGGTTCCACTTTGGGTGGAACCTGCTTTATGGTTAGTGCTCACTAATCCCACCACCACTTCACACTGATTGGTGCTGGTTCTGTACGTCACAGGAATCCCAATGTGAAGAAAGTCTGGCTGCCCGCACTTCCATAAAATCACCTTTTATTGATACAAAATTCACAATGACAATCCACTATGTAATTATGAGGGATATAGCATACAGCTAACGCGTTTCACGCCGTTCTCTGCGCTTAAAGTGATTGTAAAGGTTTGCTTTTTTAAAATAAAAATAACAAACGTTATCCTTACCTGTTCTTTACAAGGGTTTTGCACTGAGCAGCCCCGATCCGCCTTTTCTGGGGTCCCCCACCGGCGCTCTTGGCTCATCCCCTTCATTGGGTGCCCCCACAAAATGCTGCTTTCCATGGGGGCACCGATGCTAAGTCTAGCTGCTGCGTCCATTGACACAGACATCTGGACTCCACCCCCCCCCTCGCCCCGGTTCCCGTGTCACTGGGTTTGATTGACAGCAGTGGGATCCAATGGCTCCTGCTGCTCTCAAGCTGCCCAATGAGGACTGAGACAGCTGCCGGAGCCGCTGGGCTCATGCATATTGCTGGATCGGATGGGCTCAGGTAGGTATTAGGGGGGCTCTGGGGGCAGCTGCAGCAAAGAAGATTTTTCACCTTAATGCATAGAATGCATTAAGGTGAAAAACCTTAAAGACTTTACAATCCCTTTAATCATAGGTGATGTATATATGATCAAAGTGATATTAAAGTCTTGTTTTTTTAAAAAAAAAATAACAAATATGTTATACTTACCTGTTCTGTGTAATGGTTTTGCACAGAGCAGCCCGCATCCTCCTCTTCTCAGGTCCCATGCCTGCGCTCCTAGCTCCTCCTTCCTGCTGGGTGCCCCCACAGCAAGCAGCTTATTCTGGGGGCACCCAAGCAGGGGCGCTCCCGACTCGAGGCTCTGTGTGTGCATTCACGCATGGAGACGCAGCTCAGCCCCACTACCACCGTCTCCTGATTGGCCCACTGGCTGTGATTGATGGCTCCCGTTACTTTCAGAAGCCAATCAGAATTGCGAGTCACCAGAGCGGTAAGGCTCTCGTGGACATTGCTGGATTGAGAGGGGGCTCAGGTAAGTATTAGGGGGGCTGCTGCACACAGAAGGTTTTTTACCTTCATGTGTAGAATGCATGAAGGTAAAAAAACCTTGTGCCTTTACAATCACTTTAAGCGCTGAGAACGGTGTGAAACACGTTAGCTGAATGCTGTATCCCTTATGTGTACATTGTGGATTGTCAATAAAGGTGATTTTATAGAAGGCTTTTTTCACATTGGGACCCAAATGATTTTTAATGCAGAACAGACAGGCAAAGGCGAGGGAACTCAGGGATGTTGCATTGCTGGATCGGAGGTAAGTTTTTGCAGAGTTCAGTTCTGTGTTAAACCATGGGAATGAAAGGTGAGTCTAGTAAGGACCCCTGACCTTATAGTTTGTCCCAACCTCCATCACTTTTGCTGGACAGCAGCATATGTAAAAGAATATAAAGATACAGTAGAACCTCGGATTGCGGAAGACGAGCAGTTTTTCTTTTTAAAAAATCCTGACTCGGTTTGCGGTCTCGAAAAAAAAGCAGGATTAAGCCTCCGTGCATGCAATACCGCACGTGGCCAGGGGTGTGGGGGCGCTGGTGAGGCTCGGAGGCGCTCAGAAACATTCAGAAATGATCAGAAATACCAAAAGTGTCAACAGTTCCAGAGCATTTTCGCGCGTCTCTGAGCCTCACCAGCGCCCCTGGACATCTGGCCACATACAGTACTGCATAGACAAGAAGTCACTGTGGAACAAATTATCTGAGTTTCCATTGTTTCCTATGGGGAATCTTGCTTTGATATACGAGTGATTTGGATTGCATTCTCCTGGAACAGATTATGCTCGTAATCCAAGGTTCCATTGTATATGAAGCCTTTGGGGACCAGCTCCCAATTATAAACGGTGACCAGGAGCTGTTGGTGACCTCGGTCCTGGTGTGGTGACTGGGTTTTCAGCACAGAACTTTCGTAACTTTGAATAATTCGAATTTCAAAATCGGAAAGTTTGGAAATTCGGAATTTAGAAAATTTGAAAATCTGAAAAATCAGAAATTCGAAAATCTGAAAATAGCGAAAATCCAAAAATTAGAAAGAACAGTACAAAAATCTGAAATTAAGAGCAAAAATCTGAAAATTCAAAAACCCGAAATAATAACTAGCTAACTAATAATAACTAACTATTAAATTATAGGTATTGGAATTTCCTTTGAAATTTGGCTGTTAGTGAACGTAACAAATGCAAATTTATCCGAAGTTTTTTTATTATCATTATTATTTATTTGTTATGTTCCATTCATTCGTTTAGGTGCGGCTTTTTGTTATTATGGATAATTCGTACCTTCGGATAAATTTGTATTCGTAACGTTCACTAACAGGCAAATTTCAAAGGAAATTCCAATACCTATAATTTAATAGTTATAGTTATTATTGTTTAGCTAGTTATTATTTTGGGTTTTCGAAATAGCATATTTTCGAATTCCAGACTTTTCGAATTATTGAATTTTTTGAATTACGTTGAAAAACGAATTCAGAAGGAAAGGAATTGCACATGTCTACCGGTTGACACATATATGCAATTACAGTGCAAGACCTGTAGTGGTAATGTATATGTTTTATGATGGCGGGAGGGAAAATGAAAATATTATAAATGTGGGGAAAAAAAGATTTTATATATTGATGACTATCATTACTTACATTAATTACAGTTATCAGAATATTTTCTTTCTCAATAGTGGTCTTTTAAATAAACCCAAATAAGGTTTATTTAGTAATGCGGTGCAGATAGCAATATGATATTTAATAGAATAGCTAGCAAATCTGACTTCTGATTGGTTGCTCTGGGTCACAGGACTCCCCATCATTGGTTACAGAGGGATCTAATGGAAGTGGTCTTGTTGCTTATAGCAACTAGTAAGCTCCTGTCAAACATGATGCAGGACCGCGATAAAACAGCAACAAGACGTATCATAAAAGTTCATATTTATAAAGTCGCCAGCTTTTCTGAGAGGTAAAAAAAAACAAAAAACAGCTCTATATACCGGTGTATATATAAATTGAGTTCATGGTGCTTGTTAGACTGAAAAATGGCTTCTGAATGGTTGCTAAGGGTAACAGAGTCTCATTGCAGTATGTCAGGATGAAATACAAGGGGTTCTAATGATATATTGAGCCCCCGGTTACACCGTTGCGATTTTTTTATACAATTTGACAGATGCAAATCGCATGACAAGTCGCACCCTATTGTCAGCAATGGAACTGTGGAACCGCAAAGTCTGCGGTGCACCACACCGATTTGAAAAAAAAAAGTTCCTGTACGACTTTTGCTGATTTTAGGGGCGACTTGCATAGAATTCTGTGCATGAAATCGCACAGATGTCACCATGACATGCGGCTTTGAAATTGTGCGATTTTCATTGAAGTCGCACGATTTCAAAGTGGTATTCGGGCTGAGCAACCAATCTGCCACTAACTGTTAGACGTAAGCATGGAGAAAAAATGTGTTTCCTCTCGATTTGTTAATTGGGTTATTTTGTTTAGTTAAATTCAGTTGATTCATTCAATTCGTATTCAGAATTTTTTTAATTTCCTTCGAATTTACCATTTTTTTCCGATTCAAAACGTTCAAATTTATAAATTTTGAATCAGTCGAATTGAAAACTTCTTTTTTTTACGATTTCAATGTGGCAAAGTGAATAAACAAAAGAAAAATCTTCATCAAAAGATTACAATGACTCTTTAAATCACCTTTGGCTTAACTAAAACAGCGTTATTTCAAAACGGTACTCTAATAACACAAAGTCTTTGATTTCAGCAATATGTATACAGTTAGAATTCGACTGGAGTTCAATGTAGAATGTGATTCGAATTTCAGTCCGAATTTCCGAAATTAGGATGAATTTAGTTTCGTTATTCGGAACATTCGGTAAAATTAGTTTATATTGTAATTCGAGTATTCGGATATAACCGAATAATGAAAATTTGAATATTAATTCGGAGCGCAATGAACCGCACATGTCTACTAACTGTTGTTTATCCTAGTTTAACCCCTTAGGCTTCATTTAGATGTGTGGTGGGGGGGGGGGGGGCGGCAACAATGCGCGCCAACCGCCCCACCCTTAAACCGCATTAGGCAGCAAATGGAGGGTGTTTACATGACGCAGGTGCGATGCTTTGCTTTGCGCCCACGGCAAAATTTGCCAGACATGTAGTGGGCGGCAAGCCCACCGAATGCTAAACATTCAAGTAAACGGGGAAGCACCACACATGCCCTGCAGATGCATGCAGTGCACACGGTATCGCCACATTGGTCTGCAATAATGGGATTAAACGAGGCGGTGAGGAAGCTTTGCATTGCTTCCTCACCACCTGGCAGCAGCCTTTGAAGTGCAATCCAAAAGCAGATCAGGCTTCAGAGGAAAGGGAGATTTAGATGCACGGCTGAATCTACCCTCTGTATGTTAAGGGCTAAGTTCATCTTTTAGGGAAAAATAATAAATGCACATAGTTTTGTAGGAAAAAAAGCACATTTATTATTATTATTTATTTATTTATTTTTTTTTATATATTTTTTTTACACAGGAGCCTGCAAAACATTGCACCCACGATCAGCAGATCCCGGGTGCAGTGCCACTTTGGTTGCTATAGGCAACAAGTAAACTTTCAATACATGACTCAGGAGCACAAGTAAAGAGCAGTACCCCATAGCGATGGTTACTATACAGCATATACAGTATATTGCTTTTGGCACTATTTATCATTATATAAATCCCTTTTTTTTACAGTGTTTTTATATATCCCCGAGAGGCAGGATAACTTGCCATAAATTTGTGGCAGTATTGAATTGTAAGTCTGTTAGCTTGCTGCACATTTTCACTGTACATTTGCAGAGCACTTGAAGCACAAGTTCAAGTTGCTGTTTTTCCAATTTGTCGCAAATTTGTGTGGCAACTCTCTAGCCACTTCACCCCCGGAAGGATTTCCCACTGTAGGACCAGAGCACTTTTTGCGATTCTGCACTGCGTCGCTTTAACTGACAATTGCGCGGTCGTGCGACGTTGTACCCAAACGACATTTGTGTCCTTTTTCCCCCAAAAATAGAGCTTTCTTTTGGGGGTATTTGATCACCTCTGCGTCATTTCTTATCACCGCTATAAACAAAAAAAGAGCGACAATTTTGCTAAATAAAAAAAATCAATATTTCTTACTTTTTGCTAAAATACAAATCCAAAAAAAAAAAAATATAAAAAAACAAATTTTTTCATCGCTTTTGGCTGATTTATATTCCTCCTCATATTTCGGTAAAAAAATCGCAATCGGCGTTTATTGATTGGTTTGCGCAAAAGTTGCCGTGTTTACAAACTGTGAGAATTAATTTCTGCCGTTTTTACAATTTTTTTTTCTATTACTAGTAATGGCGGCGATCTGCCTTTTTTATCGGGACTTTGATATTGGGGCGGACATGTCGGACATTTTTGACACTTTTTTGAGACAAATGACATTTATACAGCGATCAGGAATTTAAATATCCACTGATTACTGTATAAATGTCATTGGCAGTGAAGGGGTTAACCTGCAGGGGGCGATCAAGGGGTTAACCCTAGGCGTGTTCTAACCGTGAGTGGGCTGGGCTGCCGGGGGCATAAGAGATCTAACTGATTCCAGTGACAGAGATCAGTAGATTCTTACATGCCCGCGAGGAACAGCCGTGTTTACATCTGTGGTTCCCCGTTCTTCCTTTCTGCTAGGCAATCGCGGCTCGCCGGCAGAATTCAAGTACACCCGAGCCCCGGCCACACTCCTGCATGAGCGCGAGACAGCGATTCACGGGACAGAGACACTCTGCAGCAGTAAAAGTACGCAGCGTGGTTGGGAAGCGGCTAGCAAGAGCAAAGTTGCAGCAGTAAGTCTACAGCAAGAGCTCTGCAAGTCTACATCATGAAAATTCAGCCACAGTGCCCCCTGTGGTGGGATGACTATTGCACAACATAACTGAACCAGAACTTGCAGCGCACTTGCAGAATGTTTGCAAAGAAAGTTGATCTGGAGTCATGCAATGCGGAATTGCTGCAATTGTGCAACAAACGTGTGAAGCCTGGCAAGTCTAGCAATAGCTTAGCAAGTCATTTTCAAACTTGCAGCACAATTGCTTGCTATCTGGGATAATACTTGGATAATATCTCAGTGGCTTTCACCCAACAGCGATTGCCATATAGTCTTCTGTAGGGACAAAAGAAAAGGAACTTATCTGGGGTCACCTTACAATCGTTGTCTTATTGCCAATAAGGGACATTCCGAAAAACAAGTGTCTGGGATAAATAGCGCTGACCGTTATCCAATGAAAACTCATACCCCTCCTTGCCGTTGTCTAAAGTTGACTTTGTCTCCATGTAATTCATATGGAAATAAATGCTCAAAGGCTACAATACTGTAGCTGCAGAATATTTATACAGACATTTACTAGCCCAGGGATCCAGCACTTTACCTTGGTCAGTTTTTCACTTCTCTTCACGTCTCTGGCGCTGCCGTCTTACCTATGAGAAGCTGGCTGTGACTTCCTGTGGTTTCCCACTGCGCATGCGCATGACGCACTGTGCTTTCTCAATGGTCCCGCAGCCTCTTAGGCCTGTGACGGGTCCCAGGAGGTTGCAGGGAAGGGGGGTGAACTCCTGCTCTGCTCGTCTGGGCAGAGTGTAAGTGGGGATGGGTACCTGTTAGAAATAGGGACCCGCTCCCAGAAAAAATAAAAACCTCCTAAAGTAATTGGGGAGGCGGAAAAAGATGAGCAGAACTTCCCTCTTCAGGTGAAGATCCCCCGGACACAGCCGATCACAGATCAGCGTAAAGAGCCAATCTGTGACTCTTTACCAAGTGATCACCTGTGTCCAATCACAGCTGATCACGATATAAACACAAGCCGGTTATCGGCATTCCTTTCTTCATGCTGAGAGGAGAGGAGAGCAGATAACTGGCTTGTGTGAAAGGGACATCTACACTAATAATCAGAGCAGTCTCAAAAGTGCCCACCAGTGCTGCCAATCAGTGACCACCAGTGCTGCCAATCAGTGCTGCCAATAAGTACCGCCTATCAATGCCCATCAGTGTCACCTATCAATGCCCATCAGTGTCACCTATTAATGCCCATCAGTGCCACCTATCAATGCCCATCAGTGCCACCTATCAGGGCCCATCAGTGCAGGAGAAAAATTACCTGTTTGCAAAATTTTGAATAACGTTTTTTTCTCCAAATTTTCGGTCTTTTTTCATTTATTTAGCAAAAAATAAAAAACCCACTAGTGGTTAAATACCACCAAAAGAAAGCTCTCTTTGTGTGAAATAAAAATGTCATATGGGTACAGTGTAGCATGACCGTGCAATTGTCATTCAAAGTGTGACAGAGCTGAAAGCTGAAAATTGGTCTGGGCAGGAAGGGGGTAAAAGTGCCCGGTAGGCAAGGGGTTAAGTTATAAATAAAGTGAAGCCAGGCCGCTAGGGTTTTTACAGATGCCTACACTGCGGTGATTACTGCCCGCTTCTGGTTTTGATAACCGGGGATCTAACCCTTCCCCAGGATTAGAGCTTCACTTTAAATTTTCACCTTCAGACTTTAACTTTACTGAAAATTCGCCTGCATACATTCCTGACTTGCCTCAATATATAGCAACAATATCATTTTTCAGAAAAGCTTTCCCTGCCCAAAGTTACCCTTTAGCTTCAGTCCAGGCCCTAGGCTAAGATGTCCTCAGTCTGCCGCAGGCAGGAAGAATCACTTCCGAATTCTCCTCTCCTCCTAGGGATCAGACTGTACATTGTAACTTTGTAGCAAGTCCCAAGATGAGAGGCTGATGTGTGTTAGACATTTGTGAACACAACCAAAAACTGCACAGGCACCAGGATTTACATGATTACATAATTTTTGAGACAACATTTTAGTCCAGAAAAGGGATGCTGACCCTGGATAAAGCCTGAACAAAGATGGGCTATCGTGGAAAAAAAAGCAGAAGGCATTGTCAGGGGAAGTAATTTAATCTCTGTGAGAGGTAATAAATTCCTGAAATTGTTACTTTCAACCAAAACATATCTGATACTTGGAGCACATAAATCGAGGAATAATCCTACAGATGTACCATAGTAAGGTGTGATTAGAAGTGCCCACCGCGGCTGCAGGATCTGTAGTTGGCTCAGAGCTGCCCATACTCTAATAGATTTTCGAATGAACATTCGTACAAAAATACTGGACGATCGTCATGCAAAATGTGCATTTGATTTTAGAACAAATGTCATTCCCTGAGCGAAAATCACACTGTTAGAAATTTATTTGTTCGAGAAAAATTTTCCATCCTGCCCCTTCTAATTTTTTTGTTACTGCATTCAAAAATGAACCTCAATTTGACCCCACAAACAATTGGAAAATCAAAAATTCCACTACTGCAAACTGCGGCCCAGGGGGCGGATGCGGCCCTTTGCTTGCCTTTATCTGGCCCTTGGGGCATTATTCCTCCCACTGATACACTATTCTGCCATTTGATAACAATGGGGCACCATTTCTTCCACTGACACCAACAATAGTGTGCATAGGTGTGCACAGCCCATTGCATTAGGGTGTGCACCCCAAAGCTCAAACACACATCTCTTTCTCTGCATCCTCAGCTGCATTGGACAGTGAATGAATGGGAAGTGCTCTGTGCTAAGGCTTCCTGTTCATTCATAAACTGAAGTATAGCAAACACAGTTTACTATGCTTCAGTTATGATTGAACACAGTGCGTTCACTTAGAAACGGAAGGGGCTGGTAAATAACATACTGATTATCCTCTTTCCCCACTCTCCATCCTGAAACACCCCTCGCAGCAGCCGGGGGGGGGGGGGGAGAGGAGAGGAGGGAAGCCAGCAGCACTGCAGTGAAGGGGTGTTGCACGGGGGGAAGCCCTTGCAATAGGGGGAATCGGCACTGCACAGAGTGATTAGGATGCGCCCAGGCACACCCCCTGCGCACTCCTATGATATACCGCTTCTCCACCGCCCCTGCCCATTGAAAACAATGGGGCAATGCTTCCAAAGTGGCTGCACACCGCCTCAGTAGCACAGCGCGCCGGCACGTTTTAACCCTTTGTGTGGGGGAGGGGGTTAAAAGTGCTACGCTCTTTCCTGCATAGTAGTGCCACTATAAAAGCGGTAAATCCCTGCTGAAACTAGCTGGGATTTACCGCCCGCCCTAGTGTGAAAGTGCATAAAGCGTTACTAAACCCACATCAGTAAAATCAGTGTGTATATGCTGTAAAGCATACTTGTTATACTCACTGTGGAACCTAAGGGGATAATCCTCTGCATTGTGTAGAAAAGCTGTTTGATCCTGTCTTCTCTGATTCTCCTTTGCTTCCACTGACTCCAGACCATTTCCTGATAGAACAGAGGTTAGGGGACAGGCTGCACATGCTCAGTGTGTATTGCTTGGGAGAGTGCATGTGATCAGCACAGGGCCAATCAGCACTGTCCAGAGGGTCAGAGGTCCTGCAGCCTCACAGGGCAATTAGAGGAGAATGAAAACTCCTCCTACAAGGAGGACCAGACACTGATAGAAGTCACAAGACTGCTATATACTGCTGATGAGAAAAGGTATTTAGCAGTTTATATTTACTAAAATAATTGCATTTCAATGATCTGTGTACTGTGGGAGACCAGATATAGTGAATGCAGGGTCCTGGGTTTAGTAACACTTTAATTGTAATAGGTTTATTTATGAGTTGGGTGCCCCTTTACCATCTTCCATTTATTTCTCTTTCCTGATAAACTTTTACAAGCCAAGCCGACGGATTGCCTGCAAGCGCCTTGGCTTTGGCACAGAGCAAAATGTTCAATGCTAACATTTGGAAGGGACCTTTGATGACGTGTCAGAGGACAAGCTTTAGTTTGCTAAATAGGAAGGGAATCCCAGTCCTGACCGCCAACATTCATAGTGACCACCGCACTAAATACGGAGTAACCACATGCTTCCCGAGCACCCCCCATCCCGTGTAACTTGATGCTGTGCTTTGTGTAAGATTGGAAACCCAAATCACACACTGTGCTTAGTCCTGTACCTCTATGCCTATGAGCTTGGTTTACATGCTTTTTCTTAAAGAGGAACTCCAGGAAAAACAAAAATTGACCCATGTGTGGTGTGACGTTATGCTAGGCGCCATAATGGACGGGCGATACTTGTCGCCTTGCATGCGATCATTTTGAGGCAACTAGCAGGAGTCCGACCTGGGTTTTGCCGGCCACCGTGGCAGGACTGGCTCCGGGCCGGACTTTCTGGTTCACTCAAACCCCTCTCCACCTGCATTTAACCACTTACCAACCGGGCCCCTTTTTTACATTTGTTGGTCACAAGCTAAAAACTGTTTTTTTTTGCTAGAAAATTACTTAGAACCCCCAAACATTATATATATATATATTTTTTTTAAACACCCTAGAGAATAAAATGGCGATCGTTCCAATACTATTTGCCACACGGTATTTGCGCAGCAGTCTTTCAAGCGCAATTTTTTTGGAAAAATTTCACTTTTTTGAGTTAAAAAATAAGACAACAGTAAAGTTATCCCAACACGGTTGAAAATTGCGCGCACTCGCGGAATGGCGACAAAGTCTTGTACTTAAAAATTTCCATAGCCGATGTTTTAAAAATTTTTTATCGGTTACCAGGTTAGAGGTGCAGAGGAGGTCTTTTGCTAGAATTATTGCTCACACTCTGGTGATCGCGGCAATACCTCACATGTGTGGTTTGAACACCGTTTTCATGTGCGGGCGCGACTTATGTATGCGTTTTCTTTGCTGCACGAGCTCGCGGGGATGGTGGCGCTTTAAATTTTATTTTTTTTTTAATTTAATTAATTAATTTATTTTTAACACTGTTCCTTTGAAAAAAAAAATTCTGATCACTTTTATTGCTATCACAATGAATGTAAACATCCCTTGTGATAGTAATTTATGGTGACCGGTACACTTTTTGGAGGGCAGGGGGGTCTAAAAGACCCCCCATCTCTCCTTTGCACTTCACAGTATTCAGATCGCCAAAAACGTTGATTCTGAATACTGTAATTTTTTTAAAATTGGCGCTGTTAGCCGCCGAGTAAACCGGAAGTGACGTTGTGACGTCGCTTCCGGAATTTGCCGAAGGAGACCCGATCGGAGCCGATTACGGCTTTTGTCAGGTCTCCTTCCAGCCGGTGGGACGGGAGGCCGGAGAAGAGCGGCGGAAAGCGGCAGGGGGGGTGTCCCCTCCCGTCCCCTGGGATAATGACCAAGCGGCTCCCGAGCCAGATCAGTCATTATCCCCGAATAGCCGACCGTCCGCTCTAAAAAATGATACCGGGATATAACCTGCAGCTGCAGGCTATGTCCCGGTACAGCCACTCAAAACCAGCCTCCGCCTATTTATGGTGCTGGGGCTGAACCGTTTAAGGAGCAGGAAGAGAGCAGAGGAGAGCTCTATCCTGGATCTCAGAGGGAGAAAGCTGAGAGAGCTCTGTGTGCTAATTTGGACTCAAAGATCTAGGTTTGCAATGTGCTTATGTTTTGTGGGTGTCGGGGACAGCCCCACACTGTATAGAGAGGAACCTGAATGTTTAGTTTAGCACCGGGCGGTGAGATTTTGTTTTCTGTTTATTTTATGTGTTTTTGAGCCTGCAAACCTCTAATAATAAACCTGGCAAGCCGCCAGATTTTCAAGAAACTGACCTACATGTTGTCTTTTCCTCTGAAGAGTGATCCCCACGAGCTAATCCTCAGTGGGTTCCTCTGCAAGGTTTAGGTGAGGGGTCTCCAAACTATGGCCCTCCAGTTGTTCAGAAGCTACAATTCCCATCATGCCTAGTCGTGTCTGTGAATGTCAGAGTTTTACAATTCCTCATGGGATGTGTAGTTCTGTAAAACCTGGAGGGCCGTAGTTTGGAGACCCTTGGTTTAGGTTCTCGTTTTGTCTAGAGGTAGAAGAAGAAATACAAGGATGAGTCACCTCCTCACTTGTGCAGGTTTCCTCGCTCGTGTAAAGCTTCACTTCACAGCTTGAGCGGTCACAACCTCTCTGACGTCATCATGTACAATGTATGACCAGGGATCCTGCATTGTACATGTAGATGCCACTGGCCCTGCCCACGTGCCAAAGCAACAGAGAGTGGGGAAGTATTACTGCTTCTCTTCTCCCCCTAGACAAAAACAGCCTTTAAAACGGAATTAAACCCAAAACCAAAAATGTAAAATATTGCAGCTTACCAATCATTAGATGTGGTGGTTGCATTGGTTTTCTTTTTTAGGCTTTCCTATCTCTGTTTTCACCTGGTAATCTGAATAGTAACACATCTCCTGCATTAGGGTGCCCTCATTCTGGATGAAGGAGCAGCAGAGACACATTTGGACAGCAGCATTGTCAGTCTAGGGAGGAGGGGAGTGTTAGAAGTATTAGGAGATTTAAATACACTAACAAATTGAAGCTTCATGCGGAGTTCCAGCCTGTATTAAAAAAAAAAATTAGTCAGCAGCTATAAATACTGCAGCTGCTGACTTTTAATATAAGGACACTTACCTGCCCAGAGAGCCCACGATGCCAGCACACAAAGCCGACCCATCCATCGGCTTCGGGTGCAGGTGCCGGCATCTTTACTAAGGGAAACAGGAAGTGAAGCCTTGAGGCTTCACAGCCTGTTTCCTATTGCTCATGCGCGAGTCGCGCTGCGCTTTCTGAATGGTCCCGCTGTCTTTTGGGAGCTGTCTATGTTTCCCATAAGGCAACGGGGGGGGGGAGGAGGAGGGGCCATAAATGACGTAGGTCGCCGCGACGCCCTTACACGGAAGTGGGAGCGAATACCTGTTTTTGACCATTTTTTTTGTTATTTATACATTTTAATACTTTGTTACTATTTATAAAAACTATTTTCACAATTAACACCCATGACACTGCTGTCACAGAGCATTAGGGGTTTTCTTAAGAGAGCATAACAGAAGCTGCTTCCTTTCAGACTGTCTCTGTCTAACTGAAATGCTGCATGGAACCTTGTAGAGCAGGGGTCCCCAGACTTTCTAAACAAGGGTCCAGTTTAATTTCAGACTTTAGGGGGGCCGGACTGTGGTCATCAGTCTGCTAGATGTCCCAGCATCAGTTGGGATAAAACAATGTCCCACCTGTCGTGTAAGTAGGAGGAATTGTGCCTCATTGTTGGTGTCATTGGTAGGAATTGTGGCCCATCATTGGTGTCATTGGGCCTCATTGTTGGTGTCACTGGGAGGAATAGTGCCCCATCGTTGGTGTCACTGGGAGGAATAGTGCCCCATCGTTGGTGTCACTGGGAGGAATTGTGCCCCATCATTGGTGTCATTGGTCCTCATCTTTGGTGTCACTGGGAGGAATTGTGCCCCATCGTTGCTGTCATTGGTAGGAATTGTGCCCCATTGTTGGTGTCATTGGTAGGAATTGTGGCCCATCATTGGTATCACTGGGAGGAATTGTGCCCCATCGTTGGTGTCACTGGGAGGAATAAAGAATAAATCCTTCCAGGGCTGAAGTGGATTAACAAAGAGCGACAATTTGGAAAAAAAACATTTTTTTAACTTTTTGCTATGATACATATGAAAATAAACAAACAAATGTATTCCTCAGTTTAGGCCGATATATATTCTTCTACACATTTTTGGTAAAAAAAAATCAGAATAGGCATATATTGATTGGGTTGCGCAAAAGTTGTTGCATCTACAAACTATGGGATAAATTTATGGCATTTTTATTGTTTATTTATTTTTTTACTAGTAATGGCGGTGATCTGCGATTTTTATCGGGACTGCGACATTGCGGCGGACATATCGGACACTTTTGACACTTTTTTGGTACCATTGCCATTTATACAGCGATCAGAGCTAAAAATACACTGATTGCTGTATAAATGTCACTGGCAGGGAAGGGGTTAAACAATCAAGGGGTAAAGTGTGTTCCCTAGGCGTGTTCTAACTGTGTGGGGGCTGCGCAGGCAGGGGCATGACAGATCTAACTGATCCCGATTACAGGGAACAGTAGATCAGTATCATGTCCCCTTACAGAATGGGGATCCACCTTGCTTACGTAGGCAGATCCCCGTTCTTCCTCTGTAGAAGGCGACCGCGGGTCGCCGGCGGACATCCAGTCCCGCAGCACACCCACAATACCTTGTGCACGGACTGCTGTACAGCTATGGCGATTTGCATAGGAGAGCCAACCTGCCGCTGTATAATGATGGCGGCTGGTCAGCAAAAGGTTAATAGTTATCTATTTTATACCTGTTTTAACCACTTCAGCCCCGGAAGGATTTACCCCCTTCCTGACCAGAGCACTTTTTGCGATTCGGCACTGCGTCGCTTTAGCTGACAATTGCGCAGTCGTGCGACGTTGTACCCAAACAAAATTGGTGTCCTTTTTTCCCCACAAATAGAGCTTTCTTTTGGTGGTATTTGATCACCTCTGCGTTTTTTCATTTTTTGCACTATAAACACAAAAAGAGCGTCAATTTTGAAAAAATTAAAAACAATATTTTTTACTTTTTGCTATAATACATATTTAAAAAAATATATATATATATAAAAAAGCAAATGTATTCAGTTTAGGCTAAAATGTATTCTACATATTTTTGGTAAAAAAAAAAATTGCAATAGGCGTATATTGATTGGTTTGCGCAAAAGTTGCTGCATTTACAAACTAGGAGAATTGATTTATGCGGCTTTTTATTTTTTTTTACTAGTAATGGCAGCGATCTGCGATTTCTGTCGGGACTGTGACATTGCCGTGGACAGATTGGACATTTTTGACACTTTTTGGACCATTGACATTTATACAGCAATCAGAGCTAAAAATAGCCACTGATTACACTATAAATGTCACTGGCAGGGAAGGGGTTAACCTATAGGGGTGATCAAGGGGTTAACTGTGTTCCCTCACTGTGTTCTAACTGTGTGTGGGGGCTGGGCTGGCATGGGCACCAGAGATCTAACTGATCCCGATCACAGGGATCAGTAGATTACTGTCATGCCGCCTGACAGAGTGGGGAACCCGCTGTGTTTACATCGGCGGTTCACCGTTCTTCCTCTCTAACAGGCGATCGCAGGTCGCCGGCGGACACCGAGTCCGCCTGACCCGCGGCCGCACTCACAGAGTTACGGCTGTGCGGACCTCCATTTATAGACGGCGATCTGCACAGCAGAGCCACTTTGTCGCCGTCTTTCTACGCGAGGCGGTCGGCAAGTGGTTAAATTTTATGTTTTTTATATAGTACAACTAAAGGCAAACCTTCTTTTTTTTTCAGTTTTGGATAGAATGGAGATGGATTAGAACACCTGTCAGTTTTTATTGCTGTCTGTATCCCAATTCAGGCGATTCACCCTCTTTATTTGTCCTTTTTGTCATTATTATTTAGTGAAAGTAAAAGAAAATCCCACATTTTGGGTTGTCCCGAGAAAAGTAAAGAGGGGAAATCTTCCAATGGGGACGCTAGTTCTGGTGATCTGGGGGTCCCCAAGGAATTCCCTTAACCACTTGCCGACCGCCAACCGCAGGTTGACGGCGACAGAGTGGTTCGATATCGCAAATCGCCGTCATCTGACGGCGGCTGCGAGATCGCGCACTGTGAGGGCGCGCCCGCGCGCTCACTGTGTTCAGGGAGGGCCAGGGAGCGGGTGCGGCGGCTTCGATTGCTGCCGGCTACCCATGATGCCCCCCCCCCGAGTGAAAGAACGGAGGTCCGTGTAAGTAAACACGGACCTCCGTTCGGTGAGGGGGGAAGGGCTGTGATCACAGCCTTCCTCTACACGGAAGCTGTGATCGCTTCCCTTCCCCAGCTAGGGCAGTCCCCCCACAGTTAGAACACGCCCAGGGAACACTGTTAACCCTTACAGCGCCCCCTGCAGGTTAACCCCATTCACTGCCAATGGCATTTACACAGTAATCAGTGCATTTTTATAGCACTGATCGCTGAATAAATGCCAATGGTCCCAAAAAAAGTATCAAAATGTTCCGACATGTCCGCTGAAATATCGCAGTACCGCTAAAAATCGCAGCTCGCCGCCATTACTAATAAAAAATAAAAAAAAATAAAAACCCCAAAAATGAATTCTCATCATCCGTAAACGCGGCCACTTTTGTGCAAACCAATCAATAAACGCTGATTGCGATTTTTTTTATCGCAAATATGAGGAAGAATATAAATCGGCCAGTTTTGGATTTGTATGTTAGCAAAAAGTAAGAAATTTGGGTTTTTTTGCAAAATTGTCGCTCTTCTTTTGTTTATAGCGGTGATCAGAAACAATGCAGCGATGCTCAAATACCACCAAAAGAAAGCTCTGTTTGTGGGAAAAAAAGGACGCAAATTTCGTTTGGGTACAACGTCGCACGACCGCGCAATTGTCAGTTAAAGCGACGCAGCGCCGAATCGCAAAAAGGGCTCCGGTCCTAAAGTGGGAAATCCTTCCGGGGCTGAAGTGGTTAATTCGCAGGGATTTCATCCTACTTCCTGTTTGGCTGTGGGACAGGAAAGGAAGGCAAATGGGGCACAGATGACGGAAAAAAAATCTGACATTATAACCCTCCCTTGCTCTATTCAAATTGAAAAAAGAAAGTTTTGCCTATAGTTCTACTTTAATGTTGGATGCTATTGGAATGGCATTAGTACTTTCTGAGTTACTGACCTGGAACAAGTATGCAGATCAGGAGTTCTGACTTAAAGTGGAACTCCAGCCTTACCCATGCACAGTTGTACAGGATTCTCTCCTGCACCGAAATAGCCTACCCTGATTTTACTGCACATAATAGAAGTACTTTGTACAATGTGTTCTTTGGGAAGTTCAGTTATTAGATGTTTACTTTTATCACAACGATGAGGAATTATTTGGTACTTCCTAAGCACAAAAACATTTGGCTGGTTCTTGATTTTACATTCTGAACATATAATGCCGGTGCTTCCCGTAATTTCAGATTGCATATTAACTCTTATTATTAATTTGTCGGAGAGAAGGCTGAGCTTGGATGTGCTTTACCAAAACTTGTTTTACTGAACACAGAAAAACAGAAGTATATTTAAAGTGTTATCAGTGTGTATATGCAGTAAAGAATGCTTGTTATACTCACTGTGGAACCTAAGGGGTTAATCCTCTGCATTGTGTAAAAAGGCTGCTTGATCTTGAATGCACAGATCCTCCCCTCCCTGCACTGTCCCCCTCGACAAGTCTGGATAAAACAGATCCTTTGGAGTCAGGCTGCACATGCTCAGTTTTGTGTGTATTGCTACAGAGGTTTTTTTTTCTTTTCTTGGGAGAGTTCATGTGATCAGCACAGGGCCAAAGGGTCAGGAGCCCTGCAGCCTCATAGGACAGTCTGAGGAGAGTGAAAACTCCTACAAGCTTCACCAGGAACTGATAGAAGTCATAAGACTGTTATATACTGCTGATGAGAAAAGGTATTTAGCAGTTTATATTTATTAAAATAATTGCATTTCCATGTTCTGTGTACTGTGGGAGATCAGATATAGTGAATGCAGGCTCCTGGGTTTAGTAACACTTTAACCACTTGTCAGCGGCAGTGCGGCTCTGTCCCGCGAATCGTCACTTATAGTCGGCGCTCGCGGGCACGCCTGAGCGGGGTTGGGCGGAGTCGATGTCTGCTGGAGATCCGCGATCGCCTGTGACAGAGCCAGAACGGGGAACCGCCGATGTAAACACAACACGGCGGTTCCCCGTTCTGACAGGCGGCATGTCAGATCTACTGATCCCTGTACTCGGGATCAGTTAGATCTCTGGTGCCCCTGCCAGCCCAGCCCCCATACAGTTAGAACACACACACAGGGAACACAGTTAACCCCTTTACTGCCCCCTGCAGGTTAACCCCTTCACTGCCAGTGACATTTATACAGTAATCAGTGGATATTTACATTTCTGATTGCTGTATAAATATCATTGGTCCCAAAAAAGTGTCAAAAGTGTCCGACATGTCCGCCCCAATATCACAACTTCAATAAAAATCTCAGATCGCCGCCATTACTAGTAAAAAAATGCCAGAAATGAATTCTCATGGTTTGTAAACTCTGCAACTTTTGCGCAAACCAATCAATAAACGCCTATTTTTTTTATATATATATATATTTTTTGGATTTGTATTGTAGAAAAAAGTAAGAAATATTATTTTTTTTTGCAAAATTGTTGCTCTTTTTTGGTTAATAGCGCTGATCAGAAATGACACAGAGGTGATCAAATACCACCAAAAGAAAGCTCTATTTGTGGGGAAAAATTTAGTTTTGGTACAACGTCTCACGACTGCGCAATTGTCAGTTAAAACGACGCAGTCCCGAATCGCAAAAAGTGCTCTGGTCCTAAGTTGGGAAATCCTTCTGGTCCTTAAGTGGTTAAAGCCATTTTGTTTGGATAGAGTAGGTCTTTTCTTCAACCTGTGGCCCATTCAGGAGGTTTCCTTTTTGTTTTGTTTTTTTTGGTTCTTTCCATGCCAGGACTTAGACAGAAGGGAAGACAATACCCGCTCAAAGCCACGGCTTCACTCCACAGATGTGACCGCTTCCATAGGGTGCAGGCTCCGCCATGATACAGGAGATACTGAGAAAAGTTCTTCAGACAGCCGCACTCCAAAAATTGCCGTTTATTGGTAAAATCAAATGACATACAAGCAGAGCATATTTGGGGACAAACCCCAGGTACAAAAGCTGACGCGTTTCACGTCTATACCTGACGCTTAATCATAGCAGCTATGATTAAGCGTCAGGTATAGACGTGAAACGCGTCAGCTTTTGTACCTGGGGTTTGTCCCCCAATATGCTCTGCTTGTATGTCATTTGATTTTACCAATAAACGGCAATTTTTGGAGTGCGGCTGTCTGAAGAACTTTTCTCAGTATCTCCAGGACTTAGACAGCCATCACTGGAACAAGTGTCCCCTTCCCCACTGTTTCCTCCCCACTGCAGAGACAATGGTCACTAGGACCAGGAGAGGGTGACGCTCACCAGTGGGAACACTGGCAAGGATTGCAATCCCTTACCAATCAAAAAGAAAAAAATGGCTTTAGATACACTTCCTACATATTTTGTGCTTGCCTGTTTTTGCCAGATGTGTTCTCCATAGAAATCAATGAAAACATCAAAATGTATGTAAGTAAAAACAGGCTGTGGACATGGGAAGAGCAAGACGCCCCCTCCTTCCTTTCCGACAGCTACCAGGATTCAGTGCCCGTGGCCAGTCATAGTACAATGCAAATACTGACTTTCAAAAAGTCTATATATTGATAGGATTTTTGGGGACCTGCAGCAGCAGATCAGGGTGCAGAGGGAACATGGTAGATCTAAGAGCAGAAGGGTTGCTTTACCATACCTGTGTGCAGACAGTTCAGTTCTCTTTTTAGGCTCCATGCACACTGGACGCTATAGGGCTGTTTCAGCGTCGGGTAGGAGACGCTGCTCACAAAACGTTCTATTTGCAGTGTTTTGTAAGCAGCGTTTTTCGGTGTCTGCGTTTTTTGGCTTTTTTTTTTTTACTTCATTGGCTTCCATTGACTGCAAAAAACGCCAGACGCCGATATACCGGCGTTTAGTGGCGTTTATCGGCGTTTACTGGCATTTGCCGGCGTCTGGCGTTTTTTGTGGTCAGAAGAACGACTTTTGAACGCCAATTCAGGGCGTTCAGATAACAGCCCAAAAACGCCACTGCTGATAAAAGACAATAAACGACCATGTGTGCATGGACACATAGGATAAAATAATGTGGGCTTTTTGGGCTGTTAAAAAAAACGCCAAAACGACCAAAAACGGTCGTTTTTGAGATACAGTGTGCATGGAGCCTAAATGTACAGTAACATTAGCAGAGCACTACAACTTAAAGGAGAAGTACAGGCAAAGCTTGTTTGGTTGTACTTCTGTGGATCGCAGGCGTGTAGTAGTTGGTTCTGTACTCCTGTGACCTATTTTCAGCAGACAGCGGGCTGAAGTCCAGGCTGGGGAAAGATCGTGACCTTATGGTTGGGATCCGCCCAGATGCCTGGATCGGCACTCCACTCAGCCTCTCAGCGAGCCGCTTAGATTCTGGGCCAGCCACTCCCACCCCCTCCAAAGCCCTGGGCCAGCCACTCCCGCCTCGTCCAAAGCCCAGAGCTCCAGTGAGTCCAAGGGGGAGCAGCCTCCGGCTCTCTTCTCACTGAGAACTGAGCGATCAGCAGTCTTTGATCGCTCAGTTCTCAGTCTTGGAGCCGGGGGACAGATGCAGCATGGCACTGATACTGCATCCACCTAGGTAAGTATGATTTCTAATAATATATAAATAAAAAAAATAAAACCTTCTCTTTTAATATGAGAAGGCTTTTTAGTTTTTGAGCAAAGACAGCTGTATAAAAACCAGTGTGTCTCGGAATGCCAGCTGTAGGTACAATATAAAGAAAAGAGCACCACTGGGTAACTTCAAGTCAGGCTTGTTAAACCAGCAACCCATATGCTACTTGGTAGCACCTGGATGAAGAGCGACTGATGAGCCCTCATAGTGTGCTGGCTATCTATGTGATATTTGCCGTGACCAATAAAAACTTACTAGACTTGAAACAACCCTGTGGCAGCCTTGTCTTTCTACTGTTACTGCAAGTGTCTTTAAGGCCTCATACACACGGACGATTTTTGACGCCAGCGTTTTCTGGCGTTTTTTGCAGCTCTCCATGTTAGTCAATGGCCTCATAAAAACGCCAACGTTTTTGAGCTGTAGAGGGCGTCGGCGTTAGTGAGCTGAAAGTAGAATCCGCAGCTGGCGCGTTCTGAGGTTGTAACATTTTGGCGTTTTTTTTACGATGATGCAGAAAAACGCTCACTAACGCCGTACCGATGTTAACCAGCGTTTTTTGACGCCGACATTTTTAGGTTGAAAAATAGCAGAGGGATGATTTAAAAAAAAACGCCTATTGACGCAGACGCTCACTAACGCCGATGCATAACGCCGAAAAATGCCAATTTTGTTTTTGCCCTAACGTCGGCCCGACGTTTTGTTTATTTTTTAAAAAACGTCCGTGTGTATGAGGCCTTAAAGTGAACTTGTAGCCAGGCTATGGACATTCAAATGTTTAAATATTTAATAAATGGTAAATGAGCTTTAAATCAAGGCCTTGGTTAGCTGTAACTGCAAACACTGTGGAGCAATTAATCCTCAAAATGCATAGCAGAAATGCTCAGCAGGTCAGCTTCCCCTGCTCCACCTTCAAGCTTTGACTGAGCAGCTCAGCTCTCCTTGCCCCCCTTCAGCAGTGTCTCCGCAGCTCAGTCTCTCTCCCTCCTCAACAGGTCAGCTACCTCTGCTTTTCCCCACCCCATGGTGACTCAATGGAGGACTCGAAATGATTGAGAATGCTTGTTTTTTTTATTAAACTAACAAACATGTCATACTTACCTGCTCTGTACAATGGCTCTGTAAAGAGCAGCCCTGATCCTACTCTTCCCAGGTCCCCTCTCATCAAGTGCCCACATAGCAAGCCACTTGCTATGGGGGCACTTGTGCATGCTTGCTCCTGAGCCCTACTCTCCATTGACACACACACAGTGCAACTTAGTCCTGCCCCCATGCCCTCCTCACTGGCTGTGATTGACATCAGTGGGAGCCAATGATTCCCACAGCTGTCTCTGAGCCAATGAGGAGGGAGAAAGCCTCTGCTCACGTGCCCTTCGTTGGATCGAGATCAGGCTTAACCTTAAAGTGGAATTTCAGTCATTTTTCGTCTTTCCATCTATTAAATCCTCTGCCCTTGTTGTTTTACCTTTGGATAGTAAAACTTTTTTTCTGCCAGTAAACACCTTATACAGCCCACTTCCTGTTTCTTGGCTGGAAAAATGCCTAGGCGTATGACATCATGCACAGCTCTCTCTCTCTCACTCTCGTGAGAGTTTGCCAGGAAGGGGGGGGGGGGGGGGG
>BLSH010233180.1:464773-489910 GCA_018402905.1 Glandirana rugosa | reverse complement strand
TCCTGTTTCTTGGCTGGAAAAATGCCTAGGCGTATGACATCATGCACAGCTCTCTCTCTCTCACTCTCGTGAGAGTTTGCCAGGAAGGGGGGGGATGAGTCATAAGAGGGCCAATGAGAGCTGCAGAGATGGAGGCGTGTCTGTGTAAATCCAGGAAGTGAGCAGGCAGGAGCTTCACTTGCCCACAGTTAAAATGGCTGCAGTCAAACTTAGTGAAGGCAGATTTCTGCAGCATGTTTGGCAAGTACAGAATCACAGTATATATAAAATAATATGCAAAGTGGTTGGAGGTAAGCTTCAGAATGGCAAAGATGTTTATGATTCAAATTATGTTCGCAGACTGCAGTTCTGCTTTAAAGTGATTGTAAAGTCTCCTTTAAAAAAAAAAAAAAATAACAAACATGTTATACTTGCCTGCTTTGTGCAGTGTATTTGCACAGACCAGTCCGGATCCTCCTCTTCTCGGTCCCTCTATGCTACTCTTGGCCCCTTCCTCCTGCCGAGTGCCCCCACAGCAAGCAGCTTGCTATTGGGGAATTCGAGCTGAGCTGTAGCTCTGTGTGTCCATTCAGACACGGAGCTTTGGTTTGGCCCTGCCCCCTCTCTCTCCTGATTGGCTGACTGGCTTGGATGGACAGAAGCAGGAAGCAATGGCGTGGCTGCTGTCTCAGGCCAATCAGGAGGCAGAGTCTCTTGACATCAACGCTCTTTGACGTCAGTGGACAAGAGATGAGTCTCAGGTAAGTGTTAGAGGGGCTGAGGGGAGCTGCTGCACACAGCATAGAAACTCCTTTTAATGCAGAGAATGCATTAAGGTTAAAAAAAAAAAAACCTGCCTATAGAACCACGTTAAAGGATGTCAGTGCTCTTGTTGTGAACTATGAGGAGAAACTGCTCCACAGTGCCTGCAGCTACGGAGGTCAGTGAGGGTGTTTCATTACATTCACCCTTGTCCTGATGTGATGTAAGGCATCAGGAGGGGGTGCAAGGTACGTACTCAGAATACATCCCTATAGCAGCAATGGACATGTTCTCAGTAAATGTAAAGTCTTCTATGACTGGACACGGTGGAGATCATGATATCACCTCTCCACCTCATTCAATCAGTGAAATGAAAAATTAATTGAGACAGTGCAAAGTGTTCACTGAATAGCAAGGCAGCCGCCCGGCACAGGATTCGGAGGCTAGTCACAGTAGTAGCAGTGCCTTCTACAGTGATTTCCAGCTTCCACAGGGATCACATGGGTATGGGACATACATACTTCCATTGATCCACACTGGACCAATTGTAACTACGTAAAAATTGCTATACCTGAAATTCAGCTTTAAGGATGCTTTTTTGCAATTCTATGTTCTGCACTTGTGAGGATATAGTTTTAGTATTAAGGCTCCATAGTTGAGTAGATGAATGTGTGTCTGTGTTTGAAATTAAAAAAATATCCTGAGAACAACAGTCAGCGCTCCTCTGAATGCTGAATATCAGCAGCAGGAGGGATTCAATTATTTCGGCATAAAGATCATTCCATACTGAGCTTCCAGGATCGAGCGTTGTGCCGGAATCCGGTCCCACAGGTCGGTCTGCTGCCTTGGCTGCACATCGGCTTGGATGGACTTTCCTTTCACTGTCCATAGCCATTCGTTCTTTTCTATTTCATGAAGTCAACCCTGAACTGGTTTAAAAAAAAAATGTCGTTTGATCGGTAAATGTTTTCCATTTACTTTTGTGTTCCTTGTTCTTAAGATTAGCAGAGTAAATGCTGCTTAGACAATCCGTCTCCTGAATCCTATTCAAGAGGAAAGTGTGTCATTCACAGGCAAGCTTCACGTTAGATTGGAACCGAACTCAAAAATAGATTTGCTGTGTTATAGAAAACATCTAGAAGGCTCGGTTTACACCTGGTTTTGCTCCTTTTTTTAATGTGTTTTTCAATTTGTGTTGATGTCTGCTTTGCAAATACATTGACAGGCGTTTTAATGCATTTTCATGCGTCATGCATTTTTCTAGTTCGCCAATAAACAACTTTTTAAATTTTGTTCCCCGGGGCTTAAAATGCATGCAAAACAAATCACCCATGCATTTCATGCATTGACTATTAACTGCTACGGACCTCAAAACATATAATAAGCAAACCAAAAAATCGGGAAACCTGAGCTATTCTCAAAAACGCAGCACATACACTATATAGTCAAAAGTATTGGGACACCTGCCTTTACATGCATATGAACTTTAATGGTATCCCAGTCTTAGTCCATAGGTTCAATATTGAGTTGGTCCACCCTTTGGAGCTACAACAGCTTCAACTCTTCTGGGAAGGCTGTTCACAAGGTTTAGGAGTGTCTATGGGAATGTTTGACCTTTCTTCCAAAAGCGCATTTGTGAGGTCAGGCACTGATGTTGGACAAGAAGGCCTGGCTCGCATTCTCTGCTCTTATTCATCCCAAAGGTGTTCTATCAGGTTGAGGTCAGGACTGACCAGCCAAGTTCCCCCACCCCAAACTCGCTCATCTATGTCTTTATGGACCTTGTTTGTGCACTGGTCCAAATCATTGGGTGGAGGGGGGATTATGTTGTGGGGTTGTTTTTCAAGGGTTGGGCTTGGCCCCTTAGTTCCAGTGAAGGAAACTCTTGAGGCGTCAGCATACCAAGACATTTTGGACAAATTCATGCTCCCAACTTTGTGGGAACAGTTTGGGGATGACTGCGCATCAGTGCACAAACAAGGTCCATAAAGACGTGGATGAGCGAGTTTGTGGTGAAGGAAATTGATCAGGGGTCTCCAAACTTTCTAAACAAAGGGCCAGATTACTGTCCTTCAGACTTTAGTGGGGCCAGTTGAAGTACAAAATTCCCCAGCATCTGTGGGATCAAACTATACCTCAGGTGTGGTGGTCAGTTGGAGTAAACAAAATAACATAGCAGCTGTGGTCAGTAGGCGGAGGAATAGTGCCCCATCATTGGTATCAGTGGGACGAATGGTGTCCCATCATTGGTATCAGTGGGAGTAGTATTGACAATTGCTGGTATAAGTGGGAGGAATAGTGCTCCACCTCTGATGTCAGTGGAAGGAATAATGCCTCACCCCTGGTGTCAGTGGAAGGAATAATGCCCCATTGCTGGTGTCAGTGGAAGGAATAGTGCTCCATCGTTGGTGTTGGTGAGAGAAATAGCGCCTCATCATTAGTATCAGTGAAAGGAAAAGTGCCCCATTGTTGGTGTCAGTGGGAGGAATAATGCCCCATCATTGGTATTGATGGGAGTAGTATTGCCAATTGTTGGTATCAGTGGGAGGAATAGCTCATCATCCTTGGTGTCGGTGTAAGGAATAATGTCTCACCATTGGTGTTGGTGGGAGGAATAGTGCCCCATCTTTGGTTTTGGTGGAAGTAATATTGCCAATTGTTGGTGTCAGTGGGAGGAATAGTTCTCCATCCCTGGTAGCGGTGGAAGGAACAATGTGCCATCCCTGCTGTCAGTGGAAGGAAAGGAATAATGCCTCATGGTTGGTGTTGTTGAGAGAAATAGTACCCCATCATTAGTATCAATTGGAAGAATAGTGTCCCATTATTGGTATTGGTGGGAGTAATATTGTTGGAGAAATAGTCCCCCATCCCTGGTGTCGGTGGAAGAAATAATGCCCCATACCTGGTGTCAGTGGGAGTGTCTAATGGTTGGTGTCAGTGGGAGTGTCTAATGGTTGGTGTCAGTGGGAGGGATAGTGCTCCATCTTGGGTGTTGGAGGGAGGAATAGTGCCCCATTGTGGGTGTCAGTGGATGGAATGGTGCCCCTTTGTTGCTGTCAGTAGCAGGAATAGTGCCTTGTATTAGTGGGAGGAACAGTGCCCCGAGGGTCAGGTAAAGGCAAACAAAGGGCCACATCTGACTTGTGGACCTCAGTTTGGAGACCACCAGCAGAAAGCCCACCCTAAAAAATTTCATGCAGCCATCACTTGAATGCATGTAGACAGGAAGTGGCTGAAACAGACTGTAAGAGATCAGCAGCATTGGGATGCAGCAAAGGAAAGAAAACATGAAAATAAGAATTTAATCTTTTAAAATGACAATTTTTTTATGATCCATAATTGCTTTATCAAATTCAATGTCATTCAGATCGGGTTTACATGTACCGAAACGTAATCAAGCAAAGAGCTTTTTGGTTCCCCCCATAACCATAACTGGTTATCCCATTACAAAATATTTCAAAGTAAAGTTCATAGAGCCAACTAAACCTTCTACAAACAGCAGCTGTTTCTGCTAAAAAACCACACAGGGTTAAAAACTTGTGAAAGGGTGAATAAGTTATTCACTTTAACAAGTTTGAAAGTCACTCCCTGGGGAAAAATCACAATCTCTACGCCTGAAATAAAACAACTCAAGTTCTATTTATAAGAAAGAAAAAAAAATCTTTCGAGAAGCGAATGACGTAATGAGGCCAGAAGTCTCCGAGAAAGTGGACATTTATATGAACCTTCTGGAAGATTTGGTTGGCGTCACGCGCGGCACAGACAAAGAGACAGTTGAGTTACAAGGAGCGTTCCAAAAGTCTCATCCAGAGCAGGCCAGCTACCTCCCTGGTGGGACTTTAAAATCCTTCAACTCCCCGAATAAAAATAAACGGCGAGAATTAGAAGACGGGAGATTCAGCAGCTTGTTAAGGAACAAAGTCGACTCAGCTCTGTGCTCTTTGTCCCTTGAGTGGTCTAACATACATAATGGGGTTATCTTTTTGCCGTCTACTCGAAAAAAACTGATTTTTATTCTGGTACTTATTTTTTTCTTTTAGATTTAATTTTTTTTATATATTTCTCCAGCAAGCCATTTAATGGTGGGTTCTTTATGGTTCTGTAAGCCTGTGGTGGGCATAGCCTTGTTTAATGTTGGCAGTGCCAGTCTCCACAGGGGAAAACCCCATATGTCCCAGCCACTAATCTAACTCTTAGGCTAAGCTCATGCATGCCCATTCTTTGAAATGCAATCCACGGTAGATCGCAGTTTAGAGTGCGGCTAAGCCGCTGTCAGGTGCTCAGGAGGCGATCCTGCCACTGAATGCCTGTTCTTCAGCTGAACAGTAATCTTCAATGGGCCTAATGACCCGCAACCATGTGCCAAGCATTTGGCTTATGTTTGCAACACAACCAGGGACTGGGACAAGGGGTGACAATGACAGCTGCCCTGGGCAATGTGGTATCGTGGGGGGGGGGGGGGGGTGCCACAAGGAGATTCGGGGTGAGGGAATTTGTGTTGGAAGGGGGCATTTGGGGGGGGAGGGGGAGTGGCAGGGGTTAAGTATTGTTCTAGTAGGGCCAATATTGAGTCCTTGGTAAAAGGGGTTAAAATAATTGGCACCGCATCCCAATTTTTTAAGAGACCGAGAAATATGAAAGTGGGGATTTTTAAGGTGCAAACAACGCATTTTTATTTTGTATCAATAAAATCCCAATGCTAGTAAATTCAATAGACATATTTTACACGTTCCATGTTAAAAAGGATGCATCCATCTCAACATGTTTCGCCGCTTATTAAACAGCTTCTTCAGGAGTATATGCATCAGTCTGTTAATCTTCACCAAATTGTCTGCATTTGCAGTAACAATTGACACCCATGGCGAAATCGTTTAGGCACCTGGTTAGACAGCCATAGGGAGGATAAGGGTCCAGGAAAAAGTCAGAATTTTCTACATAGATCTCGGGAGCAAATTGAGACTCTATTGTTTTCTGGACCACCCAGCATCCAAAAGACTTAAGAATCCATAGATTGTGTCTTCAGATCTGAAGTGCTCCTTTGCTGCCTCATGGGGAAATATGGGGGGGGGGGGGTTGCTAAGAATGGTGATTTGCTTTGAAGGGAGAACAAAATGGCACATTGCTGCTGTCCTATAGAGAGCTCTGTGTTGTTTAGCTACATAGGGCTCTTTTCTGTCATTGACTCAGCGGATCCCGGCCAGGCCATAAATCATTGGCCAGGACGCACTGATCAGCTTGTGCTGCAGCAAATAACAGCACAGCCAGGGTGGTGGGTGCGTGCACCCAATACCTGGAAATACCAAATCAAGCCCTGCTACAGTACAAGTGTGGTGGGCAGTCTTGAAACTGTTAAAAACACATTGCTCTACAAAGCATAGCAATAGGTAGCCATGCATTGTTGTGCGATTCAGCACACATGCTGGTGTGATTGGTGGGCTTCCCCGCTTGTTGGAAAATTTTCCATTGATCAGCACTTGCTGCCAATCAGCTGCAGCTGCTGATCAGTGTATTCTGGCAGTGGTGGGAACTGCTGTCAGAATACCTGAGTCACTGCTAGGTAAAGGCATAATGTTCTAGTTTGCACCGCATACTAGCACATTATGAAAGACTTACCTTAGAACGAAGGCCCCCAGCGGCACGCTGTCACCACTGCAGAGGCTTCCATCTTCAACATCTTCCTTCTGGGTTTGGGGACTCCGGGCGCCTGCCACAATCACGTCGCCTTGGGAGTATTGGCCACATCACATAGCTCTGAGGGAGCAGCACGGTGCACATTTAGGAGATTTTCATTTTACCTCCAGGTAGAGCTTTATTATGAGCTTACCTGTAGGTAAAAATAAAAAGTTTACTACCACTTTAAGGCTGCATTCACACCTGAGCATCACATTTTTTGTTCATATTTTCAAGTGTTTTGTTGTGCGTTGGTATGCGCATTTTTGAGCGTTTCCAAGCATTTTGGAGCTATGCCGTTTTCTGTATTAGTCAATTTGTTGCTTACAAAGTGTTTCTGCTTTCAGCTGCTTCAAAAACACACCAATCTGCCCAAATCGAGCTACTAAAGTATACTATATTACCAAAAGTATGGGAACGCCTGCCTTTACACACACATGAACTTCAATGGCATCCCAGCCTTAGTCCATAGGTTCAATATTAAGTTGGCCCACCCTTTGCAGCTATAACAGCTTCAACTCTTCTGGGAAGGCTGTCCACAAGGTTTTGGAGTGTTTCCTAAAATGTAAATTTTTGATCATTTTGATCATTCTTCCATTCAGAGCGCATTTTTGAGATCAGGCACTGATGTTGGACGAGAAGGCCGGGCTCGCAGTTTCCTCTCTAACTCATCCCAAAGGTGTTCTATCGGGTTGAGGTCAGGACTCTGTGCAGGCCAGTCAAGTTCCTCCACCCCAAACTCGCTCATCCATGTCTTTATGGACCTTGCTGTGTGCACTGGTCCAAATCATTTGGTGGAGGGGGGATTATGGAGTGGGGTTGTTTTTCAGGGATTGGGCTTGGCCCCTTAATTCCAGTGAAGGGAACTCTTAAGGCGTCAGCGTGCCAAAATATTTGAAACAATTTCATGCTC
This sequence comes from Glandirana rugosa, assembly GCA_018402905.1. NCBI lineage: Eukaryota > Metazoa > Chordata > Amphibia > Anura > Ranidae > Glandirana > Glandirana rugosa. The sequence goes on along the minus strand of BLSH010233180.1, from coordinate 482,586 downwards.
CCAACTTTGTGGGAAAAGTTTGGGGATGGCCCCTTCCTGGTATAACATGACTGCGCACCACTGCACAAAGCAAAGTCCATAAAGACATGGATGAGCGAGTTTGGGGTGGAGGAACTTGACTGGCCTGCACAGAGTCCTGACCTCAACCCTATAGAACACCTTGGGATGAAGCGGAGACTGCGAGCCAGGCTTTTTCGTCCACATCAGCGCCTGACCTCACAAATGCACTTCTGGAAGAATGGTCAAACATTCCCATAGACACTCCTAAACCTTGTGGACAGCCTTCCCAGAAGAGTTGAAGTTGTTATAGCTGCAAAGGGTGGGCCAACTCAATATTGAACTCTATGGACTAAGACTGGGATGCCGTTAAAGTTCATGAGCGTGTAAAGGCAGGCGTGCTGATATTTTTGGTAATATAGTGTAGCTCCAAAACTTTTTTGAGCTTCAAGCGTTTATCTTCAGGCATTTTGGAGTGGAGATGTGAGCCACCATCATAGAGAATAATTGATTTTTTCTTCCTGTGCATTGTGGAGCTTTGTACTGCAAAATGCTCAGATGAGAATGTTTATATGATTATTGGTTATAACAGTTATTTGCCAGTAGGATTGTGTCAGCAGCCTTTGGGTGTCTCCTGGTGCCTTTTTCCCAATTTTTCCACCTTCAGTATTTGCTGGGAGATTCCGAATATTTGCAAACTTTTTTCCATCACATGTTTTGTACCCCCAGCTATTGGTCTCTACCTAGAGACGGTCGGATCTGACACTTCAGGGGAGGCCATTACGTGAAATGACTGTGAAAACCGGTGTCCCCGTGCTCCGTCATGCAGAACAGCAGAAGAGGAGAAAGACCAACATTGGCTGTTCTCTTTCTTTGGAAATTCCAAATGACCTTCAACTGTTAATATTTGTTAGAATGTATTTCAGCCGTTTCCTTATTCTGCACAATTACTCTTTCTACACTTTCTAACATTACTGTATGTAAGCCTTGCTGAGTACTATTTATCAATTGTTATCATTAGAATAATGGAGATATAATTCACAGTGGCGCCAAAAGACGCGTCTTCCTGTAATGTTACACCTAGCATTTGTAAACAGGAGGTTCTTCATGATTGTCTTGATGGGAGCTTTCGCTATCTGCGAGGAATGTTTGGAGTACAATGAAAGGACGGAATCCTTTACATATTTCCCATAACTATACACAGTTGCTGGACCCCTAACAGTCTCCATACATTCGCCTATTAAAGGGACATAAGTGTCCAATCAACAACATTTTTCCATCTTTGTATTTTTAGGAAGCTGGAGGCTGTGGAAGTAAAAAGATTAAAATGTATAGGGGCATTGTAAATAATCATTAAAGTGGTTTAAAAGGCAGGTGTCACGTACCTGGTTGGAAGCCGAAGTGCTGAGAGGGCTTCCCTTGCGGCTGAGTGCAGGGAACCCCTGAGAGTGCTATGCTCAAAGAAGCAGGGGTTGCCAGCTGCAACAGACTGAAGTGATAAGGTGATGTCTGCTGGATGGCAGCTGGAGGAGTAGGTTGCACTGAGTCCCTCAGATGTACTAGTTGAGACTTGGCAGAAGGGAAAGCCAGAAACAGGGTCAGGAGCCAGGCCAGTAGTCATGCACGGAATATCAGGCAGGGGTAAGGCAGCAAGCAGAGTCAGGAGTAAGCCGGGGTCATACACTGGTAATCAGGCAGCAGCAGAGTCAAAGGGGTTGATTAATGAAAGGCAAAAAGACTGTGCACTTTGCAGTTGCCCTCTGCAAGTGCAGTTGCTCCAGAGCTTAGTAAATGAGCAGAAGCTCAGCTCTGCTGACTTCTATCATCCAATCATCTGCAAGCAAAAATGCTGTTTTTTTTTCCTTGCACATGATGAGTGATGATGAGAGTATGCCCGCATCCCTATACACAAATTAGAAAAGCAAACCCTCTGGTGGGACTTTAAAGGACATAGACTCCACTAAAGAGTAAGTACAAAATAGTGTACAAAATTCATAGTTTATTACAAAAAATAAAACTTAGGGAAAAAGGAAGGGGGGAGGATGAGACAGGGTACACAAAATCCCAATGTACAAAACAGTAATACATTAAAATGCAACAAGTACATATAACAGAACCACTTGTTTACTGTACTGCTGTGTAATTGAAACAGAGTGCAACCCAACGCGTTTCAAGATCATGTGTTGTTCCTCTTCATCAGGGAAAAGTGGTGGTATTGCTAAAAATATCGTTAAGACAAATGTATAGCATAAATATAGGTTCTCATATAGGGCTAGTGCAGGTTAAAAGCAGGAAGAGAGGATGCTGCTGCCACTGGTATCGGGTCATCCACAGAGGTGGGAGGCGAGAACTGGTCCCAGTGCTCCCACCCAGAAAGGGGGGGGCACCCTGCCCAGGACGTAATTGGCCCCCAAGGTGCCCACCAAGGGGAGGCTGCCCGGCTGTATGGGTCAGCCCTTGCTGTCTAGGATATATGGATACAGTAAAGACGATTGAGGGGTCAAACCGTAGGCGGTTGAACACGTGGAGTAGGAGCAAGTGCCTATGTATATGACATATCAGGTTAGTATTGTACACTGGTCAAAAGTGAAGGAGGAGATTGTAAGGTGAATGTCTCAGATGCACATGCAGGATCTCTAAGGTCCGGTTCTCACTTAGGCGACTTGTCAGGCGACTTGAGTCGCCTGACAAGTCGCCTCAATGCAGTGCAATGAAACTGTTCTAATAGGAGCGAGTCGCTTCGCTCCGCTTAGAAAAAAAGTTCCTGCACTATTTCCGGGGTGACCTCAGCGCGACTTGCATTGACTTCTATGATAGAAGGTCTCCTGCAAGCCACGCTGAGGTCGCTTCGAGCGGGGCGACTGGATTCGCCCTGCAAGGTGCGCCGCTTCAGTGTGAACCGGCCCTAAATGTGCAGCCTGCTCTTCCTGACAGCCCTCATGCAGCAGACTCACTCCTGTGGATGACCCGATACCGGTGGCAGCAGCATCCTCTCTTCCTGCTTTTAACCTGCACTAGTCCCACTTCAATATGGGGAAGCAGTGGTCTCTCTACAGAGGCGTTGTAGCTGCTCCCTACACTGCTACTGTAAATGAATGTGCTGTTGTTGATAGAGATGCACTGAAATTTTGGCGACCGAAAATGGTATTAGCAGCATTTTGCCAATAAGAGAAAAGGTGCCAATAATGGCGCAGAAAATGCTTTCGATTTTGCCACAATTTTACCACGATTTTACTGCGCTTGTGGTCATTTTTCATAAGTCATGGGACTAAAAACCGCATCAAAAACGTAACACGGGTGCATTATTAATGCGTTATTAATCCCTTCTTGCTGCGTTTTCAATGCATTTCAATGGGGAGGTTTGTTTTTGGTGCGTTTTTTTTTTTTTTTTTTTAACACCACAACTGAAGCGCAGTGGACCAGTGTGAAGATATACATATAATTTACAGGGATACATTTTTCTTGAGCTTTTCTTGCACTAAAGGTGCCAACTATGGCCGACAATCAATTCATATTAATTTAAATTAATGATATTAATTAAAAAGTCAACTATAATATGATTTCATATATATATATATATATAATTGTTTTTTTAAAACTGTAATTTTCAGTTTTCGTTTTTGGCCAGGTGCATCCTGTATTTTCGGTTTGGGCACCAAAATTTACATTCGGTGCACCTCTAGTTGTTGAATGTGCTGCCTCTGCAGCCATCAGATATATCCCATAACTTCCTGTCCTTGTGATATGTTGTCCCCGGGACAGGAAGTGGGAGTAAATCTTACCAACAGGGACACAGACAGCAGGAAAAATTGGCAGAGATTTTCATACATCCCACCCTATTCAAGACTTAAAAAGTAATGGCTGAAGTTTTGCTATTAAAAATTCACATTTTATACATTTTTTTGTCCATTTTAGAGCACATAGATTAATGCAGAAGTAGGTTTTCATAACATAAGATTACAAAATGGCTTATGTAGCCATTATATATGTTTTCTTACATTTTTTTAAAATTGAGTTTTCCTTGAAATAAGAGATACAAAAATAAACTAAAGAGATCTAAAAAAAATACTTACAAAAAGTGCATTGAAAAGTAATAGCGTTTGTATTGTAATTGTAAAAATTATGGAGAGAATAACAAGAGAAGGGAGCGTTGTTATAGTGCCAAAAGCAAGCTCATTAAACTATTACATGGAAATCAAGTTTTGTTTAATGCAAAGAAGAACAATACGGAGATGTGTTGATGTTGGCTTAGGAACGTGTTACTGATTTCTGTCCAGTGGTGAGTTTGGTCACTCTCTGATTACAAGAAGGAAAGGGGTAATTACATCCAGCGCGGCGTAATGCAAGACACTAGTTAACCAATATGATGCGGCTTAAAGGAACATTCCACTTCCAGACAGAAGGTATGAAAGCTGTCCACATGACCCCACATTCTGTTAATTGGTTGGGGCATAAAACAGAAGAAATGTGTTGCGCTGTCCCTTTAACCGCTTCAATACCGACACTTTCACCCCATTTATTCCCAGGCCAATTTTCAGCTTTCAGCGATGTCGCACTTTGAATGACAATTGCGCGGTCATGCAATGCTGTACCCAAACAACATTTTTTTATAATTTTTTGAGACAAATAGAGCTTTCTTTTGGTGGTATTTAATCATCACTGGGTTTTTTAATATTTGCGAAAGAAAAAAGACAGAAAATTTTGAAAAAAACAAAAACGTTTTTCTTAGTTTCTGTTATAAAATTTTGTAAATAAGTAATATTTTTTCTTAACTGATGGGCACTGATGAGGCAACATTGATGGGCACTGATGAGGAGGCACTGAAGGGCACTGATGAGGAGGCACTAATATGCAGCAATGATGGGCACTAATGAGCACTGATAGGTGGCCCTGATATGCGGTACTTATGGGCATGGATATGCAGCACTGATATGCAGCACTAATGAGCACTGATAAGGTGGCACTGATATGCGCTACTTATGGGCATGGATAGACGGCACTGATGGGCATTAATGAGCAGGCACTAATGGGCAATAAAAGGCAGCACTAACTGGCATCACTGCTGGGCACTGACTGGCACCACTGCTGGGCACTGATTGGCACCACAGCTGGCCACTGTTGGGGACGCTCTGATAATCAGTGCACTTTTTTGGGGGGCTGATCACGTGGGTAAAGAGCCTTGTCATCAGCTCTTTACCAAGATCGGTGAAGCGCCATGTCCCAGGGACACAGCGCACCGCCGATCGACACGTTTGTGAGAGTGGGACGATGTCCCGGAACGAGAGAGCCGCTGCCCGCCCATCATTTCACAATACAGGAGGTGGTTAAGTAAAGAAGATAAAATATCTGTGCAAATAACACAAAAAGTGCATATTAGGGTGCATAAAAAAATCATAGCGCAAGTGAAAAATGACAAAAGTTTGCAATAAAGATAATAACAAACATATTGTGCTTCAATCATATAAGAATAAGATAAAACACACAAAAAATGACCACCAAATGAATCTCATCATAATCTGTGTGTGTCTTCAGTGTCACAACCTCTGTGCTCCATCACCATTGCACACAATCGCAGCTTACCAGAGATTAAGACCCCAGGTGATTGGAGGTCTTAAAAGCTTAATTGCACCAAGGTTATCAAGGGTTGGTTCAACCAGCATTTCAGCTCATCCCAAGATCCATACAAATTAAGCCAGAGGATAGTCAACATAGGGAATAAAGTAGAAAGACTCCATAGTGTTGTACAAATTGGCATTAAATGTTTTAAAACAGAAAAGTAAAGCAATAAAACAGCATATCAGTACAGCTGAATGCTGTCGCTCACTGAGCTGGCGTGATGACGTCACGGGTAAGCTCTTACCAACGCGTTTCATCACAACACACATTGACCAGGGGCAGAAGATTGATTGGAGCAGCCTTTCTCAACTAGGGTTCCTCCAGAGGTTGCTAGGGCTTCCTTGAGCAATGAGCAATTTCTGCCTTTCAGATACGGACACCAATGATCTTTTTAGCTATCTGTAGGGAGGGGAAATCTTCCCAAAGAACCACAACTGTAAGGATCGTTTTTCCCAGTGACCATCATACTAATGTACAGTGAGTTGAAGACAGAGTAGTTGTCAAGAGGGGTTTCTTGGGTCTGGAAAGTTATTCAAAGGGGTTTTCTCTGTTACAAAGGTTGGTAAAGGCTGGGTTGGGGTCTTCCCATTTGAAATTGCCTTTTCAAGTGGACTTTTTTTTCGCTGTGTCATTTCGACCATGCAAGAAGGCTCTTCTAATGGGTGGAGCTGGGAATCCCAGTATACCAAGTTACTGACTACCTGAGTTTTTTTTTTTTTTTACACTGGTATGGCAAATTATCCTCAAAAAGAAAATGCCAGCTTAAAAAAATCAACAGGGCCATGGCTGGTGTCCTCAATATGTATTCCAATGCTAACCGCCTGAGTTTTGGCCGGAATGCACCTTTAAATCAGCCTGCCTGTTGCTGTCTTTTCTTTCACTTGACAATGGAGATCCTAATTCCAGCAGCCTCTTCCCTGGAGATCGGCTGCTAATATGATTGATCCATTCCCTTCCAAGAAATGTACAAGCATTATCCTATTTTGTGCGAAGTGAGGGTAATTCCATCAGCCCCAGACGGGACGGAAGCAATAGATCAGGAGACTTGTTGAAAGCGGACTACTCGTGTCCTGGATTCTGGGCCTGGAAGGATAAGAATGACTTGGGAAGTGTCTTGTAGTTGATGTCAATGTGTGTGTGATACATGGAGCAGATGGAGAGCAGGCTATAGGCTCAGCAAGGCTTTCCGCTATAGGCAACTGGAGCTAGCAGGAGCAGAAGTGTTCTGGCAAGGTCCAACCCTTATCTAAATTCAAAGGTGTCAGCAGGTCCAGCGCTGACATGTTTAGGAGAGCTGCAACAGAAATAAGGACTACTGGTAGCTTTCTTTTTATTCATTTATTGTATTCTACATATTCATTTTTACTGTTTTATTTATATTATTATTTTATTTTATGTATTGATTTGTATTGTTCATATATTTATATATATATATATATATATATATATATATGTTACATCATTTTTACTATTTTATTTATTTTATTACTATTTAATTATACATATTCATTTTTATTTTATTTTACAAATTTATTTTTTATTATTTTATCTTACATATTCATTTTTATTATTTTATTTATATTGTTAAAGTATACCTACTGTATAAAGACCCATGCATCTTTAGAGCAGTACCAGGACCAGGTTCAAAATGTGCCACCCTGAGCTATTCAGTTCGGCACTACAAAAACTAACATGAATTTTTTTTAAAAAACAACGCGTTTCGGCCTCTAGGCCTTAATCATGGTTAGTGTGAGTGCCTCTCTTACTTCAGTCCACACCTGCTGTAGGAAAAGTGTCAATTTTAACAAATCACGTTATTTTTAGTAACCGGTGTCTCTTTGGCTAGAGCTTCACAGGTGATTCTTAGTAGTTCAGCTGTGCTACTAAAATTTCAACAATGAATCACTAAGGGGTCTATTTGTAAAAAAAATTCTTTGCACAGCCATTGGAAATACATAAGTTGTCTGTCTATTTCCTATGATTGCCAGCTCCATCTACTGACCGTAATGTTTTTGTTTTTTTTTAGGCATTGCAGGAAAATACCACATTATGGCCACTAGGTGGAGCTGACACTCATAGGAAAAATGTGAATGTTGGGACATTTTCTTTCTTTTTTTTTATAAATAGATCCCTAAACCCCCGTTCACATTTTCACATTGAGTGCGGCTTTGAAATCCTCTCAATGTGACTACGGGTGCGACTTTAAAGACATTTGTACGGCTTCATGCACAGATTTATATTGAATTTGCACCCAAAATCGCCAAAAGTCATGCATGTACTACTTTTTCAAACCAAAATAAAAATAAAACTGTGCTACTCAAACAAATGATGATCAAAAGCAGCAACTGTTCTGTAAGACACAGTCAGTAAATAGTCCAATAAATTAAAGTTGCACTGACATACAAAAATAGGAAGTGAAAAATATGTAGAGGTGTAAAAACATTTGAGGATAATAAACATGCAGCAGAAAGATCCCACGGTGCACTATTGATCACCCAAATAGTGTGTAACTTCAAGAAAGAAAGCTACCGCCAAAAAGAATGGCCGCTTACCAGATCCTTGCGACCTCCTATTACAGAAGGTCCTTCCTGCTTGTGGCTATATACCCAGCCAGGGTCTTTAATCCTTAGAGGTAATCCATCTGAAAAGCGACCGCCATTCAAGGAAAAGCTCCATCAAATAGGACCCCAAAAAAAGATAAGGCTTCCATAGTGTAAATCCTTAACATTTAATAGTATTTAAAATCAGTTGCACTTACAGCAAAGTTGTATAAACACGCATAATCAAGCCAGCCGGCTCGATCAGAAAGCAGCCCGCCCTTCCGGTGCTTGCGCGAACGCGGTGACAGCAGCATGTCGCTGCACCCTACGCGTTTCGTCACAAAATGACGTCCTGGGGCACCAGGGATCTTTCTGAATTTTTATTAGTGTGTGGACTGTGTTGCAGCGTGTCGGCTGCATGTTTATTATCCTTACACGTTTTTACATCTCTACATATTTTTCACTTCCTATTTTTGTATGTTAGCACAACTTGAATTTATTGTACTTTTTCAGACCTATGGGACACCGCAAAGTTGGCGTCGCATCAATTTGAACACTGCCATTGCCGACAATAGGATGCGACTTGTCATGCGATTTGATAACAAATTGCTCCAATGTGAATGGGGGCCTAAAGTAGCTACTGCAAAAAAAAGAAGAGAGCAGAGTAGCGATTAATTGTAATTGATCCCGAAGTGCTCCACATGCGTGCAACTGATTGCCACCCCAGCAATAATCCCTCAAGTGTCTACTTACTGAAAATACAATTATTTCACATCAGCACTGAATAAAACAGCTACCCATGCAGGCATTGCTTCTCTCCTGGGGCTGCTGTGAGCTGCACTTTGCGTGGCAGGCAGGGCTGGTGCAAGGATTTTTGACAACCTAGGCGAAACCTAATTTTGCCACCCCCATTGGCTCCTCCCCCTTTGCTCTGCCCATGTGACAGTAGGTGGCGCTATACAGGAAGCATCAGCTCTGCTTCCTCTAGTGCTGTGCCTCTAATTACACTACTGGGCAGACGGAGCAGCTGCCTGAGACTGAGTCAGTTACATGTTGCAGCCTGCAGAGCATGCAGACAAGGAGGGAAACCAGTGACCGGGCGCCCCTAGGCAGCAGTGCGCCCTAGGCGGCTGCCTAGTTTGCCTAGTGGCAGCATCGGCCCTGGCGGCAGGCAGTTACAATTTTAGATTTTGGCATTTCTAGCAGCAATTTTTTTTCCATCTGTACAAATTGTGTAAAAAAAATTCCAGGTAGTAAATGTAAAAGAAAAAACTGAGCTTAGCCTGTGACATGTTCTATTGCCAGACGTAATATATCCTTTTCTTCCTTCATAGGTGCCTTGTTATTCCTATGGACAGAAGCTGTCTAAGTTGGCCATCTTGAGAATAGCGTGTAACTATATCCTGTCCCTGGCAAAACTGGCGGACCTGGACTACAGCGCCGATCACAGTAACCTGAGTTTTGCTGAATGTGTAGAGCAATGCACTAGGACATTACAGTCAGAGGGAAGGTCAAAGAAGAGGAAGGTAAGATCAATCTCTGCATCCTTCCAGCTCTTCTCCCAGACAAAGCAGCCGACAATTATGTATTAATAGGGATCTGATATCCTCTTCTAAATGTGACGGGACCTTTTTCTGTAGCAGAAATCATAGAACTTGTAAAGGCTTACCCAATGTGATCTAGTTATAAAAAATCACATAGTCATTTTTCCAGTGAATCTGCATATGCAGTACATTCATTTTATGCAATTGGGCAAAAACAAATGTGGTTTACGCTATTTTCTCTTCTGAACGAATGTCTTTTTATTATATGCAGTAGTAAAATACCGCATTATAGCCATTAGATGGAGCTGAAGAGCATAGGAAATATATACAAATATAGAAGGGATTTTATCTATATCACCACAGAGTGGTGCTGTGGATACAGAGAATGTTACGTATGCCATGTCCTGATTACACCATCTACCAGAGAAAAGGACTACAACAGGGATATGCAATTAGCGGACCTCCAGCTGTTGCAAAATTACAAGTCCCATCATGCCTTTGCCTCTGGGTGTCATGCTTGTGGCTGTCAGAGTCTTGCTAGGCCTCATGGGACTTGTAGTTCTGTAACAGCTGGAGGTCCACTAATTGTATATCCCTGGACTACAATATAACCTTTTTAGGCACACCAGTACACTTGATAAAATGAAAAAGTTTTATTACAAATATTCCTTAAAATGTATAACAGACAATAAACTTTTTGATCACGCTAATACACTGCCTTTAGTTAATGGAAACACCACTCAAACAACAATTTGCACTACAACGTATTGGACATATAAACCTAACAAATAGGTGGGGTAGTATCCAGAGTGCTTGATGTTGTTGACCTGTGGTATCAAACTTCTTCCGATGCTCTACATGTTGCGCACTGAGCGCTTCCTCAGGAGCTTAAGGTCACTAGAGTATGTAAAAAACAAGTAAATATTACATATAAATAAATACAACATGGCTGGGCAGTCATATATCACTGTGCAGGTCACTAGTGAAGAGCCAAATGTAATTGGTGAATTCCTATGACATAGAGCTGCACAATTAATTGTATTAAAATCGCAATCTCGATCCACCCCCCCCTGCGATCTCCATCAGGCATTACCGCGATTTTTAGTGCAGTTAATGGGGTCCGACTTGCGGGGCGACTCAGCGCGACTTGACTGTAATAAAAGTCAATGCAATTCGCCTGAAGTCTTTTCTAAGTTGGAGCGACCTGAGTCTCTGGGGAGACTGCCAAGTCTGGGCAGAGAGCCAAGATCTGAAGTCATGCTGATAAAGACGCTAGAAGAGATACAATGTAATTACTTCAAAGGAATGAACTCCCGTGTATAGAAGATGTTCAGTTTAACCATTTAAAGACTAAATCTTTTCTGATTTGCTGCTTACAAATAAAAATCAAGTATTTTGTGCTAGAAAATGACTTAGAACCCCCAAAGATTATATATTTTTTTTTAGCAGAGACTCTAGAGAATAGGATGGCGGTTGTTGCAATATTTTATGTCACACGGTATTTGCACAGCGATCTTTCAAACGCAATTTTTTTGCAAAAATGACCCTTTCAAAAAAATAAACAGTGTTGTTAGCCCGATTTTTTTGTATATGTAAGATGTTACGCCGTGAGAATCGTAAGAGAAGCGTGATCTTTATTCTAAGCAAAAAAATTGTGATTCTCATTTTGGCCAGAATCGTGCAGCTCTACTATGACACCTGTGGTTGCTTCCAATATTGGCTCTTCACTAGTGACCTGCACAGTGATATATGATTGCCCAGCCATGTTATATTTATTCATATGTAATATTTACTTGTTTTTTACATACGCTAATGGCCTTAATCTCCTGAGGAAGCGTTCAGCGCACAACATGTAGGGCAGGGGTCCTCAAACTATGGCCCTCCAGTTGTTCAGGAACTACAATTCCCATCATGCCTAGTCATGTCTGTGAATGTCAGAGTTTTACAATGCCTCATGGGATGTGTAGTTCCGCAACAGCTGGAGGGCCGTAGTTTGAGGATGCCTGATGTAGGGCATCGGAAGAAGTTTAATACCACAGGTCAACATCAAGCACTCTGGATACTACCCCACCTAATTGTTAGGTTTATATGTCCAATACGTTGTAGTGCAAATTGTTTGTGATCAACAAGTTTATTGTCTGTTATACATTTTACGGAATCTTTGTAATAAAACTTTTTCATTTTATCAAGTGTACTGGTGTGCCTAAAAAGTCCATATTGTAATCCTTTTCTTTGGTAGATAGGAAATGTATACACCTTTGTAACAAGACATACAATGTAACAATTCTAGGGAATGCTAGAGGGAATTAGCAAATACATGTAACCAATTCACACAGAAAAAATGTACATTCAGATTCACTGGACCAACGGCTATGCACATTTTTTATAATTGGACCCTTATGTATGGAAACTTGTACTCGTCTGACTTCAGTAAAGAATTCTGATTGGCCTCGGTGGGTTACTGTAGTTTCCACTTACTGTGGAAAGGCTTGCAGAGTTTATTGAAGAAGGCCAATACCTTCCAGTCCACCCAAAGGTGTTATTTGATTTTTATGTGGAAGCTGGTGGGCTGATCCAGTCCAGGCTTAGTTACTGCAACATTGAGATCTGCCAGGATTTCTGACCCTGTTCCTGTCCACATGGAATTTTCAGATGATCCTTCTGTTACATTCCCAATAATATAAAATAAATGAAAATCTAACAGGGAGAAAATGGTAACTTAAGAACTTAAAGCGGAGCTCCACCAAAAAGGAGAAGCTCTGCTTGTTTGCTTTCTCCCCCCTTCCTGTACCACATTTGGCACCTTTCAGGGGGGAGCAGGTACCTGTTTTTGACAGGTACCCGTTCCCACTTCTGGGAGACCTCACCGCGGCGAGATCCCTTGGAAGTTCGCCCCCCCCTCCTTCCCCAGGCCATTCAGAAAGCACAGCACACTTCATGCATGCGCAACAGGGAATTTCGGCTTCACAGCCGGTTTCCCTTACCACGAATGGCAGCGGCAGCACCCCGAGAGCTGATTAGAAAATCGCGGGATTTTTGGACAGGTAAGTATCCATGGACAGGTACTGTAAGTATCCTAATATTAAAACTTTTATTTTTTTTTGTGAGGGGGAGGGGTGGAACTCCTCTTTAAAGTTAACGTTTACCCTGCTGATATTTTACCTACCCTGGTTTAATCTTTTAACGCTGATATCTCCCGGCCCTTTTTAGAGGTTTCTGATGACGGGTAGCTGGACGGGCTTTTTGATCATGTGACTGCCGCGATTGGCTGCCGAAGCGGTCACATGATCAGAATCGGAATGATCTACTTGCAATTGGGGGCTTTCCGTTAGCTGGCAGTAACTGTGCCAGGAGCACGCAGGGTGCACGCTCTTGGCATAGCTCTGTTTACATTCTGGTATTCACATATGCGGCCACTTGGCGTGAAGGCCCACCCGCTGAGGGGCTGCCTATATGTCTACTGCCAGCGTGAAGGGGTTAAATATTATTTTTTTGATTTTTAATAAAAAACATTCCATTTTCATTACATATTTAATTTTAGAATCAGTGATGTCATAACTGGATAACTGATGTCATAGCAGTGATGTCATAACAGCATTACTGATGTCATAGCAGTGATGTCATAACTGCATTACTGATGTCATAGCAGTGATGTCATAACTGTATCTCTAAACTTTTTTTATGCAATGCAGTGGGAGGGACCAGCAGGGTGCTGTATATAGCTTCCTGAAAACATCACAGCACCCTACCTCAGTACTCCTTTAAGGATCCTGTGATGTAAGCAGTGGGCTGGCTCATGTAAAGGGGGCACTGTGATAAAGGACCCCCATGAATTTTAATTGAAGACCCCTGCCTTATGGTGACACTGGGAGTGGTGTGGGGGTAATTGGGGACATTGTGTCTGGCTGCACTATTAGTTGTCATTCACACCTGAGGTGGGGGGGTTAAATCTTAGGCCTCATGCACAAGGGAAGTTTTTGGATGTTTTTACAGCAGATGTTTTTAGCTGCTGATGTTTTTTTCTACAGTCAATAAACTCCTCATCATGTTACTCTATGTGTTCATGCACACATAGGCTGTTATCACCTGTTTTTGGCTGGGATGTTTTTGAGCTGTAAAAAAACCCAAGACCAGTGGATTTTTCAGCTGTAAAAACGTTCAAACACGCAAAAACGCCGCTCACCAACGTTTTTGGACGTTTTAGATCCATATAGGCTTTAAAAGCCCCTCCATGTTAGCCTACGTGTCCATACACACATAAACTGTCAGAGGCGTTTGAAGGCATAAGCATTTAGGGGCAGTAGAAAAAAAACGACAGCCTGTACTTCCAGGAGCTGTAAAAACTAAACACAGCTAAGCGCGGCAAAAACCGTCAGCGGCGTTTAGCGTTTATAGGTGTTCTTACAATACATAGAGTGTTTTTATAGTAAAAACTGCAAAAAATGCGAACACGGCTAAATGTGGCAAAACTTGCATTTTTAGTGCTGCTGTAGTGCTGACATTTTTTAAACATCCTGTGTGCATGAGGCCTGAGGGGGGAAAAAAAGACCCTACTGCTCAAAAATGCGCAGAAACGCGGCTCACCATTTGTGGACATTTTTGGTCCATTCCTACTGCTCAAAAACACTGGTGCAAAACGCTGAAAAAAGCTGAAGAACTCACTGCAAAGCTACTGATGTTTTTATAACGTTTTTAAAACGTCCAGTGTGCATGAGGCCTTGAGCCGTGGCCACGGTCACTACCCCATTTAGCTGCAGAGGCAGCAGCTGTGTGATTGAGCCCTATATGATGTAATGGATAGATTGTACAATTAGATTGTAGGATGGAAGAGCTAGATAAATGGTAGGATGGACATGATATTTTTCTTGGCTGGGGGTGAAAGTAGAAAACTCCACTTTAAAAACCAATCATGGCCAGTTTCTCTCTTCAAGTTGAAGCCAATATAGCTATGGCAGATGTTTTCCTCTTCTGCCCTGTGGAAACGCCGTGAAGAAGTTCTGCGGCTGTTTTGGATGGGCGATCCAGCGGCTGTCTTGGAGTGACGTTCCCACCAGAAGCCTGTAATTGCAGGTTTATCTTCAGACACACAGCCAAGGCCGAGTATCTGAAGGAAACAGCACTGAGCCTAATTACTGCATGGCATTCCTTCAGGTTACTGAGCGCACAACCAATTACATGAAATCACCATCAAACCGTGTTAAAAAGGAAGCCGACTGCTCGGCCAGCCTTCCTCTCGGAAAAATAACAGGCCTGAATAAGAAGTGAGTGATTGATGTTTGTGCTCGGAGGATTATGACAAAAGGTGGTTTGTAAACTCCAATTGAACCTCCCCGAGGATTCTGGGATCTGTTGTCACTGCCATTAACAGGATGGCCGCGCCATTATCAGCGAGTATGCTGGGACTCGGGGGCCATCATTTATTGTTCTGTATTTTTGTTTACTTTTTTACAACGTCGCGCAGAAAGTGAGCCAGCAGCAGGGAATTGGGGACATATTTATTCCCATTCTTGGATTCATCCCTTTTCATTGGCAGTGACCGGCTTTTTGTTGCCACATTTTTAGTTTAGCGTGGTGATGGGCAAAATAATCCATTCAACAAAATCAGGCCGGCAATTCGGTGTCATCTATGGATACAAGTCTTTATTAGATACATCACGAGGTACAGCACAAACAGGATGACGCATTTCCACTATAGAGCCGTACTTGCAGCGCTATGAGTAAGGCTCTATAGCTGAAACGCGTTAACCTGTTTTTGCTGTACCTCATGGGAAGGCTTCCTTAAGAAGTGGCTTGGAGAAGCTAGGAAGTGTCTTCAACAAAACAAGTCCAGTTGAATGTGACTAACTACTACTAGCCAACACAGTGCAGCGCTCCCTCTAATAGATCTCTAAGCAATAGAAGAAAATTTAAGGTGATTTCGGTATCTGACATTTACTAAAAACAGCAGCACTCCATCTGGAAGAAGAAGAGGTAGTACCATGAGGCTGGATTTGCATGGTTGGTAAAATATCTTCAAACAATTAATGCGGCAGATGTTGTTGTGCGGCAAATTGGCCTCATTCTGACTGTGACTTCCTACTATATATTAGAGCTGCACGATTAATCGTATTAAAATTGCAATCTCTATTCACCCCCCTTGCGATCTCCATCACATATTACCGCGATTCTCAGTGCAGTTAATGTAGTCTGACTTGTGGGGCGACTCAGCGTGACTTGACTGTAATAGAAGTCAATGCAAGTAGTCTGGAGTCTCCCCAGGAATCTTTTTCTAAAGTGGGAGCGACTTGAGTCTGGGCAGACTGCCAAGTCTGGGCAGAGAGCAAACTCAAGTTGATAAAAGAAGTAAAAAGATACAATGTTTCAAATGATAACAGGGTTGAACTCCGTGTATAGAAGAGTTTAGTGTAACCATTTAAAAACTAAATCTTTTCTGACATTTGCTGCTTACAAGTAAAAATCCAGTATTTTCTGCTAGAAATTGACTTAGAACCCCCAAACCAGGGGCGGACTGATAAGCGCACTCGGGGCCCTGCCCGAGGGCCCTTGGCCAGTAGGGGGCCCCATGAAAGGCTCCTGGTACTTCAGTCCCAAGGAATCTGTGCTGATCTTGAAGCCCAGTGCCGGACCAAGTTCCAGCACTGAGCTCCGGTACCTGGCCAGACAGGGCACTCAGGACACCTTTCCCACATCTGTAGGGGTAAACGTATATAATGTGGCGCAGTGCAATAAGTAGGTGGGGTTTTGTTTGGCTAGAGTGTGGACAGGGACACAGGGGGGGGCCCATGATCTTCTATTGCCCGGGGGCCCCATGGGTTGTCAGTCCACCCCTGCCCCAAATATTACATATGTATATATATATATATATATATATTTTAGCAGAGACCCTAGAGAATAAGATGGCAGTTGTTGCAATATTTTATGTCACACGGTATTTGCGCAGTGAGAGAATCGTGATCTTCGTGATTCTCATTTTGGCCAGAATCATGCAGCTCTACTATATCTGTTAGAGAGCTGGTCTTCTGCAGCCAGCACCTGTATAAATCCAGCATAAGCTACACTATATTACCAAAAGTATTGGGGTGCCTGCCTTTACAGGCACATGAACTTTAAAGCGAAAGTAAACCCTGATGGGTTTTACTTTGTTGTTTACATTTACCCTGCAATATAAAAGCATAATAGGCTAGTATGCATTGCATACTAGCCTATTATGTGATACTTACCTGCATTGGAAGCCCGCGCTCTCCCCGCTCCAGGTAGTGGACATCTTCGGCCCTCTTCCTTATGGGGCCACGGACTCCGGCTCTGTGATGAGCCGCGTGACCTCACTCCCGCGCATGCGCACGGGAGCCGCCAATTGTGGCACGATGTCAGTGAAGGAATGGCACGGAGGCCGTTTCTTCAC
The DNA here is from genome assembly GCA_018402905.1 of Glandirana rugosa. Lineage (NCBI taxonomy): Eukaryota > Metazoa > Chordata > Amphibia > Anura > Ranidae > Glandirana > Glandirana rugosa. The sequence goes on along the minus strand of BLSH010233180.1, from coordinate 465,487 downwards.
TGCGCATGTGCCCGATGACGTGGGCACATCACAGTACACTGTATATCTCCTAAACCATGCAAGTTTAGGAGATATGCAGGGAACCTACAGGCTTATTATAGGCTTACCTGTAAGTTAAAGTGGTTGTCATGAGTTGACAACCACGTTAACGGCATCCCAGTCTTAGTCCGTAGGGTTCAATATTGAGTTGGCCCACCCTTTGCAGCTATAACAGCTTCAACTCTTCTGGGAAGGCTGTCCAAAAGGTTTAGGTCCTAATCATTTGGTGGAGGGGGGATTATGGTGTGGGGTTGTCTTTCAGGGGTTGGGCTTTTCCCCTTAGTTGCAGGGAAGGGAACTCTTAAAAGCGTCAGCATACCAAGACATTTTGGACAATTTCATGCTCCCAACTTTGTGGGAACAGTTAACAAAACAATCGAATTTCTTTATAAATTTAGGCCAAAATGTATCCCGCTACATATGTTTGGTAAAAATAAATCCCAATAAGTGTATATTAATTGGTTTGTGCAAACTTTATAGTGTCTACAAATTATGGTGTATATATACTGGAATTATTTTTTTTTTATACTAATAGTGGCGGAAATCTGACACTAACTGACACTGACATCACCAGTGACACTAATACAGTGATCAGCACTAATAATATACACTGTCAATGTATTACTCACACTGGCTGGGAAGGGGTTAAAGTGTCGTTGGGGGGGGGGGGGGGGG
>BLSH010233180.1:407378-425025 GCA_018402905.1 Glandirana rugosa | reverse complement strand
TCCAATGTCACGGGGGGGGGGGCCAAGTCCTGCTGTCTGTGTCAATGGATGCAGCAGGACTACAGAGCGCGCCCGCACGAGTGTCCCCAGGGAAGCTCTTCTCCATGGGGGAACGCTAATGAGTGACCCTGCGGAGGGACCCCAGAAGAGGAGGGTCGGGACCACTCTGTGCAAAACCCTTACACAGAGGAGGTAAGTGTGACATGTTTGTTATTTAAAAACAAAAAACGAAGCTTTGCAATCACTTTAAGACCTTGACTCCTGGGTTTTGCTGAATGGGCAGAGTAGGGACAGTTAACGCTGTATTAGGGCTAGGGAAAGGTTCCTGATGAGGAAGGAAAGAGTAGGGCCTCATCCAGATGGGGGACCAGACAGACAGGCCGCATTCAGTCCCCTCTGAACAGACGCTGTCATTTCCTCTGGAACCTTCGTTTGTCATGCTACTGAACTGTGAGTGTGCCCGGCGGGTGGCTTTCCCACCAGGTTTGTTGAAATCTGTTGCTGAATTTCTTCAAAAAAAGTTATTGCACCTGCCTGTGTAAACTATTGACTCCATACCACACTGCAACCCACCTACATACTAACTTTATTACTAAGTAGATTGCATGGACTTTGTCTGTTTTTGTAAGTGGGAAGTTGATTTTAAAAATCGAAGTATTAGTTGCGTATACACTATATTGTCAAAAGTATTGGGACACCTGCCTTTACACGCACGTGAACTTTAATGACATCCCTCCCACCAGTCTTAGTCCACAGGGTTCAATATTGAGTTGGCCCACCCTTTGCAATTATAACAGCGAGTTTGGGGGTGGAGGAGCAGTGCACAAAGTCCATAAAGACATGCATGAGCAAGTTCGGGGTGGTGGAACTTGACTGTCCTGACCTCAAGACGATAGAACACCTTCGGAATGAATTAGTGCAGAGACTGCGAGCCAGGCCTTCTCCTCCACATCAGTGCCTGACCTCACAAATGCGCTTCTGGAAGAATGGTCAATCATTCCCATAGACACTCCTAAACCTTGTGGACAGCCTTCCCAGAGTTGAAGCTGTTATAGCTGCAAAGAGTGGGCCAATTCAATATTGAATCCTACGGACTAATGCGTCGTACGCACGGAGCAGCGGTCGTACGACTGCACGTTCAACTTTTGCCCAAAATCGGTTGTTGGCTGTTGTGTCTAGCATACTGACATGAGTCAAGTAATCAATCATACAACAAAGCTTCAACAAGCCGAACGTGGTGAAGTGCTACAAGGGTATAAAGAGGAAGTTCAGGTGAATGTGATTTGTGAATTAGGAATGTAGGTTTACACAAACAGACACTTCTGGGCGTTCCTGACTTCTGAGCATGCGCGGTTTGCACATACAGCTTTGTTGGCCCAACTTCTCTGTACACACGATACAACAGTCGTACAACGCCTTGTTGTACAACAAAAGTTTTTTAGTCTACTCATCTAACTTCTGTTGTATGACCGTCGCATGTCGGCTGTTGTAATTGTGTGTACTAATGGTTGGATGATCTACAACAAGGTGTTGTACGACCATCGCACCTGAGACTGGGATGCCATTAAAGTTCATGTGCGTGTAAATGTAAGCGTCCCAATATTTTTGACAATATAGAGTATATGCAAATAAATGGAAGCCACACTGCCGCCTCAAGGCACCTCTGATAAGGTCTGTAGAGCCGGGTATAAACTAGTAGATTTTTAAATTAAACTTTGTGTGAAAATTCAGACAAAGATTTGCCACCAATCAGTTTCAAACTTTCAGAAAACAATCAAATGGCTGGAACCTGAAAGTCTGAATCTGATTGGTGCCTCTGAGCACATAAACCATTTTTAATCCACTTTTGTAAATGTGGCTTTATGTTTTGTTCAGTAAATTTCATTTTAAGAGCAAGAAATTCATTATTTCCCATCCTCGTTTAGTAAATATGCCATGATGGGATTGCAGAGAGCTGCGCCCCCTCTTAGACGGTAGTGCAAGCAACTAGATTAAGTGTGCCGCTTCGGCAGCAGAGTTTCCCGGGAATACATTTTATCATCTTGGCAACAATGTACACTTTCTTGAAAAAAAAAGTAAAGTTTTATCCGCAACATATGAAAATGTTTGTCTTTTAACCTTTCCCTGGCAGAGCTCCCTGTTTGATCTTCTATTCATTTTCCATCACTGAGACTTCAGTGAGACACAGGGGCTCCACCTACAACAGCAGGAAGAGGAGAGGGGGCCATGGGTGGCATGGTGGAGAGGATGAGGTCAGACAATACACTGAGCAGATTTTGCACATTGGAACTCCAAAGATAAATAATTCAACCTTCCAGACCCAATCCATGATTGAGATATTGGTTGTTGGTGGACTAGACTGTAAAGATCACATTGATTTGTAGAATACGCTGTATACAGTGCGCTGTGTAATTCAGCTGCAGCCAAGTCCATCTTCATGCAACCTCTGACTAGGAGAGAGGACCTCATGCTAATTATAGGAGATATTGAATTTGCTTCATTTTGCATGGACGTGGCTAGGGCTTTATAGCCCCTGTCGCTGGTGATCGAAAACCTATTGGGCTACACCTGCGTGAACTACATGTTGCAGGTTCATGAGAACCTAGTGGAATCTTTTTAAAGGATCAGTCCATCTCAAACTGATATTTTACTTTTTGGTGGATGTCATAGATCTGGGGTATTAAATTAAAATTTACCAAGGTCCAATCAGTAACCTTTTCTTCCAACAGAGGCCCAAATAGCATGCTTGCTCCTTTACCGTCCCCCTTATATCACAATCCCGTTCCTACATCAGTGTCCTCAGTCCCCCACTTCAGTTTTGCTTTCAGAGTAGTGTTCTCAGGCCCCTGTCACATCACCTCCACCTCCTTTTGTACTAAATCCCCTTTACATAACTCACCCCTTTATTCCCAGCAGGGTCCTCACCCTCCCTTTTTAAATATTTACCCCCCCCTTCCCCCACCACAGTACTGTCTTCTGCCCCTTCACATCAACCCTCCCCCAACACAGCACTGCCCCCTTCACATCAACCTCCCCCCTCCACATCACAAATCCCTCCCCACAGTAGTGTGCTCCGCAGCACACTTGCTGGTTAATATGAAGAGTTAACCGCCGGCAGCTCTCGTCCCCGCTTTTCATCCACTGCAGAGCTGTGCCTCCCACACCCCGCTTATTACCTTCCCGCCTCCTGCTCTCTCCGCTTGGTCTTGAGCAGCGGCGGCTGTGTAACCTAAGACTCCCTGACCAAACGGGTCGCAGGACCTTCTTCCTGATTGGCCAGGAGGAGAATCAGGAAGACCACAGAAAATTTTAATTCGCTATTGTCACACAACAGGGTGGGCTCAGGGCACAGTGCTCTGTGCCACAAGCCCACACTTTTTTAAGCCAATTAGAGCCTCAGGCTGTAATCATGTGCTTCTAAAAATAAAAAAAAAAAACAGTTGGAATCCAATGCACCCAGCACCCTGCATGTAGATTAGGGGTCGGGCGCATAGCTTAGGGGGTGCAGCGCCCAATATGGACGGGCCGCCACTGGTCTTGAGATTGACAGCAGTAGAGCCTGGGGATAAAAATAACTCCTAAATGGTGTGACCGCACTTCCGGATGGGACAGTGACTCGATCCCAATCCAGGTCACAGTCCACCATTTAGTGATGCCTGCCATAGATTTAAAACGCCTAACAATTTTTGACATCTTTCAGGAACTCTTTTAGTGAGATCTCTGTGCTGAGATCCCAGGTCAGTACATCTACTGTGACCGTAATGAGGGGCGTCCAGAGATTGCAGCTCTTGAAGTGAGACCACTAGATATCACACTTGTGACTTCCTGAAGCAAATGTGATGACCATAGACTAAAAAGTGGTAACTCACTAGATAATTGGATTCCAAACTTTTAGAGGTCCATATGCTTTTGGTGTAACAAAGAGGATGTCCAGGTCATCTCCAACCAGCATTTCAGTTTCTGGTACAATAAGCCTCTGGAAACTGATCCTCTATGATAGCACCAAACACTGTACATCCAGTGTGGCCCCTCCTGCTTGGAAGGCACCTGGCCAGGAGCTGAAAGCATGCACCGAGTGGCTCTTTGACCATGCAACAAGAGTATATTGACCTCTTAAAGTCTGGGGCCCACCAGATATCACCCTCTTGTCTTTCTGGAGCAAACCTGCTGATAACCATATGTAAAAAGTGATATCTCACCAATTAATTGGACCCAGACTTTATAGGGCACTATGCTTTTGTTGCAGGTTGAAGAGCCACACTGTGCACAGCCTCAGCTGTTGGCCAAGCACCTTCCAAGCTGCCAAGGAGGAGTAGGAGGGACCATACAGGATGTAGAGTGTTTGGTGCTATCTTGAGAGGATCCATTTTCATAGGTTTCCAGAGGTTGGAGATGACTTGGGGATCCTCTTTATTACAAGAGCATGCTGACCTATAAAACTTTTAGGTCAAACTATCTGATAAGTTTTCACCCTAGGGTGGTGTTTATGCTAGCTCCAGAAAGTCAAAGGGTGACATCAAACAGTCTCACTGCAAGCACTGCAATCTCTGGAAAATGACTTGAAGGACCACACCTATCATTACTTTTGCATGCCGTTGTCTTATTGTGGACAGTACTAGTGCAGACATTTTTTGTACATTCTAGTAAGCTTCAAGTGTCTATGCTGTATTTTTATATTATGAGGAATGTAACAGAAGGAGCTGGAACATACAAAGGTGGACATGTTCCTGGGTCTGAACACCCAAAACTCCCAGGAAGAACTTCAACAGGATATACTGTGTTGGAGTATCTAAGACAGCCTTTCTCAACCTTTTTAACACAGAGAAACCCTTGAAATAACTTTCAGGTCTTGGGAAACCCCTTCTAATAATCAAAATATCTACAACTCACAGTACAATAGTGCGATGTAATATAAATAATACACCTGTGCTGCCAATCCTCTAATAGCAAAATAAACGAAGTGTCCTATTTTATTTCAATCTCAGGTGGCATTGACAATCTCAGGTGGCATTGAGTCCTAACAGTCCTTTTACCATTAGAATGTGACATCACAAGTTTAATTGCTACACATCAAGCATCTGGAACACTTGTGCTCCACCTCTGTGAGGATTGTGCCTTCACCTTCAACCTAAGACCCGCATAATATAGGTCACAGTGCACTTAAACCCTCCTTTCCAGGGGTATTCAGTAGGCTTTAGGTCACTCTCACAGATCAAAGCCATTATCCATCACTCCAACCACTGTAGGTGTGTTCCCCTTTAAGGGATCCAGGTCCCGCTTGGCCATCAGTATATGCTCAGAACAATTACAGAACCACCATAGTGTAGTACTCAAAATGAACCCATTTACCCCAAGGACTATAGCATACACATCAATACTGCAAATTCCCTGTCGGTGTTGCACTTCCAGTTATGGTTTTGTCATTGCACATAACCAGAAGTGCAGCACCAACAGGGAATTTGCGGTATCCCGAGTATTGATGTGAAAGCTATGCTCTTTTTTTAACACGTGAGAGCAATATCTTTAATAATTGGTCTTATTTTGAGTACACTATGGTGATTTCATATTTGTTCTGAGCATATTCTAATGGCCAAGTGAGACCTTGATTTTTTAAAGGATACAAGATATACCTGTGCTCAGATCCCAATAACTTGTACATGTATTTAAACTATCAGGTGCTAAAGGGGTGTGACCACACATTAACACTACAAATTCTGGATGGACCCTCTGCACACTGCTATACACCCTTTCCAGCAAACAGGGATATTTAGTTTACAAATATTGCAATACATGCTTATGCTGGCCAACTATATTAAAGTAATCCCTCTTATGGCCAGTCCTACACTGCTTTGCAACTGCAGATGCCACGATGGACACCATGCCAACATGGAGCATCAAGACAGAAGTTGGGGGAGGGCTACTAGATTCAGATTTGGTCACTGACTTGCGTTACAACAGAGAACTGATATACCTGTGCTCAATTCCCAATAGCTTGTACATGTATTTAAACCATCAGGTGCACTTTGATGCAGTTAGCCAGCTTAAGCATGTATTGCAATATATGTGAACTAAAAATCCCTGCTTTTCATTGCAAAGTTTGCTGGAAAGGATATATAGCAGTGTGCAGAGGGTCCATCTAGAATTTGATTTCTTAAAGGGGAACATACCTACAGTGGTTGGAGTGATGGATAATGGCTTGGACCTGTGAGAGTGACCTAAAGCTTACTGAATACCCCTGGAAAGAAGGTTTAAGCGCATTGTGACCTATATTATGTGGGTCTTAAGTTGAAGGTGAGGTCACAATTGTCACTGGAGTTGTGGTGTTACATTCTAATTGTAAATGGGCTATAAGGATTCTTAAAGCGGTAGTAAACCCATGCATTTAACAGGTTAAAAACTAGTCACATTTCCGGCATGTTCCGGAAATGTAACACTCCCATTGGTTGTGCTCTAAACCATACTGTCAAACCATCCAATGGCTGGTGTCATAGCTGATCACATGTGCAGCATCATGGCAGTTGTAGATTAAACAGAGGCCAAGATGGCAGCTTCCTTGGCTGAAAATGATAGGAGGGTTTACTACCACTTTAAGTCACGTTCACATTTTGGACGTTATTACTATATGTTTCATATTAAGTTTTGAATTGCTTTGCACACTTTGGTTGGTATATTTAAATTAGCAGAGTGGCACCATATTATTATTTTACATTAGTATGATGGGAAAAATGAAAAAATGCTCCTTATATTGATGGTCAATAGGAAAAAATCTCTCCTCACAGATCTCTGGTGTTAGTGGGAACTTATCTTAGAGGAAGAAATGATTCATTGCTCAAGGAACCCCTAATTATCTCTGGAGAAACCCTGGAGTTCCACAGAACCGAAAAAAGCTGATCTAAGCCATAACATACTCAGCCCACTAGGTTATAACTAGCATTAATATATTACTTTTGGCTGGACTGACTCTTTAGAAGGATTTTCCTGTGTTCACCCCCTCCTCTTGATACACCTGGAAACTTGTGTAACCATCTGTTTTCTTCCTAGGAGTGATATGCGGTAACATCTGCTCTTCCCAGCCCTACCAGCGAGGGTTCTCCACGCGGCCAGCCATGGATGGTAAATTCTGAAGATGGCTTTTGGCAGAGACTCCTCACAAAGACATCTGGATAGAGAACTCAAACACAGAGACGCTGAAATGCCAAACGAGCTGCTCGGTTTTATCTCGCTGTACCTCCTCCGTTAGGCCGGATATCTTCATGTCACCTCATCGCACACTTAGTTTGATGTTCTGCTGTCTTGCCAAAGATTTACTGAAGCTTTGTGTCGATTATCTTAATTTGCTGGACTTGTTTTCCTGAGAAAGCCAAGCCTTATGTAAGACTGATTCACAGAATATCATATTTATTGCATCCCCGTTTCCCCAGAACACAGCTCTGCTAACCAGCAAAAAGGACCTCATTTAAACCTGCTTCTGCCATTATGAGAAAAGCAGATGCCTCTGTATGCATTTTGCAAACATGGGGAAGCCACATGCTGCTTGGGTTTGTGATCTGGCTATCATTGGGACTTGAATACTAATGCCTAAACTGAGAGGTTATTACAACCTTCCTTAAAGGTACGGTGAAAGCCAGAAGCCCAGGGTAGCTGAAGGCCCTGTGTATGTATACATGGCAAAATAAAGGGAGAAAATGTCATAAAGCTTATTGATTTATAATAAGAGAAAATGAGCACATGGGAGAGACAGCTCATTGCAAGTGCATAAATAAAATTCTTCAGAATACAGATCTCCTGTCCAACAACAGGGACCGAACCACAGTGGGCCTAGCATTAGATATATATTTTTTTCACATTTAAAGTGCAGGCATGCTAAGTAAAGTGTAAACATTGGCCATAGGTGACTTGAATATCGACTGATTCCCACTGAATCTGCTAGAAGTCAAGCCATGAATGGCCATGGCGGCTCCACAAAAGTGCATTTTTCCATTGACTTTGTCAAAAGAGCCAGGTGGAATTTTGTCAGCCAAACAGTGACTGAATACAATCAGAAGTAGTCACTGTTCAGTGATTCTGACAACTGCAGGCATTCTGACAGCTCCTTTCCCCATATAATATCTTCATTTGCTTTTCTATCCAAGAGGATGGAGTCATCCCCTGGTGCTCATGTAGTCTGACCACTGGTGGAGGCACCTGACTCCTGGACCGGCCATTACTGCTGGCTGTATGCACTGTGCACACTCAGACTGCTCTGCTGCTGCACTAATTATGAGCCACATATTTAAAATGAGCCACATGCTGTATCTTTTTTGTAAGATACCAGAACTGATAATCTTTGCCCGTCCAAGGCGCAATAACGTAAAGCTGAACTCCAGAAAAAAAAAGATTTTTCAGAAGTTGGGCCAGCGTTGTTACCACTAATAATTGCTATGGGCTTGAAGAAGGTTCAGGAGGGCGGCCTTTTCAATATGAAGGACAGATGAAGATCACAGGGACATGACTTCTACTAGCAGGAGGAAAGTTCAAAACTAATTCAGAAAGTTTTATTTCATCGAAAGAGTGGTTGATGCTTGGAATATACTTCCAGCAGAGGCAGTTAGTCAGTCAACAGTAAGTGGATTCAAACATGCTTTCGATATACAGTATTTCACAAAAGTGAGTACACCCCTCACATTTTTGTAAATATTTTATTCTATCTTTTCATGTGACAACACTGAAGAAATGACACTTTGCTACAATGTAAAGTAGTGAGTGTACAGCTTGTATAACAGTGTCAATTTGCTGTCCCCTCCAAATAACTCAACACACAGCCATTAATGTCTAAACAGTTGGCAACAAAAGTGAGTACACCCCAAAGTGCAAATGTTCAAATTGGGCCCAAAGTGTATTTTGTGTGGCCACCATTATTTTCCTGCACTGCCTTAACCCTCTTGAGCATGGAATTCACCAGAGCTTCACAGGTTGCCACTGGAGTCCTCTTCCACTCCTCCATGACGACATCACGGAGCTGGTGGATGTTAGAGACCTTGTGCTTCTCCACCTTCCATTAGAGGATGCCCCACAGATGCTCAATAGGGTTTAGGTCTGGAGACATGCTTGGCCAGTCCATCAACTTTACCCTCAGCTTCTTTAGCAAGGCAGTGGTCATCTTGGAAGTGTGTTTGGGGTCGTTATCATGTTGGAATACTGCCTTGCGACCCAGTCTCTGAAGGGAGGGGAACACGCTCTGCTTCAGTATGTCACAGTACATGTTGGCATTCGTGGTTCCCTCAATAAACTGTAGCTCCCCAGTGTCGGCAGCACTCATGCAGCCTCAGACCATGACACTCCCATCACCATGCTTGACTGTAGGCAAGACACACTTGTCTTTGTACTCCTCACCTGGTTGCCATCACACACGTTTGACACCATCTGAACCAAATAAGTTTATCTTGGTCTCATCAGACCACAGGACATGGTTTCGGTAATCCATGTCCTTAGTCTGCTTGTCTTCAGCAAACTGTTTGCAGGCTTTCTTGTGCATCATCTTTAGAAGAGGCTTCCCTCTGGGACAACAGCCATGCAGACCATTTTGATGCAGTGTGCGGCGTATGGTCTGAGCACTCACAGGCTGACCCCCCACCCCTTCAACCTCTGTAGCATTGCTGGCAGCACTCATACATCTATTTCCCAAAGACAACCTCTGGATATGATGCTGAGTACGTGCACTCAACTTCTTTGGTCGACCATAGCGAGGCGACCTGCTCTGAGTGGAACCTGTCCTGTTAAATCGCTGTATGGTCTTGGCCACCGTGCTGCAGCTCAGTTTTATGGTCTTGGTAATCTTCTTATAGCCTAGACCATCTTTATGTAGAACAACAATTCTTTTTTTCAGATCCTCAGAGAGTTCATTGCCATGAGGTGCCATGTTGAACTTACAGTGACCAGTATGAGAGAGTGAGAGTGATAACACCAAATTTAACACGCCTGCGCCCCATTCACACCTGAGACCTTGTAACACTAACGAGTCACATGACCCCGGGAAGGGAAAATGGCTAATTGGGCCCAATTTGGACATTTTCACTTAGGGGTGTACTCACTTTTGTTGCCAGTGGTTTAGACATTAATGGCTGTGTGTTAAGTTATTGTGAGGAGACAGCAAATTTACAGTGTTATACAAGCCGTACACTCACTACTTTACATTGTAGCAAAGTGTCATTCCTTCAGTGTCATCACATTAAAAGATAGAATAAAATATCTACAAAAATGTGAGGGGTGAGATTTTGTGAGATATATATATATATATACACACTGTATATCAGTGGTGCCCCCCTAATCTATGCATCCGGCCCCTGATATACATGCAGGGCAACGGACGCATGAATTTCAATGGATTTTTGAAATCCAGTTGTGTGACAATAGCAAAATAATATTCGCTAATGTCTTCCTGCTTCTCCTCCCGGCCAATTGGGAAGCAGGTCCTGATACCCGATTGGCCAGGGAGTCTTAAGAAACTTAGGCTTAGGACACTTAGGCATTGATCGTTGCCGCCCGTCTCCCGCAGGGGGGTTTCTGTGTAACATCTGGAGACGTGCTGGAGATGGACCACCACTGATGATTTGAGCATGCCACATGCATTCTGAGCTGTGATCCTCTGGGCAGTATTGCAGCAACGTTTCATCCCTTACAGTGAGTATAGCAGGTTGCTTACTTACTATCGCCTCCATTTGAAAATGTCTTGTATTATTTTCAATACATACAAGACATTCTGTGATTGAATTAGGTGTAGCAGATGAATGTCACAATCTACCCTTGAGGTTTTGAAGAAGCACTAGTTTAGTGTGAAACGCGTCAACCTTGTCTGTGAACATGTCTTGGTTGCAGTCATAATGACTCAATAAACACATGTTGGATCTATGGTGGAGTGCAGCCGTTTCTTTCACTTTTTTGCCTTGTTACAGTGGCGAGCCAGAGCTAGCACCCAGCCTATTTGATCCTTGGATTAATATCACCTGGAGCAGTGATATCTCTTTGTGCTTCATTCACATTCTACCCTTGTCCAATCACAGAGCATCTTGTATGCATTGAAAAGAAGAAGAGACCTGTTATACTCACTGCAGGAAGTTGCTGTAGCACTGCCCAGAAGCTCCCAGCTTTGACTATGTGTGGAAAAGACATATGCCTAGTACACGCAATGAGAAAATTGGATGAAAAATATAGCTTTTGAATCGATCGTATGATATTCTGATTGTTAGTACACAGCTTTCGAGAGCCGATCACGACATTTCATGCGAAATTATCTGAAGGAACAAACACATTTTTGTCCTACAATACCAGATCCTACAATTTTCGTTTAATTAGTACAGTATTAGTCAAAAAAAAAAAAAAAATCAGAAGACCAAGCCCACACATGCTCTGAAATTAAAGAATACATTACAATAAAATACATCACATTGCACAATTTTTGAAGTTGCATTCTGAATTTGCATAACTTTAGTAACCTATTGGTTTTCGATATGAGACTAGCATGCAAAAAAAAAATAAAATCATCCGATATTCTTATCGTGTGTCCTAGGCATTACACTGACAGTTTGGTTATCTCCAGCTGCCATCTGGATGTTGATTTGCAGTCATTAGAGGTAGCTGTGCTGGCCCTATCTAACTAAAAAAAAAATTCCTTGAGTTCATCTTTAAGTTCCCCTTTAGGGAAAACATGCTGAATCGATGCTAAGGTAAAAACGACATACATGTATGTACCCTCAACTCAATCTGTGGCACTCTCCATTGGACATACCATTCAGACACATTACCCTTGGCCTCGCACCCAGTGGGTTGTATGGCCCTTGCCTCCCACAAGACCTGAACATTGGGCTTCTTTTCTTAAACGATCCTGATCTGGAAACACAATATATCTGGATATAGAATGTTCTGTCCAAAACTCTTCAAAACTGAGACGGGATGGAATTAAAAAAAATGGACTACAATTGTCAAGGCCAAACTGAAGCATTGGTGAATAGGATGGACAGCTAAGATTGCCTCTTATGAAACTTGCAAGGTGCACAGAAATTCTGTTTCATATTTTATTTTTAAAAATCTGGTGCCAGACGCTCATATTATCGTCTGATGATTTTAATCCTTCTTTAATCTGAAATGGCCACTAAAAGAGGTCACACGGCCAAGTTACATGAATGTTGTTAAAGATCTCAAGCTAAATCTAGGCATGGGTGTGTTCAAAGTGAAACTTCAGTTTTGTTAAGAAAAAAGTAATTCCCTTTAGGTGAATTATATGGAATGTATACATTTTGGAACTTCACTTATCCCCTTATTTTTTTCCCCCTTAACATTTAAACTGGGCTATGCACAAAATCATACTAACATGCTCAGCAATCCAATTGTGTAGATATCCGCTGCAGTGATCAAGGCTTGTTTGCCGAAACTAGTCTGCCCATCGTATTCTTGTACTCACTGGTGTGGTCTACACGAATAAATCAATAGAGGAACACGGAGTTGCCGGCTGTTTCTTCTTATCTCTTGAATACTAATTTGTATGGTGTGTGGGAACACATCACAGCGCAGGCACCCTGGCTACCACTTTGAGGTTGGATTTTCTCCACTGTGCAGAGCGTTGCAACCACATTGTTTGTGTAGATATCCGCTGTTCCACTGCTCCAGACCCAACTTCCTTTCTGATATCATTAGAGGGCAGCTGTTTCTTTTGGGTTCTTGCAGCCAGCTCCCATGTGCCGTAGCTTGTGAACAGGGGGTTGGCTGCAAGAACCAGTAAGAGACAGCTGACCCCCTGATTACGCACTGAGGTTTAATGTACCCCAAATCCTCCTGAGATGTGTGATGAAGGCAGTGGACAAACAAATCCATGAAGTGTAGTAAATGTTCCTAAAAAAAGGTAATTGAAATAAAGAGTGTCCGATTGTTGGAAGGGAGGGCTAAAGAAGTAGAATGAAAGAGAGTGCTGTGAAGGGTGAAGGCCAGGTGGAGATATTGAAACAGGCCATTTTGGTATATTTGAATTAGGACTGTGCCTAATTTTATTACAGGATTAGAGGCAATGTTGTAATAGGACATACTGCACTCCTTTTGGATATATAGTGCTATTGGAAAATGTGTACCCAAGGAGAAAACCCATGGTGCAGAACATTGAAGGGGGTACCTGTAAATTGACCTAAATCATAGTAGCTTAGCAGTTCCCTTTGCAGCACTGGGTTCCTTGGTTCGAATACTGGCCAGGATACTCTCTGTATGAAGTTTGCATGTTCTCCCTGTGTTAGCATGGGTTTCCTCCTGGTACTCTGGTTTCCTTCCACAGTCCAAAGACATGCTGGTAGGTTTATTGGCTCCCGTCTAAATTGGCCCTAGTATGTGTATCCTTGAGGGCAGGGACTGATATTACAGTATGTATAGTGATATGTAACTTGTCAGCACTATATAAACACCTGCAATAAATACATGAATGGCAGCAAAGACTTGTTGGAAAAGGGAGTGAGCCAACTGCAAAAAGCATAGGGATGAGAAGTTTAGAAAATTTCATCTATAACTAGTACTGTTGCTATGGAGGTAAGAAATTACATTTTTCAGCCGTTTTAGGAAAGTAAAGTGTTTATTTTTGTAGTAGTTATATATACTATATCGTTGTTTTTTGTTTTTGTTTTTTTAACAAATCTGAAGTTTCTCTTTAAAGCATATCTGGGAATATTAGGAGTAGATCCTTCAAAAGTTACTTGTATGTTTACGGGATCCATTTAAAATTGTTATAAAAGAGGTAGATTAACACAACTGAAACCATGACAAGTATTACTGTGCTGTTATAAAATGGCAAACACTACAGGGGCAAAAAATAAAATTAATTCTTTATGTTTTAGCTTCCTGTTCAATAATTTGTGTTGTTTTTTATAATGCAGTTTGATCAGTTTTGAAGAAGATTTTCCTGTTAAAATTGCTTTAGACCAGTGGTCTCCAAATTGTGGGATGGATGTGGCCCTTTGCTAGCCTCTATCTGGCCATTGAGGCACTATTCCTCCCACTAACAAGAACTGTGGGGCATAATTCCTGCCACTGGCACTAATGATGGGGCACTATTCCTCCCACTAATTCGAAAAATTAGGGCACTGTGCTTCCCACTGATGCTATACTTCCTCCTACTGACCACAGGCTTGATCACCAAGCCTGAACCATTGTTTAGTTTCCCTTATGCCAAGACATTTTCTACTCCTACTGACCACAGTCTGGGCCACCTAAAGTCTGAAGGACAGTACACTAACTCTTTGTTTGGAAAGTCTGTATACCCCTGCTTTTTGACTAGCATTTCTCAACCTCTCAGGGAACCCCTGCTAAAACCAATTAGTTGGGGGTGAGTGTGAAAAATGCCCCTTACATTGGTGTCCAGTGGAAAGAAACCCCCTCTTACAGTGATGGCCAGACTGCTATCCTAACAGGCAGCCAAAAAGATCATTGGTATCCTGAAACTGGCTCTGTAAAGTGGCTTTGACGCCCCCATGCACCATCCAATTGGAGGTCAATTAGCTACAGTGTCAGGAAAGGTGCATTTCTATGAACAGAAGACTGGTTGGCGGCCAAATCACAGGCGCACGTGCACAAACAGGTGGGCGAGCACACAGAAGCGCCAGGCGGGTTATTTAAACTGCACTAGTGCCTGGTGTCAGTGCGGTTTGGTCTATTGTGTTTCTGAAGTATTTGTGTATCTGTTCCTGTATTGCTTATCCGTCGTCAACCTGATCCTTCTCCTGACACCTGATCCTTCTCCTGACTCCGGATCCTGCTCCTGACCCCTGGCTTGCCTCTGGACTTTGTTTCTGCCTTATCCCTCTGCTCATCTGCCTTAATGTTACCGACCTTGGCCTGATTCCTGACTACTCTCCTACCTGCCGCCTGAACCTGATCTCTTTGCTAGTTGCTGACCCGGACAGTCTGACCCTGTCTTGTGTCTGATCTATATCTGCACCTGTTGTCCATGCTTTTGCCTAGCTCCAGCCCTGCCGCCAGCGTGTCCGGTCCTGTGGTCCCTGTGTTGCAGTCATACACCAGCACCATCCAGCGAGAGATTTACCAGGCCCTCGTGCCACCTTGTGCTCTGGCATTCCCTGTCACCTTACCAGGAACTCTGGAGCCAGGGCTGTAAGAGAGGTTTTCCTCAATGCTTCAGGCTCCACCATCAGCTACATTGTACACAGCTCAAGCAGCCCCTAGTAACTTCTGGAGGAACCCTAGGGTTCCACTGAACCCTGATTGAGAATGGCTGCTATAAACCATTGTACCATCAATAAATAGGATTTCTGTGAAAGCCTTTGGATGGTGGTTGGAGAAGTCGGGTGCTCGGTGTTAAAAATACACTCCTGGCAAAGATGTGCAAAACAGGTCCCATGACATCTCCCATAAACTGTTAACATGGGCCTCAAAAGCTTTTAATGCTTTGTGAAAGCAACTAAATCAGTGCAGGATTTCTACACTTAACATGTTTTCCATGATGTATAAGTGGATAGCCCTATTGCCTCCTTATTGGAGTCATTGGTTTAATTCCAACCAAAGATATGATCAGCATAGAGTTAGCATATAGGCTTATTTTTGGCAACATATTGCTAAAGTTTTTGCTTTTGGTTTTCACTCAGATTGAACTTCTTGTGTGGGTGGCTGGGGTTAGATTAGACTGCAAGCTCCATCAGACCTGGAAGGAACATATTCAGACATCATGCTGCCCTATTGATGTCTCCAACATGAAGCTTTCTTTGTAACTCTTCTTAGCATCCCCTGCATCCCTTCCCCTCCAATTCTCTGGTTGATTGTTTTTTAGGAGGAAAATAAATTAAGAAAAAATGATCGCAGTTTGTGCATTTTGATACTTACTCCCTCTAACCCTGCTTCCCTAGGCACTGGCACTGTGTTCAGTATTCTCTATGGTGCACTGTGTCAGTGTTATATAAGAGTATAATGAATAGTGAATAATGGCTTTCAACTGCAAATTGATTCCTTGGATTTAGGACTTGGTGTGGTTTTAGGTGCATTGGCGCTGCCAATGAACAGTATCTCGTTTTGATGCCTCGGAGCACAGACAGGGGCCTAAGGTGAGTCAATGAGAAAGAAAATGATAGAGAACATGTACATCTAACTTCCTTTGTCATTCTGCTAGCCCTATGTTCAAAACCTGAGAGTCTTGGCACACAGTTCCTGAAGCACAACGCTAAAAGAAGATGAAGAATCCCATTATTCTCATTCACCCCTGAGCATTATGTCATCTGTCGTATGAAGCTCAAAAAAGTACACGAGCTCCTTTGAGGCAGAATAATGATGTCTTGGTCCCATCAGGGCTATACAAAATTTTTATATGAATTTTATTATAGCCCTGATGAAGGGATATTTCCTGATCCCCAAAATGTGTTGGCTACCATTGCTCTTCCTCTTGTCACTTTGCTATCAACAATAAAGAATTAAGGACTTTTGAGACAATTGTTTGGTGCTCTTTTTTTATTTAATGTCATGTGACTGCTATAAAACACACCAAAATAGGTATTGCGGTATCTTATTTAGACATAGGCTAAAATAGAGGGGCATTTGGGGACAGAAAAAAAGTCAAACACCTGCAAAATGGGTGTTTGACAGCTGCAGTGTGCATGAGACCTTAAAGTGGAGTTCCACATACAGTTACATCTTTACACCATCCACTTCAGAACAGCAAAATAAAACATCATTGGTCATTTTATTTTTTCTAGCTGGATTTACCTTGGTATTATTGAGTAATCTTTTTTTCATTCCTGTTAAGGGACCTGTGGGTGTCCCAGAAGATGACGGGACCATTCAGAAAGCGCCGTGCGACTCCCGCATGCACAGTAGGAAATCGGCTGTAAAGCCAGAAGGCTTCACTGCCTGTTTCCCTTACAGCGCCTGTATCGGAAGCCCATGACTTGGGGTGCCGACATTGCGGGTTTCCCGACAGGTAAGTGTCCTTATATTAAAAGTTAGCAGCTACAGTATTTGTAGCTGCAGGCTTTTAAATTTTTTTCCCAGGCTGGAACTCCTCTTTAACCACTTCAGCCCCGGAAGGATTTCACACTGTAGGACCAGAGCACTTTTTGCGATTCGGCACTGCATCGCTTTAACTGTCAATTGCGCGGTCGTGCGACGTTGTACCCAAACGAAATTTGCGTCCTTTTTTCCCCACAAATAGAGCTTTCTTTTGGTGGTATTTGATCACCTCTGCGTCATTTCTGATCACCGCTATAAACCGCTAAAAAAGAGCGATAATTTTGCAAAAAACTATTTTTCTTACTTTTTGCTAAAATACAAATCCAAAAAAAAATATATATATATATATAAAAAAACATTTTTTCATCGGTTTTGGGCGATTTATATTCTTCCGCGTTTACAAATGAGAATTAACTTCTGGGGTTTTTATTTATTTTTTTTACTAGTAAGGGCAGCGATCTGTGATTTTTAGCGGTACTGCGATATTGCGGCGGACATGTTGGACATTTTTTTGGGACCATTGGCATTTATACATCGATCAGTGCTATGAAAATGCACCGATTACTGTGTAAATGCCATTGGCAGTGAAGGGGTTAACCTGCAGGGGGCGCTCTAAGGGTTAACTGTGTTCCCTCAGTGTGCTCTAACTGTATAGGTGCTGAGCTGGCGGGGGGGGGGTTTTTCA
>BLSH010233180.1:356391-367043 GCA_018402905.1 Glandirana rugosa | reverse complement strand
GGTGAGAACGCTAAAGAGAACTTCCCCAGGCGACCGTGTTTGGCTTTCCACCAAAAATGTAAAATTGGCTTGCCCCTCCAAGAAGTTGGGCCCAAGATTTCTGGGACCATTCCCAGTTAGGAGGAAGATAAACCGGATGGCTTTTGAGTTGGATCTGCCTTCTTCTCTGCGGATCCACCCGGTTTTCCATGCATCACTGCTGAAGCCCATGGTTCTGGACACTTTCTCTGGTCGGAAGGTGGGTCCCCCTGACCCTATCCTGGTTAACGGAGAGGAGGAGTTCGAGGTGGAAGCCATCTTGAATTGTCGCCGGAGAGCTGGAGGAACCCAGTACCTGATTAAGTGGAAGGGGTTCGGCCCAGAGGAGAACTCCTGGGAACCTGAAGAAAACATCCACGCTCCTGGACTTATCCAGGCCTTCAAGAGAAATCGCAAGAGTGGTGATACCCGGTAAGGCATCCGGAGGCTGCCCCTTGGGGGGGGCAATGTTAGGAAAAGGAACAATTTCTGGCCAAGTCCTGGCGTTTGCGCATTCCCGTGCGCGTTCGCGCGCGCCCGTGCGCGCGCACGCGCGGGAAACGGCGCCAAACGGGCCTATTTAAACCTGGAGACTCCTGAGAACAAGTGCTGCTCGTTCTACAGCGTTCCCGACCTGTAAGCCTCGGCTCCCGATACCTGTTCCTGTGTTGTTCTGCCTCCTGTTGACCCGGCTTGTCCTGACCTGCTGTCTGCTACCTGCACCGACCCCGGCTACCCACGACCATGCGATTGTCTGCTCCTTTGTACCTCTGCTGCCCGCCCGTTAACGAACCTTGCTTAGACTCTGACTACTCTTTTGCCTGATCCTTTTGTACCTTCCTGCCTGCCTATTGCCGACCCAGCCTGAACGACCATCCTTCTACCTGCATGTCTCCTGGAGCCTCACTACATCATCGGTGACCCTCCAGCCCTCGTGCCATCCCGCACTCTTGGGCCTCTGTCTCCACTACCAGGGGTCCTTGAATCGGGTGC
This sequence comes from Glandirana rugosa, assembly GCA_018402905.1. NCBI lineage: Eukaryota > Metazoa > Chordata > Amphibia > Anura > Ranidae > Glandirana > Glandirana rugosa. The sequence goes on along the minus strand of BLSH010233180.1, from coordinate 366,032 downwards.
GCAAGAGCGGTTGTTCCCTGCACAAGACAGACTCCACCGTCAGGTACGTGACAGTGTGGTGATAGTGTGTGTTACAGGCAATTATTCCAAAAGTACATAGTCAGTATTGCTAATTGTTGGAGACCTGATGCTCTGGATCAAAGGTCAGTGGTGGCAGAGAAAGGGTTAAAGCGGTAGTAAACTCAGCCCAAGCAGATTAAGTAAATATATATTTTGAGTCCACTTTAGATAAGGAAAATAGCTAGCATACACATGAAAGGTAAAAGCTGTCTTACATGCCAAAATCGTGGTGTTAGAAACTGGTCCCGGGCGATATAAGGCGCCGCCATTTTACCGTATCTCTTCCGTGTCTTTCCCTGCTTGCATTTCCGCCCTCATTATGCGATAATCTCACGCATGCGCATTAGGAACTATGTCTAGGTCTCTAAGCTTTCTTTAAATCTCCCTGCAGCTCCGCCCTCGTTCTCCACAACCCCTGTGACATTCAGAGTCACAAGGGCGTGGGGAAATCCTTCTGAATGCGGAAGTATTCATTGCAAATATCGCGTTAGGTTGGGGCTGATGTCATCTCCAGGAGATGACGCAGCCCCAGCATACAACATGTATTTTTCCGGCAGCCTTAGCTTGCCAGAAAAAGATACACTTACGGCGCATGCGCATGTGACATCATACGGAGAAAAAAACAAGATAACACAGAAACGAAGCAGGTAAGGAGACTATAAGAAGAGGGAATGTAATATTGATAAAAGGAGTAATCTTGGCATTTAAAGTGTGGTGCAAGGGTTTACTACCGCTTTAAGTAGCCTGGTGACAATCACTCTCAGGCTGCTGGCACCTAGATTGTGGTCCCGCAAGCTGGAAAATCTTGCAGCTGAGAGTGGCATTGTTACATTAGTGACAAGCGTGGTGTAAGATTGGCCGGTCCTCTGTCACGAGTTAGTGAGGAGGGCAGGAATCTGATACCCGCATTCATCACAAGTATATTATAGGTTGGTTTTTGAATGAAGCACTAATGCACAGATAATTGCATTCATTGTTTGGTGAGATGTTTCTTATGGAAAAAAGAAGCATGTCTTTTATCACTTTTGTGAGTGCAAAAAAATTATTTTAACCATTTAAAGATTTTTTGAGCATCTTACAGTATACCAGTGCACTCTCTGTTTCATTTATAACAGTTGTCTATCCATATCCTATCATATTCCTTAACAAGTAGAATTCCATACAGATATTAAAGGAGAAGTACAGACAAAGCTTGTTTGGCTGTACTTTTCCTATGGATCACAGGAGTGCAGTTTGACAGTGGGCTGGACATGACAGAGCTGGTCCAGGCTCAAGTAAGATCGTGACCATATGGTTGGGATCTGCCCACATGCCTGGACCAGCACTTGCCTCAGCCTCTCAGTGAGCCGCTGAGAGCCTGAGCCGGCCGCTCCCACCCCCTTCACAGCCCAGCGACCCAGTGAGCACTGGAGGAGAGAGCAAAGAACAGGAGACTGACAGTCACCAGCTCTCTGCTCAGGGAGCTCTGAGAGTCGGCAGTGTTAGATTGCTCGGTTCTCAGTGTTAGAGCCGGCGGGGGACAGATGCAGCATCAACCTAGGTCAGTGGTTCTCAACTCTGGTCCTTGGGACCCACTAACAGGCCAGGTTTGCAGGATAACTGAAATGCATCACAGGTGATATAATTTGCTGCTCAGTGATTGCAGTATTCTAGTCTGCATCTCCCCAAGGTAATACTTAAAATTTGGCCTGTTGGTGGGTCCTGAGGACAGGAGTTGAGAACCACTGACCTAGGTAAATATTATTTTAAAAAAAGTATTCCCATACTTCTCTTTAAAAAAACACCATTTATTGTGCTCATATATTTCTTAAAATACTTAATTAACTTATTTTTATTTTATCTTTTGTTTAATGCAGATAGTGTAAGCACCTGAATTTATCTTCATATCAGCTCTTCAATGCATGAACATCTGGAGTTCACAGAAAAAGTTATTTAATATAATTGATGTCTCTTGTTTGTTTTTCTTGCGTGGAATTTTCCTTGAACAGATTTGGTGTATAACTCTGTGAATGTAGTGTGCTAGGAGTCAATGGACCCATTAAGTTTCTCTTTTACTCTATACTGCAGTGCCTACATGTGAAACCAGCCTCATATGCAAGAATGGGATTTCAATTTAACATACCTTTTCATATAGCAAAATTTATGGTTTTTGCTACATTAAAATGGGCAGGTGTGAATGCAAAAAAATACATTTTTATGTATTACTTAATGCAGAAAAACATGTATTGTTTGTAAAATGTTTTCTTCGCACGCCTCTGTACTCCTATTTAGCTTTAAAGGAACTTAAAGGGTTAGTTCACCTTTATTAAAAAAATACTCTATGCAGTCAGTGAATACCATTTAATAATTAAAAACAAATCCAAATTTAAAAAAAATACATTTATGCCCTTCCCATACCTGTAGGCCATTTGTGCATGGAGTCAGGCCTGCCCAAAGCACTTCTGTTTTCTGTTTTCACAGCTCCGTCCTGTCCTCTTCTCTAGGACAGACCAGCTGTTAGGATGAGCGCCCCCTAACAGTACAGGAGGAAGTGGCGCCCTTCTTCCATTGTACTCTTTGCTGAGTAGATGAGCTCAGCGGCTGCAACAGGAGAGGCACTCGCCCAATGGCTGGTTCATCCTAGAGAAGAGGACAGAGCTGTGGAATGGACAGGTACACAAGTGGCCTAAAGATATGGGAAGAGCAAAAATGCATATAATTAAAAGCAGATAATTTATAATTATGGAATGGTGTTCATGGGCTGCATGGGGTGTTTTATTAGGTGAACTAACCCTTTACTGAATACAGGTTACAGGAAGCATGCACTGTAGCCTATCATTGTTGAATTCCTTCTAGAAAGGAGGCATGATAGCCAAGGAATGTGTACTGCATAAAAAATGTAAAGCTGGTAAACGTTTTTACATCATTAAAAAAAAACATAACTTTCTTCCTTCCTTTTTCTCTCTCTCTCTCTCTCTCTCTCTCCCTCTTCTTTCTTTCTCTCTCTCTCTCGCTTTCTTATTTATATCTTTCTCTCCATTTCTTTCATTATTTCTCTCCATTTCTCTCTCTCTCTCCCCCTTTCTCCCTCTCCCTCTCTTTCCATTTATTTCCTTGTCTCCCTTTCTTTCTTTCTCTCTATTTCTTTCTTTCTTTGTTTCTTTTTCTTCCTTTCTCTTTCTTTCTCTCCCCCTCTCTTTCTTTCTTTTTTTCTTTCCTTTCTTTCTCTCACTTGTTTCCTTTCTCTCTTCCTTTCTTTCTTTCTTTCTCTTTCTTTATTTCTTTCTTCCTTTCTTTCTTTGTCTCCCTTTCTTCCTCTCTTTCTTTTTTTCTTTCTTTCTTTCTCTTTCTTTCTTCCTTTCTCCCTTACTTTCTCTTTTCTTTTTTTGTTTACATTTCTTTCTTTGTCTCTCTTTCTTCCTTTCTCTCTCTCTCTCTTTCTTTCTCTCCTTTCTCTCTCTCTCTTTCTTACTTTCATTTCTCTTTCTTTCTTTCTTTCTTTCTTTCTTTCTTTCTTTCTTTCTTTCTTTCTTTCTTTTTTTCTTTCTTTCTTTCTTTCTCCCTTTCTTTCTCTTTCTTTTTTCTTTCTCTCTTTCTATCTTTCTCCCTTTCTTTCTCTCCCTTTCTTTCTTTGTTTCTGTTTCTCCCTTTCTTTCTTTCTTTCTTTCTTTCTCTTTCTTTCTTTCTTTCTTTCTCTCCATTTCTATCTTTGTCTCCCTTTCCTTCTTTCTCTTTCTTTCTTTATTTCTCTTTCTCTATCTCTCTCTCTCCCTTTCTCTCTGTCTCTCTTTCTTTCTTTCTCTCCATTTCTATCTTTGTCTCCCTTTCCTTCTTTCTCTTTCTTTCTTTCTTTCTTTCTCTTTCTCTATCTCTCTCTCTCCCTTTCTCTCTGTCTCTCTTTCTTTATTTATCTCACTTTCTTTCTTTGTTTCTCTTTATTTCTTTCTCCTCCTTTCTTTCTCTTTCTTTCTTTCCTTCTGTCTTTCTTTCTCTCCATTTCTTTCTTTCTCTGTTTCTTCATTTCTTTCCTTGTTTCCGCTTCTTCCTTTCTCTTTCTTTCTTTGTTTCTTTCTTTCTCTTTCTCTCCCCCCCCTCTTTCTTTCTCTCTTTCTTTCTCTCTCTTCATTTCTTTCTTTCTCTCCCTTTCTTTCTTTGTTTCCGTTTCTTCATTTCTCTTTCTTTCTTTCTCTCTCTCTTACTTTCTCTTTCTTTCTCCCTTTCTTTCTCTCAATTTCTTTCTTTGTCTCCCTTATCTTCCTTTCTCTCTTTCTTTTTTTCTCCCTTTCTTTCCATTTCTTTCTTTATCTCCCTTTCTTCCTCTCACTCTTTCTTTCTTTCTTTCTTTCTTTCTTTTCTCTTTCTTTCTTTCTTTCTTTCTTTCTTTCTTTCTTTTTCCTCTTCCTTCCTTTCTTTCAATTTATTTCTTTGTCTTCCTTTCTTCCATTCTCTCTTTCTTCCTTTCTCTCTCTCTCTTTCTTTCCTTGTCTCCCTTTCTTTCTTTCTCTCTTTCTTACTTTATTTTCTCTTTCTTACTTTATTTTCTCTTTCTTTCTCCCTTTCTTTCTTTCTTTCTTTCTTTCTTTCTTTCTTTCTCTCTCTCTCTTTCTTTGTTTCCCTTTCTTTCCTTGTCTCCCTTTCTTCCTTTCTCTCCCTTTCTTTCTTTCTTTCTTTCTTTCTTTCTTTCTTTCTTTCTTTCTTTCTTTCTTTCTCACTTTCTTACTTTTTTTTCTCTTTCTTTCTCCCTTTCGCTCTCTCTCTCTCTTTCTTCCTTTGTTTCCCTTTCTTCCTTTCTCTTTCTTTCTTTCGCTCTTTCTTTTTCTCTTCCTTCCTTTCTTTCTCTCTCTTTCTTTCCCTCACTTTCTTTCTTTGTCTCTCTTTCTTTCTTTGTCTCCCTTTCTTTTTTCTCTCCCTTTCTTTCATTCTCTTTCTTTCTTTCTTTTTTTGTCTTTCTTTCTCTCTTCCTTCACTTCTTTCCCTCTCTCTCTCTTTCTTTCTCTCACTTTCTGTCTTTGTCTCTCTTTCTTTCCTTTCTTTCTTTCTCTCCCTTTCTTTCTTGGTTTCCATTTCTTCCTTTCCTTTTCTTTATTTCTTTCTATCTTTCTTTCTTTCTTTCTTTCTCTGCCTTTCTTTCTTGGTTTCCATTTCTTCCTTTCTTTCTCTTCCTTTCTTTCTCTCTCTCTTTCTCCCTTTCTCCGTTCGTTTCTTTCTTTCTTTCTCTCACTTTCTTTCTTTGTCTCCCTTTCTTTTTTTTTCTCTCCCTTTCGTTCGTTCTCTTTCTTTCTTTTTTTCTTTATCTTTCTTTCTCTTTTCCGTCCTTTCTTCCTTTCTCTCTTTCTTTCTTTTTTTCTCTCTTTTTTCCATTTCTTTCTTTATCTCTCTTTCTTCCTTTCTCTCTCTTTCTTTCTCTCCCTTTCTTTCCTTGTCTCCCTTTCTTCCTTTCTCTCCTCCCTTTCTCTCTCTTTCTTTCTCTCTTTCTTTCTTTCTTTCTCTCTTTCTTACTTTATTTTCTCTTTCTTTTTTTCTTTCTCTCTTTCTTTCTTTCTTTCTTTCTGTCTTTCCTTTCTTTCTTTCTTTTTCTTTCTTTCTGTCTTTTCTCTCTTTCTCTTCCTTTTTTTCTCTTTCTTACTTTCTCCATTTCTTTCTTTGTCTCCCTTTCCTTCTTTCATTCTTTCTCTTTCTTTCTCTCTCTCTCTTTCTTTCTCCCTTCCTTTCTTTCTCTCTTCCTTTCTTTCTTTCTCCCTTTCTTTCTTTCTCTCACTTTTTTTCTTTGTCTCCCTTTCTCTCGTTCTCTTTCTTTCTTTTTTTTTTTTCTCTCTCCCTTCCTTTCTTTCTTTCACTTTCTTTCTTCGTCTCCCTTTCTTCCTTTCTTTATTTCTCTCTCTTTCTTTCTCTTCCTTTCATTCTTTCTCTTTCTTTCATTCTTTCTCTCCATTTCTTTCATTGTCTCCTTCTTTCTCTCGCTTTCTTTCCTTCCCTCCTTTTTTCTTTCTTTTTCCCTTTTTTTCTTTCTTCCTTCCTCTCTTTCTTTCTCTCAATTTCTTTCTTTCTCTCTCTTTCTTTCGTTCTCTCTTTCTTCCTTTCTCTCCCTTTCTTTCTTTCCTTCCTGTTCTCTCTTTCTGTCTTTCTTTCTCTCCCCCCCCCCCCCCCATCTCTCTATCTTTTTTTCTCCCTTTTTCTATTTTTTTCTCTCGCTTTCTTTCTTCCTTTCTCTCCATTTCTTTAATTGTCTCCCTTTCTTCCTTTCTTTCTCTTTCTCTCTTTCTTTCTCCCTTTCTTTCTCTTTCTTTGTCTCCCTTTCTTTCTTTGTCTCCTTTTCTTTCTCATTCTTTCTCTCTTTCTTTCTTTCTTGCTCTCTCTCTTGCTTGCACTCTCTATCTTTCTTTCTCTCTCCCCCTTCCTTTAATTCTTTCTTTCTCTCCCTTTCTTTCATTCACTTTCTTTCTCCTTTTCTTTCTATCTTCCATTCTTCCTTTATTTTTTCTTTCTCTCTCTCTCTTTCCTTCTTTCTTTCTCTCTCCCTCTCCTTTTCTTTCTTTGTCCCCCCTCTTCCTTTCTCTCCCTTTCTTTCATTCACTTTCTTTCTCCTTTTCTTTCTATCTTCCTTTCTTTATTTCTTTATTTATTTTTTCTTTCTTTCTCTCTCTCTCTTTCCTTCTTTCTTTCTCTCTCCCTCTCCATTTATTTCTTTGTCTCCCTTTCCTTCTTGCTCTCTTCCTTCCTTTCTCTCTCTCTTTCTTCCTTTACTCTCCCTTTCTTTCTTTGCCCCCCCCCCCCCAACCCCTTCCTTTCTCTCCCTTTCTTTCATTCACTTTTTTTCTCTCTTCCTTTCTTTATTTCTTTCTTTCTCTCTCTCTCTTTCTTTGCCCCCCCCCCTTCCTTTATCTCCCTTTCTTTCATTCACTTTCTTTCTCCATTGCTTTCTGTCTTTGTTTCTTCCTTTCTTCTTCTCTCTCTTTCTTTCTTTCTCTCTCTCTCTCTCTCCATTTCCTTCCTTGTCTCTCTCTTTCTTTCTCCCTTTCTTTCTTTCTCCCTTTCTCTCTTTGTCTCCCTTTCTTTCTTTCTCTCCCTTTCTTTCTTTCTCTCTTTCTTTCTCTCTTTCTTTCTTTCTCGCTTTCTTTCTTTCTTTTTCTCTTTCTTTATTTCTTTCTTTTTCGCTCTCTCTCTCTTTATTTCTTTCTTTTTCTCTCTCTCTCTCTTTATTTCTTTCTCTTGTTCCTTTTCTCTTTCTTTATCTCTTTCTTTCTTTCGTTCTTTCTCTCCATTTCTTTGTCTCTCTCTTTCTCTCCCCCCCCCTCTCCTATAGCGTGTATCCACTAGAGGGCAGTACAATCATAATGTGTGCACCGACCCATTCAAATAACTGGTAAGGTTATGATGAGATCAGCATAAAGAAACCCTCAGGCTAGGTTCACACTGCTGTGGTGCAAATTTTCTGCGAATTGAATACGATTGCAATGCGAGTTTTTTCAGTTCAGACACAAGTGCGATTTCTACATGTGTTGGTGCGAATCTACTGCAAAGCTGTAGCTGGAGTTGGAGGGAGAAGCTATCGCACTGATGTGGATGGGAGATTGCGTTTTCAATCCGTATTGTAGTCTATGGAGCTGAATTCGCAACGCACTGCATCGCACACGGATCAAACTCGCATAGGACCCTTTTTCTTCACGGATTAGATTCGCAACGCATCAATGTGAACTGCACTGGTAGAACACTATGTTATTGGAGATGACTTGCGAATTTAATCTATCGCAATGCAATCTATTCGCAGTACAGTTCACAGCAGTGTGAACCTAGCCAAACTGCACTCCACGGACACCCTTTAATGTGCAGCACTCACTTTCTAAATCTATAGGTATCTATATCATCTCTGTCAACACAAATCCCAAAAATATACAATTTATTCTATATTTAGGCCTCGTGTACACAGGTGAATAAAAATGCCACATTTGTAGATATGTGGGGTTTTTTTTGTATCCGTACACAGGTGCGTTGTTGTGTATTGTATAAGGCACACAGTAAAGATCCATAATGCAGCAATGCCTTCAAAGCCATAAAAAAGAAATAAACCATTTTATGTCTGTATGCAGTCATTTAAATGGAGGAGATAGATAAGATAAGATTTTATTGCTATTATATACATCCAACAACACTTCTCAAGTGCTCTTTACAACAGAAATATTGCAATAAAGAAAAACTTTTTTTCACCACAACCACACATGCATACTTCCTAACATATGTCCGCATATCAGTCCTTAAATATAGCAAAAATATGAAATATTAAAAAAAAAGTAAAAAAATGTACATAGAGTTCCTAAAACTCTGCACCTGGTGGACTTATAGACAATACAGCCCTAGGGAAAAACTATAATTTAAGTGGTTCGTGTGCGTTATAAGCATCCTATACAATTTTCCTGACAGCAACAGGGCAATCACTAGACATGTGTAAATTTGTATATGTTCCGCGCACACGGATAGTCGGTTAATCTGAGAGCTGCTGCCTCCACCTCAAACTGCACACAGTGTAGTTTTAATAATATGGAGTCAATTATGGTGGTAATGGCGCTGCTCTGCTATGGTGTAAAAATCGCTTATTTATTACTTACTGGTATAACATTTATAAAATGTAATTATTTTCCAGGATACTGGTGGAAAAAATATTTATTTACCACTTATTTTCTACTTATCATATATGTGTGGAACACCAACTTGGGGTATATCAGGAGGGTATTTTTGTTGGTGGGGTTTAAAAAATAATCATGGGGGTTGGTGTACTTAATGAAGGTTGACTGGTGTGTACCTGTGCTTATATGTGTACCAAAACATAAATGGCCTTATATTTGTATGGTGCTGCACCAATGTTGTGCAATAAATATAGCAAGAAAATATATATAGCAAGAAAATATATAAATAAAAAAATATATAGATAAAAAAAGAAATTGATTCCCCTTCAATGAAATACCATATTCAATGGTGATGAAAAATAAAAAAATGAAAATCAGAGTAAAATGAAGACAACCAGTGCTCAATGATAGTATGAAATTCAGTGCTCAATGATAGAATAAAATTAATGTTTTGTTAATGATGGTATAAATAAATGGTATAAATAAATGGTATAAATATACTCTCAGGTGCTTCCCAAAATGTTTCCACTGAGAAACCAACAAAAGCCAAGGTGACGTGTAAATAGTCTGTGCAATGTTTTTTTTAAAACAAAATAAAAACAGTAAATCTTGTGTCCAAGGTGAACGATATAAATGATCCGATCTTCCACTTCAAACTGTGAATTGGTGCTACACTCTGTGCTCTCCCAATCACACAGCCACTCACCAGAAAGCGCTCCCCTTCTAAGGGGTACTCGCTTATGTAGATCTAAGTTCTTTCTCCTCCACCATTTCCCAGAGATTGTACCGTAAAAATAAGAAGACAGTATCTTGCGCAATATTGTATGACTGATTTAATTTCATCAATAAGAAAAACACTCACATTTGTCACCGGAAGTGACGAGTGACGTGTGGCCCCGCCCTACGCGTTTTGTCATAGGACGTCTACTGGAGCGCTCCAGTAGACGTCCTATGACGAAACGCGTAGGGATACTGTTTTGC
>BLSH010233180.1:266930-285519 GCA_018402905.1 Glandirana rugosa | reverse complement strand
TACAACCCCCAACTACCTCTCGAGTTTTCGTTTACTCGACTGGGTCTGTCTCTTTCGGAAGTGAAGGGTCGTCCATTTTGAGCGAATTTATGCTGGGAAGTGAAGGCTTTCTCTGTCTGGGTCAGCTCATTTGCTTTTGAGCTCTCCATCAACCCCCAACATGTAACAAGTTAAATATTCCATCTTCTCCTGTTTTTTCTGCTTACAATTGTGCTCATACATTTACATACCCTGGCAGAATGTATGATTACTTGGCCATTTTTCACAGAATATGAATGAGAACACAAAAACTTTTCTTTCACTCATGGTTAGTGTTTGACTGAAGTCATTTATGATCAATCAAATGTGTTTACTCTTTTTAAATCATAATGACAACAGAAACTACACAAATGACCCTGATCAAAAGTTTACATACCCCAGTTCTTAATACCGTGCATCGCCTCCTTTAACATCAATGACAGCTCAAAGTCTTTTGTGGTTGCGGCTCTTTATCTTCTCAGATGGTAAAGCTGACCATTACTCTTGGCAAAAAGACTCCAGTTCCTGGAAATTCTTGGGCTATCTTACATAAACTGCACGTTTGAGATCTTCCCAGAGTGGCTCAATGATATTGAGGTCAGGAGGCTGAGATGGCCACTCCAGAACCTTCACTTTATTCTAGTCAAAGACAGGTCAACTTGACCTTGTGTTTTGGATCATTGTCATGTTGGAATGACAAGTACGTCCCACGCGCAGCTTCCTGTCTGATGAATGCAAATGTTCCTCCAGTATTTTTTTTTTAACATACTGCATTCATCTTGCCATCAATTTTGACCAAATTCCCTGTGCCTTTGTAGCTCACCCATCCCCAAAACATCAGCTATCCACCTCCATGTTTCACAGGCCTTGTTGACACCTCTCCAGATGTAACGTTTATGGTTGTGGCCAAAAAGCTAAATTTTAGTCTCATCACTCCAAATGACTTTATGCCAGAAGGCTTGAGGCTTATCTCTGTTCTGTTTGGCATATTGTAAATGGGATACTTTGTGGCATTTGCGTAGTAATGGCTTTCATCTGGTGACTCGACCAATTAGCCCATCTTTCTTCAAGTGCCTCCTTATTGTGCATCTTGAAACAGCCACACCACATGTTTTCAGAGACTCCTGTATTTCACCTGAAGTTATTTGTGGGTTTTTCTTTGCATCCCAAACAATTTTCCTGGCAGTTGTGGCTGAAATTTTAGTTGGATTACCTGACCGTGGTTTGGTTTTAACAGAACCCCTCATTCTTTACTTCTTGATTAGAGTTTTAACACTGCTGATTGGCATTCTCAATTCCTTTGATATCTTTTTATATCCCTTTCCTGTTTTATACAGTTCAACTACCTTTTCCCGCACATCCTTTGACAATTTTGCTTTCACCATGACTCAGAACCCAGAAACATCATTGCAGCACTGGATGAAAGATGCAAAGGCCTGTCAGGAGTCCAGAAACTCATTGACCTTTTATACACACACACTAATTACTAGCGAACAGATCAGAGGTGAGGATGGTTACCTTTAATAGCCATTCAAACTCCTTTGTGTCAACTAATGTGCATGTTATCAAGCCAAAATCACCACGGTATGTAAACTTTTGATCAGGGTCATTTGGCTAGTTTCTGTTGTCATTATGATTTAATAAGAGTAAACACAGTTGATTGGTAATAAATGGCTTCAGCCAAACACTAACCATGAGTGAAAGAAATGTTCTGTGTTATCATTAATATTCTCAGAAAATGGCCAAGAAATCATAAATTCTGTCAGGGTATGTAAACTTATGAGAACAACTGTATATATTGTTACACTCTAGAATGGTAACTTTTGATGACATGGTTTTAGAAATATGCCTTATAACCAATATGGTTTTTCTGATCCGTTGTTCATTTCATGGACCGGTGGGCGATTTTACTTTGATACACCCCCTGTCTTTTTCCCCCTTTGTGTGCTATATGGATTATTCCGCTTTGTCTAGTGCCCCCCCCCCCCGCTATCGCATTGGTTGGATACTGAAGTAATTATTGTAACTATTAGCTTGATTAATATGACATAGTTTTAATATTATCATTGCCATATACAGCCCATCCCCCTTTTTTCCCCTCCATATGTATGTCTTCCTCTCTCTTTGGTCACTAGCTACCCTCTTCTGCCTCTCCATATAGACACTGTGGACATTTTTACGTTTTTGTTGATGTATTTGCATTATATATATATATTTTTTGTTAATAAATTGTATTTTTTATATGTTTTTCTACTTTTCTATTATAGTACAACACCCTACTTGTATCTTACATGCCTGGTCCAGAAGAAGCAGGGAAACCCATATGACGCGTAGACCATCTGACACATGCATGTGACGATTCATAATCTCTAAGGGTTTATAATTTATACTTATGTCCTTTTTAATGATATGTTTTCAACATATTTAATGGATTTGCTAAACTACAATAAAATCTATGTGAAAATGTATGTTCTCATTTGGCATATTTAAAGTCTAACCCAGGTCACCCCATTATGATTTGCAACTATTTCAGGGAGGATGCCAATGTGAACATTTGATTATGTATATATGGCATGCCGCCTATCTCCTCAACTATTAAATAAATGAGAGCTGAATCCTGTTCCAGGCTTTCCTTATTATCTCCTCCTTCAATTTATAGTCCACGATGCAGCATATTATATCACTGGGGCGATCAGTGTCTTTCCCCTTAGGTCTCAGGGCTCGATGGATCCTTTCCATCTCTACAGCTGTCTATGCGGGCCTGTCAAGGAGATCACTGAATAGGTCAGTGACAGTCTCTATTAGATGATCTGGTTAAATTGATTCTGGCAGGACACGGATATGTAAATTGTGGCGATGGCCTCTATTGTCCAAGTCATCCATATGGTGATGGAGTTCTCTAAGATTTAGGGTATGAGTGTCCACCTTGTGGGTTACCTTGTGGAGGACATGTTGTGTAGCCATCCTCTCCACTTCATGGACTTTGGCAGATATGGTGTGTATGTCCAGGCACAGATCAGATATAACTGTAGACAGCGTAACTTTTATGTCTGCAGCTATCGCATGGAAGTCATGGAGGCTGAGGTGTTGTGGAGAGGGGTCCCTGTTCTCACTCACTCCCAATGCGGAGGATGTGGGCAGTGATCCCCTCAGCGGCAGATTCGCAGCCTCTGACTGCTCATTGCGGGAAGCCGCCATGTTGCTCCACTTCTTCCTGAAGAGTTCCGGAATACTCTGGCTCAATCCTCCATTTTGTGCGTGAGGAGAGCAGGACCGGGTGGCAGATGAGTTGTGGGAAGCCATTCCCATACTGAACTGACAGGTTGGAGCAGTATAAATCTCCTAAAAAAGTGTGTCAGAGACCTGTAGTGGCGGGAGCTCTGGCTTTAGGTGGCCATCTTCCAGAGAGGTCAAACCACGCCCCACTGGGGCATTTTTTACCCTAATGCCTAAATGCCTCTGCTTTAGAACAGTGGTTCTCAACTCCTGTCCTCAAGACCCACAAACAGGCTAGGTTTGCAAGATAACTGAAATACATCACAGGTGATATAATTTGCTGCTCAGTGATTGCAGTATTCTAGTCTGCATCTCCCCAAGGTAATCTGGCCTGTTAGTGGTTCCTGAGGACAGGAGTTGAGAACCACTGCTTAGGAGTCACTTTAGGATTGTTCCCCACACAAAAATAAAAACAAACAAAAAAAATGTAAGGTTCCACCAAAAAATTCATACCAAATCCTTAATCTGAGCATGCAACCTTGCTGGCCAGGAAAGAGGGGGATGGACATGTGTCCCCCCTCCTGAATAATACCTTGCTACACGTCCTCAACGTGGGGGGGCTTCTATCAAAGATCCATGTCCCCGTGTTGATGGGGACAATGGCCTTTTCCCCAAAATATGGAAGCTCCCTTTAAAAATAGAGGGTCCCTCGATACTGCTCCCCATGTAAACACAGTACCCCTACTCATTCACCAAAAAATGTAACCTAGAAATAAAGACACATACACATGTTTGACAAGTCCTTTATTAATAAAATAAAAATCCCCAAAAATGGCCCTCACTGTAAATTCAACATCAATCATAATGCCCAACAGACCCACCACCAGACGTGACCATTCCTGAAGCTACTGCTGCCAAATTACAGCTTTTTGAGCTGTCATCAGCTAAATAAGGAAAAAGATGGGGATTGTAGTGACATCATTGTCCAAATATTGCCATGGCATATTTGGTCAATGCCATTGCCCAAATATGGACAGTGAACAAATGTAAGCAGTGATGTCACTGCTATCCACACCCTTAGTTTACATGGCGTAGGACTCCCAGCCATGTAAGCCATTGTGTTGGTGACTGCAGCAAATGCTAGGGACACAGTGGGTGCAATAGTGGTACAAGGCAGTGACAACAACATAGTATAAACTGACAGCATGTATTGAACACATTTGCAACATGGTAAAATCAAATGAAACCATAAAGACTGAAAAAAGAAGAAATACAAAATGGGCTTGAGTTGCTAATTCAAGAAATTACACCTACAATAGTAGCTGCAGGATAAGGCTGCATATGTAAGTTTGGGGTGTATGCATCTATTGGTAGTACCTTATATTACTCTTTGTGCACCTCAGAGTCTAAGTTTAGATGCTTATGGGCCCTTATGGAAAATGAAGGGGGTAAGATATGTATTAGTGCAGGCTCACCGCTCAAAGGGCAGCACAGCTCGTGTGGATCTGGTGTGCTGACTCACAAGGGCAGGTGCAGGCTGATGAAGCAATCAAGTAGTAACAGCAACAAGGTTGGAAGTAGCCGCACTCAAACGATCCAATTTCCAAAAACGATTTTATTGCATCAAAGGGTGATACAGACAACGAACAGAAGGTCCAACTGACGCGTTTCGCACCCTACAGTAGGTGCTTACTCATAGCTTGACCAAAATATGTGAACAGTGCATATATATATAACCAAACATACATAATAATTAGACAATCAAGAGATTGAACAATTAGATAATTGACATCAGGAGGGGCCACAGCAAAACCTGGATAATGTGTACGTGGCTAAGAATACCTTTGTATAGACAACACAATATTGTACATTGAATAGTGATAAAAAGAAAAGAAAACACCACATAAAATAACTTCAGGTATAACCGTGATTACATGAATGGGCATTAATTTAACCCTCTATATGATAAACCATATCAATATCCTGACATAATGAAACACAGTGACTGATGAATGTGTTGTAAATATATGCCATTATACATGTGATAAATATAACAATATCATAGGTGTCAACCCAATAAATAAGTGAAATAACAGTGAAATGATGAATGTGAATCCACATGACACAGCATAAGTAAAATCAATCTGGAGATAGTACATAATCTTACATGTGTAGGTTTAAAAGACGATCCCAAAATCGCATCGTGCATGTATCCATACACGGTGCGATTTCTCGTAAAAAAAAAACTCGAAACGCAGAGTTTGACCGCGCTGTGTCCAATCTACATCTCTAATGATGAGACTGGGACTGACCATGTGTCATGAAAAAGAGCCTATAACTAAATCCTAACCCAACACGACTCAATGGCATCGCATCACACATGAACCGGCATACACGGTGCGACTAATGTCGCATAAGGGTAAATCTAGACGAATGTCATAATCACAATGAAGTGAAATAGGTCATGGGGGGGAGGGGGGGGAAGGAAGGGTAAGAGGGAAAAAAAAAAACCCGGAACGCAGTGTCGGACCGTGCTGTGTCCAATTTACATCTCTAACGATGGGACTGAGATTGACCGTGTGTCATGAAAGAGAGCCTCCAAGAGTGGACTATCATTAATGTAAGACATAACTATGTCTCAACCAAGCACAACCCCAACCCCATGGCATCGCTCCGCGTATGGGCTCATATACAGCGGACCCATGCCGGGGAGGTCGTACAGAGGCGAGACTTTGGGCAAAATACATATGTAAATGTGTCTTAAGAAATTTAATAGGATGAAAACAAAAAGAGGACAACAAAAAACAAAAAGCTAAGACACACGGAATCGCAAAATCCAACAACTCCAAAATCAAAAATCCAAAAAATCTAAAAATTTTCTGTGCCGTGTCAGGTCAAAACAAAAAAGGGAAGAGACCCACCCCCCGATATAAACAACAATAAATTTAGATTGTGACCAAATCCTAACCCAACACGACTCAATGGCATCGCACGTGAACCGGCATACACAGTGCGACTAATGTCACATAGGCTAAATCTAAATGAATAATCTATATGTCATAATCACAATGAAGTAACTAAGCCCTACCCTATTGAGAACTTGTGGGCCCTTCATAAAATGGAGATTTACGGGGAAGGAAAACAATAAATGCAACTCTGAACAATGTATGGGAGACTGTAGTTGCTGCTGCACAAAAAGTTGGTCATCAACAGATCAAGAAACTGACATGAATCCATGAATGGAAGGCTTATGACTGTTATTGAAAAGAAGGGGGGCTATATTGGTCACTTTTTTTTGAAATGTTAGAAAGGTTTATTTGTAAATTTTAAGTGGTTTGTTTATTATTCTCACTTTAAGGGCCGGTTCACACTGAGGCGATCCGACTTCGGGGCGACTTTGCTAGGCGATTTGAAAAGGCAAAGCGGCGTGATTGCGAAGTGAAGCGGCACGATTGCGAAGCGATTGCGGTGCAATTGCGAAGCGATATCAGGCGATTTTAGGCGATTTCAACAGGAATACCTGGGACATGAGAGGTGTATCTTCTGGCAAAATTATGTTTTTCTTCCTGG
This sequence comes from Glandirana rugosa, assembly GCA_018402905.1. Lineage (NCBI taxonomy): Eukaryota > Metazoa > Chordata > Amphibia > Anura > Ranidae > Glandirana > Glandirana rugosa. Next base: position 278,715 of record BLSH010233180.1, on the reverse strand, counting down.
AAAGTCGCTTCTTCATAGACGGGCATCCGACTTGGAAGCGAACTTCCATTGACTTCTATGGGCTCAATTCGCCTAGAAGCCGCTTGAAAATAGTACAGGAACCTTTTTTGGAATCGCTTTGGACTTGAGTAGCGCATAGTAAGATGGCTCCATTCATTCCAATGGGATTTCTGATGTCAGGCGATTTGAGGCGAATTGGTGCGACACAAGTCGGATCGCAAATCGCCTAGGATCGCCTCAGTGTGAACCGGCCCTAACAGATGAAAATAAACAAGTGGGATGGAAAAAATTTTGTTTTTCCTTTGGTTGCATAATAATTCTGCACACTAATAGTTGCCCAATAATTGTGCACACATAGATATTCTCATAAGAAAGCCAAAACCTCACTTTTACTTTCTTAAATATTCAGGTCTGAGGTTTATTAACATTTTGGATTGACCAAGAGCACTGTAGTTGTTCAATAATGAAATTAATTCTCAAAAATACAATTTGTCTAATAATTGTGCACACAGGAAGCCCTGAATTTTGTTGCTAGCTTGTCAACAACAATGATAACTTGTCCTTTACTAGTGAATGCGGCCAAGCACGGGTCAGTTTTTTGGATTTGACCATTGAACTGGGTGAGAATGGTGACATTTAAACAAAATTATATAGGAAACCTCCTACACACAGACAGTTTCCACCCTAGATCACTAGTTCGTAACATACCGATAGGACAATACCTACATGTATGTCACAGCTGCACAGAGATTGCAGACTTTGAGACGGAGGCAAAAAAAAAAGAGGAAGAAATTCATTCAGTGTGGCTATCGGAGGAAGTGGTTGACTAATGCCTATCAGAGAGCCAGAGACAGCGATAGGGAAGCTTTCATTTTTAGACAAACAGATACTGACAAGGACAGGACATCCCATACTAGAATAAGCAAAAACAGAAATAAATGGTGCGCTCATTCAAATAAATTGTATATAGATGATTCATATACACATAAATGCCTGAAACAATATTGGTGCAAAAAATAAAAAATATTGGTAGGTGAATATAGTAATAAACATGACAGTCCACAAGAAAAATCCACAAAACTGAATGATTAGTGTATAAGATCCATCCACACAGCAACAAGGAATTGTTCACAATTCAAAAAGATGTGTTCACAGTTCAAAGAAAGGGGGTCATTAAACTCATACGGGAGAAATGGCCACTCACCTCAAAGTTTTGACCATTAGGTCAAATATCGCCTCCATATGAATATATGACAGCCATACACGGATCTTCTCCAATATATGTTACTTCCCAGTGTGATCATTGGAACGCAACCAATTTCCACCCTTTGTTCTTATATACACAAGCACATTCGTGTCTGTCCAATACACGCCCCCCTGATGACGTTATTCTATGACAAAACCAGTAGGGGAGGAGCTTTATGACGAGATACGAGTGACCACCTGGACGCGGTGGCCATCTTAGTGGTGGGGAACGAGGATCGTTCCTCTTTGTGACTACAGGCGCACGATTATTGGAGCTGTTGTAAGTGCAATATTACCTTTTTAAATAAACCTTTATATACATAATGCACTATGAGATGTCCCTCTTGCTTTCCATGACAAATTGCTTATATAAATGAACTGGGTGGAGCAGATGTGACCTATACATCAGAAAGGAGTGTATACTTCCAGATGACTGGCTTTGAAAATACAGTGGCTGAGACGCCCAGATTTGTCGTCCTATACCCATATGACTTTTGTGATGAGGGTCCACTGCAGGGGGTAAGAGGCTGTGTGTTTGGTGTCGGTCGTGGTTTCCTATCCTGCCTGCTGTGGGAGCATTCTTTGGGAATTTAACATCCTTGACATCTGATACTTGCAATGGACATTGAATGTTACTGTATTTATTATGGCTGCACCAATCTTACTCAGTCTTAATACATTGTGTTCAACAATATTGTGCTGGCTGCTTATATCTTGTTTGTTTTTTTGGATTTGTGGGATCTTGGGCAGCAGTTATCATCTTTTCTACGACTCCTGTTATGTCAATATAACCATATAAGTAATCCTCTGTTACATGTTTTAATGAATAACAAGGAATGTCATTGAGTTTTTCATCCTTCTGTATTGATACTTTGTGAAAACCTTAATAAAAACTATTGCAAAAAAATGACACCATGGTTTATGAGTTTGTCATGGTTTATGTTTATTTATTTTGTACAATATATATACATAGTATCTCACAAAAGGGAGTACACCCCTGACATTTTTGTAAATATTTTATTATATCTTTTCATGTGACAGCACTGAAGAAATTACACTTTGCTACAATGTAAAGTAGTGCGTCTACAGCTTATATAACAGTAGAAATTTACTGTCCTCTCAAAATAACTCAACACACAGCCATTACTATCTAAACCACTTGCACCAAAAGTGAGTACATCCCTAAGTGAAAAATGTCCAAATTGGGCCCAATTAGCCATTTACCCTCCCCGGTGTCATGTGGCTCGTTAGTGTTATAAGGTCTCAGGTGTGAATGGGGAGCAGGTGTGTTAAATTTGGTGTTATCGCTCTCACTCTCTCATACTGGTCACTGGAAGTTCAACTTGGCACCTCATGGCAAAGAACTCTCTGAGGATGTGAAAAAAAAATAATTGTTGCTCTACATAAAGATGGCCTAGGCTATAAGAAAATTGCCAGGACCCTGAAACTGAGCTGCAGCATGGTGGCCAAGACCATACAGCGGTTTAACAGGACAGGTTCCACTCAGAACAGGACTCGCCATGGTTGACCAAAGAAGTTGAGTGTATGTGCTCAGCATCATATCCAGAGGTTGTCTTTGGGAAATAGCGCTGCCAGCATTGTGGCAGAGGTTGAAGGGGTGGAGGATCAGCCTGTCAGTGCTCAGACAATACACCGCACACTGCATCAAATAGTTCTGCATGGCTGATGTCCCAGAAGGAAGCCTATTCTAAAGATGATGCACAAGAAAGCCCGCAAACAGTTTGCTGAAGACAAGCAGACTAAGGACATGGATTACTGGAACACTGTCCTGTGGTCTGATGAGACCAAGATAAACTTATTTGGTTCAGATGGTTTCAAGCATGTGTGGCGGAAACCAGGTGAGGAGTACAAAGACAAGTGTGTCTTGCCTACAGTCAAGCATGGAGGTGGGAGTGTCATGGTCTGGGGCTGCATGACTGCTTCCGGCACTGGGGAGTTAGAGTTTATTGAAGTAACCGTGAATGGTAACATGTACTGTGACATACTAAAGCAGAGCATGATCCCCTCCCTTCAGAGACTGGGCCGCAGGGCAGTATACAACATGATAATGACCCCAAACACACCTCCAAGATGACCACTGCCTTGCTAAAGAAGCTGAGGATAAAGGTGATGAACTAGCCAAGTGTGTCTCCAGACCTAAACTCTATTGAGCATCTGTGGGGCATCCTCAAATGGAAGGTGGAGGAGCGCAAGATCTCTAACATCCACCAGCTCCGTGATGTCATCATGGAGGAGTGGAAGAGGACTGTGGCAACCTGTGAAGCTCTGGTGAACTCCATGCCCAAGAGGGTTAAGGCAGTGCTGGAAAATAATGATGGTCACACAAAATATTGACACTTTGGGCCTAATTTGGACATTTTCACTTAGGGGTGTACTCACTTTTGTTGCCAGTGGTTTAGACATTAATGGCTGTGTGTGGAGTTGTTTTGGGGGATAGCAAATTTACACTGTTATACAAACTGTACACTCACCACTTTACATTGTAGCAAAGTTTAATTTCTTCAGTGCTGACACAGGAAAAGATATAATAAAATATTTACAAAAATGTGAGGGGTGTACTCACTTCTGTGAGATACTGTATATACAGTGGGTACGGAAAGTATTCAGACACCCTTAAATTTTTCACTCTGTTATATTGCAGCCATTTGCTAAAATCATTTAAGTTCATGTTTTTCCCTCATTAATGTACACACAGCACCCCATATTGACAGAAAAACACAGAATTGTTGATATTTTTGCAGATTTATTAAAAAAGAAAAACTGAAATATCACCTAGTCCTAAGTATTCAGACCCTTTGCTCAGTATTTAGCAGAAGCACCCTTTTGATCTAATATAGCCATGAGTCTTTTTGGGAAAGATGCAACAAGTTTTTCACACCTGGATTTGGGGATCCCCTGCCATTCCTCCTTGCAGATCCTCTTCAGTCCTGTCAGGTTGGATGGTAAACGTTGGTGGACAGCCATTTTTAGGTCTCTCCAGAGATGCTCAATTGGGTTTAAGTCAGGGCTCTGGCTGGGCCATTCAAGAACAGTCACGGAGTTGTTGTGAAGCCACTCCTTCGTTATTTTAGCTGTGTGCTTAGGGTCATTGTCTTGTTGAAAGGTAAACCTTCAGCCCAGTCTGAGGTCCTGAGCACTCTGGAGAAGGTTTTCGTCCAGGATATCCCTGTACTTGGCCGCATTCATCTTTCTCTCGATTGCAACCAGTCGTCCTGTCCCTGCAGCTGAAAAACACCCCCACAGCATGATGCTGCCACCATCATGCTTCACTGTTGGGACTGCATTGGACAGGTGATGAGCAGTGCCTGGTTTTCTCCACACATACCGCTTAGAATTAAGGCCAAAAAGTTCTATCTTGGTCTCATCAGACCAGAGAATCTTATTTCTCACCATCTTGGAGTCCTTCAGGTGTTTTTTTAGCAAACCCCATGCGGGCTTTCATGTGTCTTGCACTGAGGAGAGGTTTCCATCGGGCCATTCTGCCATAAAGCCCCGACTGGTGGGGGGCTGCAGTGATGGTTGACTTTCTATAACTTTCTCCCATCTCCCGACTGCAGCTCTGGAGCTCAGCCACAGTGATCTTTGGGTTCTTCTTTACCTCTCTCACCAAGGCTCTTCTACCCCGATAGCTCAGTTTAGCCAGACGGCCAGCTCTAGGAAGGGTTCTGGTCGTCCCAAACGTCTTCCATTTAAGGATTATGGAGGCCACTGTGCTCTTAGGAACCTTAAGTGCAGCAGAATCTTTTTTGTAACCTTGGCCACATCTGTGCCTTGCCACAATTCTGTCTCTGAGCTCTTCAGGCAGTTCCTTTGACCTCGTGATTCTCATTTGCTCTGACTTGCACTGTGAGCTGTAAGGTCTTATATAGACAGGTGTGTGGCTTTCCTAATCAAGTCCAATCAGTATAAGCAAACACAGCTAGACTCAAATGAAGGTGTAGAACCATCCCAAGGATGATCAGAAGAAATGGACAGCACCTGAGTTAAATATATGAGTGTTGCAGCAAAGGGTCTGAATACTTCAGTTTTTTGTGATATTTCAGTTTTTCTTTTTTAATAGATCTGTAAAAATGTCAACAATTCTGTGTTTTTCTGTCAATATGGGCTGATGTGTGTACATTAATGAGAGAAAAAAATTAACTTAAATGATTTTAGCAAATGGCTGCAATATAACAAAGAGTGAACAATTTAAGGGGGTCTGAATACTTTCTGTACCCACTGTATATATATATTGTGGGAGGTTAGCTCAAATGGGGATCATGCACGGGGCATGTGGGCGGCAGCGTTTCACTGAGCTCCCGCTGTTGATCCGAATATGATCCTTCTATCGGCATTTTGTTTTCAATGTTTTTATTAAGTTTACAATTAAAAAAATCCAGAGATATTACATAGAACAGAGTGAATTGGTTCAACACATAAACAGAACATGAAAGGAGCATGATACAAAAATTAAAGGTGTTAGGAAAATGGACTCTGGCCATTTTTGGCCCTCCGTGCGTGTCCGTGCACGCTAATGGTGCCAATAGGGGCCATTTAAGCAGGACAGCACCAAGAGGCAGGTGCTGTCCGTTCTACAGCAGGTTCAGGAATCATGGTCGTAAGAGAGGTTGCCCACTGCAGAAGTCAGACTTCACCACCAGGTACGTGACAGCAATGGACAACCATGTCTGAGTCTGCGCAGGGGCCCTCTCCAACGCAGGAGCTATGCATTCACTTGACCAGGCTGACCCGAGCCATAAAGGACTTACAAGATGGGTACACCCGAATGGAAGGCAAGTCCAGGAACTTTCCATGTCGGCTGCATCAAGCTCCGACCAGCTTATTGTCACCCTGCCCACTGAGCCAGAGATACCATTACCTGAGCGATTCTCAGGGGACTGCAGGAAGTTTCGGGGTTTTCGCAGCTCCTGTGAACTGTATTTCGCGCTGCAACCCCACACCTTTTCCTCGGAAGTCACTAAAGTGGGGCTGGTTATCTCTCTCTTACGAGAGGAACCACAAGCATGGGCCCACCGTCTCCTGGAACAGAAAGCCCCTGAAAAAGTTGACCTGCACCTCTTCTTCTGGGCCATGGCATTACTCTATGAGGACCCCAACTTGGCCGCAACCGCAGAGACAGCTCTCCACATCCTCCAGCAGGGCCAATGCATGGTGGAAGACTGCACTGCTGAGTTCCAGCGCTGGGCTGCTGACACAGCCTGGAATGATGCGACCCTCCGCTATCAATTCTGGTTGGGCCTGTCCGAGCCACTAAAGGATGAATTGGCTCGAGTGGGGACACCTCAATCCCTCGAGGCTCTGATTGACCTGGCCATCTAGGTTGACGGCCATCTGCGGGAACTCAGGGCCAGGCGATCTGCAATGAACCTGTCGGAATCCATGCCTACTGTGCATCCACGCACACCCCTTACCCCCCGAAGAAAGACACAGACGTCTCAGCCTCAACCTATGCCTGTACTGTGGAGGTTCTAGGCATCATGTCAGGTCATGCCCAGTGAAGGGTCCCATCTCCCCCGAGGGAGTGGTCCTGTCTTAACCCGACCGGGCAACCCATCTGGTGCTTCCTCTGTCTCTCCAACTCCCCAACGGGAGCATCCAAGTTTCAGCCATTTTGGACTCAGGGCCTGCAGCTGCTTTGTAGACCTATCCTTTGCTGCTCAGCACCAAATTTCCCTTAAACCCAAGGCACACCAGATGGTCATCTGCCTGGCTGATGGATCACCCCTTAAATCGGGTACAGTTACCGACTAAACCATTCCCCTCCTTGCTAAGACTGTCACTGGCCATTCCGAGTACCTGCTCCTAGATTCTATTGCATCCCCGCTCTACCCAGTGATTCTTGGCCTCCCATGGCTGCGGGCACACTGCCCCGACATTAACTGGATCACAGGGGACGTCCAGTTCCCGTCCTTCTACTGCCGGCATCACTGCCTACAGCAACCCCAGGAGCCTTCTCCCTCTGTCTTATGTCTGGATCCCGACCCTGACCAAGAGACCCGAGATGCAGTTCCCTCAGCTTCATGATTTCCTGGACGTATTCAGCAAGAAGGAAGCAGACAAGTTGCCACCTCACCGGGCCTACGATTGCCCCATTGAACTGCTGCCAGGTGCAGAAGTACTTTTTGGCTGGATTTACCCACTCTCTGAGGGGGAGCTCAAGGCCCTCAAGGCCTACCTAGATGAAAATCTAGAGAAGGGTTTTATCCGGCCATCCACGTCCCCTGCTGGAGCTGGAATATTCTTTGTTGAGAAAAAGGACCGGTCTCTGAGACCATACATTGACTACCGGGACCTCAACAAGATAACCATCAAAAACCGCTATCCCTTACCCCTAGTACCCAAGCTGTTCCAGCAACTGGGCGCAGCTACTATTTTTTCCAAGCTAGATCTCCGTGGGGCATATAACCTTATTCGCATCCGTGAGGGTGACGAATGGAAGACTGCTTCAGAACAAGATTCGGGCACTATGAATACCTCGTGATGCCCTTCGGGCTCTGTAACGCCCTGGCCACCTTCCAGCCCCTGGTGACCGATGTGTTCAGGGACTACCTAGACCAGTTTGTCATAATCTATTTGGATGAGATTCTTATCTTTTCCTCATCCCTGAAAGAACACCACAGGCACATCAAGTGTGTCCTGGGGCGCCTACGACAACATGGACTGTACGCAAAAGCCGACAAGTGCATGTTTTAACGTTCCAGCATCCCTTTCTTGGGCCTCATCATCTCAGTCTCAGGGGTCACTATGGATCCACAAAAGGTCACCACCATCCTGGACTGGCCTGCACCAGTGGACAAGAAATGGGTGCAATGGTTTGTAGGCTTGGCGAACTTCTATCGCATGTTTATTAAGGGGTTTTCCGCTGTGATAGCCCCTAAGACTCAGCTGACCAATCAAGACTCCCGTTCCCGGTGGACTCCTGAGGCTCATGAGGCCTTCCCAATGCTCAAGAAGCTGTTTACTTCTGCTCCTGTCCTGAAGCATCCCGATTCCAGTCTTGCCCTATATCCTGGAGGTGGATGCCTCGGAGACCGCGGTGTGGGCGGTTCTGTCCCAGAGACATGGCCCCAAGGCTTCCCTTCACCCTATCGCATTCTTTTCCCAGAAGCTCTTGCCACCAGAAACCAACTATGATGTTGGAGATCGAGAGCTGTTGACAATTAAGTCCGCCTTGGAAGAATCTTCACGGACCACAAGAACCTTGAGTACCTCCGGACTGCAAAGAGACTCAAACCCCGCCAGGCACGAAGGGCACTCTTTTTCTCAAAGTTCCAACTCCACATTACTTACAGGCCTGGGTCAAAGAATACTAAACCAGACGCTCTATCCAGGATGTTCAATGGCTCTGAAAAACCGGCTCCACCAGACACCATCCTTTCGTCCCAGAGCTTCTTGTTATCCCAAGAGGACCTGCTATCCTGACTTAGACGGGCTCTAACCTATGTCACCATGCCACCTGACCCTCGACTGGTACTAAGAGATGGACTGTGGTGGTACCGTGACAGGATCTTCATACCAGAGGAGCTATGCCTGACCATCCTCGAACTGTGCCATGACCATCAATTGGCAGGCCACTTTGGTAGTCGCAAGACATATGAGCTAGTGTCTCACTCCTTTTGGTGGCCCTCTGCCGACGAGGACTGTAAAAAATACGTCTGCACTTGCAACAAGACAAGCAGGGCCACGGCCTGGGGTTTACTAAACTACCGGCTACCATCCTACCTTCCTACCCAGAAAGTTCGGTGCCCATGGCCCAATGCATCACAGAATTCCTTGTAAAGAACAACCAATTGCTACAGGAGACACTTTCCCGGACCCAGGAGCTCAACAAGAAGGCCTTTGACAAGGGGAAGCGAGGGGAATTGGACCTGCAACCAGGTGACCGAGTTTGGCTGGCAACTAAAAACCTAAAACTCTCCTGCCCCTCAAAGAAATTAGGACCAAGGTTCATGGGGCCATTTCCCATGAAGAAAATGATCAACCAGGTGGCATACGAGCTGGTCCTTCCTCCATCCATGCAAAGCCACCCGGTGTTCCATGTCACGCTACTTAAACCGGTGACTCAGGACCCCTTTCCGGGACAGAGGACAGCTCCACTGGGGCCAGTTCTAGTGGACAGAGAGGAGGAGTTTAAGTTGGAGGCCATCCTGGCTTGTAGGAAGAGGGGAGGCTCAATCCAGTTCTTGGTCAAGTGGAAGGGGTATGGCCCAGAGGAAAACTCATGGGAACCTGAGGACAACATCCACGCCAAAGAACTTATCCAAGAATTCTGGAAGAAACACCCAGAACTGAGAGCCTGGTTGAGCATCCGGAGGCTACCCCTTGGGGGGGCAATGTTAGGAAAATGGACTCTGGCCGTTTCTGGCCCTCCGTGCGCGTCAATAGCGGCCATTTTAGCAGGACAGCCCCAGGAGGCAGGTGCTGCCCATTCTACAGCGTTTGTGTGTACTTAAAGCAACCTGTGATCCTGATTGTTTGTTCCTGTGACCCTGCTTGCCTTGACCCTGCTATTGACCTCCGCCTGCACTAACCCCGGCTTCCATGACCACTCTTCAGCCTACTCCCTTGTACCTCACTGCCCGCCTGGTAACGAACTCTGCTGGTACCCGACTCAGCCTGACCCATCTGTACTGCTCCGACAGCCCATTACCGACCCGGCCTGCATCACTACGCTTCAGCTTGCACGAGCACCACACGGACCAGCACATCACCACCTGTGATCCAGTCCGACCCGACCCTGTTCTTAGAACAATAATATGGCTCTCTAAGCGACGGCTGGAAGAAACTTTCCCTATAGAACTTGGAGCTGATTTTAGAACAATAATATGGCTCTCTAAGCAACGGCTGGAAGAAACTTTCCCTATAGAACTTGGAGAAGGTTTTAGAACAATAATCTGTCCCTCTAAACAACAGCTGGAAGAAACTTTCCCAATAGAACTTGGAGATGATTTTAGAAAAATGTTCTAAAATCATCTCCAAGTTCTATAGGGAAAGTTTCTTCCAGCAGTTTCTTAGAGGGACAGATTATTGTTCTAAAATTATCTCCTAGTTCTATAGGGAGAGGTTCCTACTGTTGCTTAACCACTTCCTGCCCAGCGTATAGAAAAATTACGTCCAGGCGGGGGGTTCATTATCCTGACTGGACGTCTATTGACGTCCTCAGAATAAGCCGCTAGCACGCCCGCGGGAGCACTCATCGCGGCGATCGTGCACGGCTCGTGTCCGCCGGATCACGGTAAACAGCCAGTTAAATTGGCTGTTTACCGTATGATCGGCTGTGTATAAGACACAGCCGATCACAGCATGCCGGTAAGCGGCAGCGCACCGCAAGTGCATGCTGTGCGTGTGCCCGGAGGCGCGCCCACATGATCAGGGGGAGAGCGGGTGTCCCTTGGACACAGTGCTTTCCCGATCTGTAAACAGCCAATGAAATTGACTGTTTACCATGTGACCGGCTGTGTCCAGTCACAGCCGGTCACAAATGAAAACAAAAGACAGTTACTGTGTGATCCCTGCTTTTTCTCCACACACACCGATCGTGTGAGGAGAGAGCAGAGCAGGGATCAGTGAGTTATTTCAGTGTCCTGTCAGTCAGTATTGTACTACTGTGCACAACATCTCCCCCAATAAAGAGGACCTGTCACCAGTGCCATTTGGATCTGTCAACAGCCCATCTGTCACACAGCCCTTCTGTCACCACAAGTACCACCATCGGTACCGCTACACAGTACCGTCACTGGTACTGCCACACAGGCCAGCCACCAGTACCGTTACCGATACCACTAAACAGGATCCGCTATTAGAACAGCCATCCGTATCACCACACAGGGCAGCCACCGGTACCACTAAACAGCCATCTGTATCACCAGATCCACCACCAGTACCGCCAACGGTACAGCCACACAGGCCAGCCACCAGTACCACCACCGGTACCACTAAAAATATCTGCTACAAGAACAGCCATCCATATCACCACACAGGCCAGCCCCCAGTACCGCAACCGGTACCACTAAACAAATCCGCTACCAGTGCAGCCATCCGTATTACCAGATCAGCCACCAGTACCGCCATCGGTACCGCCACACAGGCCAGCCACCAGTACAGCCACCGGTGCCACTAAACACAGGTCCACCACCAATACCGCCACCCATCAGTACTGCCATCAGTATATTCACCAGGCCCACTATCATGTCTCAAAGAGGATATACCCCTGAGGAGGCGTATGAAATTCTTGCCATGTCGGATGATGAGAGCAGTGGGGAGCTCTCATCAAACGATTCTGGTTCAGAGTACGAGCCAATAGAGGGCAGTGGATCAGAGTCTGATTCAGCTGAGGAAACCGCCCCCCCTCCTAAAAGAATGAGACAATTAGGCCCAAGAACCAAAGACCTGCCCACCACCAGCAGCACCAGACCCCAGGAAGAGGAGCCCAGTACTAGCACTAGAACTACTCGCCCAACCCCAAGAACCCTAATCCGTGTCCGGGCCCAGCCCTTCCTACCCGATGCCCCGACCACCA
>BLSH010233180.1:249725-259842 GCA_018402905.1 Glandirana rugosa | reverse complement strand
ACCAAACGCAAATCCCAATGTATCAATGTATCAATGTATCAATGTATCAGTCACTCCGACCTTTTTCTGTGTTCAGGTAGTTCAGGTTGGGTACACACACAAAAAAAAAAAAAATACAGTCTTTATGCAACATATAGGGGGTTACAACACCAGGGAATCCACACGTAGATTATCAAAAAATTTTAAAAGGTATGATGGTCGTCTTTGGTGACAAAGACCTTCGCTTAAGGTGTAAGCGTGACGAGAATGGCATTTCTTTGGGGATGCGTAGAATTCCAATTTTGCGGAAAGAAAGTAAGAATCACGGGATATACAACGTATTTCTGACATAAAAAAAAAAAAAACACACACATGGGTTGGACTTGATGGACTTGTGTCTTTTTCCAGCCTCACTGACTATGTAACTATGTAACTATGTAACTATGTAACCCTAAACGCAAACCATCCTCAACTTTACACTCCTTAATCTCCCAAGAAGATTCCTGGAGATGCTCTCACGGAAATGAGAGGGATTTTACCTTCTACTCGGCTGCCCATAATGTATATTCCAGACTCGATTTCTTTCTGGTAGACAAATTCACATTGCAAAAAGCAGCCTCGACATCAATAGGCCTAATCCCTTGGTCAGATCATGCCCCATAACTCTTGAGCTCTCTGCAACAAGAGACAAAAACACTTTTTCACCATGGAGACTAAACCCCCTCCTCCTAACCAAATCTGAGTACCAGAATCAAATCAACTCTGCCATCACAAACTTCTTTGAACTGAACTCTGGAACAGTATCAGATCCCACGACACTGTGGAACACCCACAAAGCATTTATAAGGGGAATTCTTATCAAAATTGCAGCCCACGAGAAACGAACACTCCTACAATCCATCACTCAGCTTACATCCCAAATACACAAATTAGAAGCCCTTAATAAACAAAAAATGGATCCACTCATCACAGATAAATTAAAAGACCTGAGAGGCCAATTAAGTGAGCTCTTCAAAAAGTCCTTTGAATTCTATATCAAAAGACTAAGACTTAATCTTTATACCTCAAATAATAAGCCTGTAGCATTCCTATAAAAACAACATAAACGCAAAGCAGCAGCCTCGAGAATACCCTTCCTTTCAAACGAACAGAACCAAAGAATATATAACCCATCTGAAATTGCAAATCAGTTTAAAAAGTTCTAAGCCTCCCTATATAACCTATGGGACAAGTCTACCTCCCCAACACTAAATCCAGATACCCTAAAACAATTCTTAGAGTCAGTCAACCTCCCATCCCTCTCTGAATCCCAACTATCAAAACTTTCAACCCCAATTACCCCAATAGAATTGACTAAAACGATTAAACCACTACCGCTCCACAAATCCCCAGGCCCTAATGGATACATAAATTAATATTACAACCTTTTCTATGGCCATCTAACACCCCATTTAACAAATATGTTCAACAAAATTATGGACACAGGTACCTGCCCCCAAGAATTCTTAGAATCCACTATAGTTATCATACCCAAACCGGGCAAAGCCCCCGACAACCCAGCGAATTACTGCCCCATATCCCTGCTCAATTCGGATACCAAACTATTCGCCAAAATCTTAGCTAATAGGATCTCTCAATACACCCCCTTTCTCATACACCCTGACCAAGTTGGGTTTGTCCCTGGCTGCCAGACCTCCGATGGCACCCGTCAATCAATCAATCTTATTCAATGGGCCAAACACCACCATATACCTGCCTTAGCAATTTCTCTTGATGCTGAAAAAGCATTCGATAGAGTCCACTGGTAGGGCTTCCAGGGACGGATCTTATCGGCTATCACAGCCCTATACACATTCCCCACAGCTAAAGTATGTGCTTCAGGCTTTCTATCACCCTCCTTCCCCATTAGCAATGGGACGAGGCAGGGTTGCCCCCTCTCCCCAATAATATTCTCCCTGATTATGGAACCCTTGGCGAAACATATCCAATCCAACTCTTCAATTACTGGCATACAAGTAGGAAACACCAAACATAAAATAGGCCTATACGCTGATGATGTGAACATTTTCCTCACAGGCCCCCTCCATTCTCTCCCTCCCTTGACCCAACTCCTAGAACACTTTGGAATGCTCTCTCTCTACAAATTAAACCATAACAAATGTCAAATGCGCCCCATCAACCTAACCCCTCTCACCAAACACCACATTGCGGGACTTGCCCCTTTCTCGTGGGCCCCATCAGCCTCCCTTCAATATCTAGGATCTACTTAACCTCCCCTAGCTCTAAAATGTTCCACACCAACTTCAATACACTAATCTCAAAAATTACCACCCTCTCCTCTTCAATTCAAAACTATCACCCTCATGGACAGGTCGAATAGCCTTAGCCAAGATGTTTATACTTCCTCACATCCTGTACCTCTTTTGAGCCCTCCCAGTACCTTTTCTCTCAACTCACTTAAAGAAACTGCAAACTATTATCAACAATCTGACCTGGCAAGGGAAATGCCCCAGATTTAAAGCAGCATACCTTCTCCGTCCTGTCAAGCTCAATGGAATGGGGGCCCCGAACAGCTCTTTATACTACAAAGCTAATATATTAAACCATACCAGAGCATGGTGGTCCTCCAACTCCTCGCCAACTAGTTACCAAATCCACAAAGAGACTCTACAACATGACTTGAAACCCTACCTGGGAGCCTTGATCCTCCACCCCCACCCTCAGAGACACTTCTTAGATACTATTAACGCCATTCATACGGTATGGACCTCATTAAGAAATAAGGCAACCCCCTAATCCTAAAATACTTTGGATAATATCCCAATATCATCCTTGGAGATGCTAATACCGGATCTAAACATCCAAAAATGGATGTCAGCCTAACCTGGGACAAATGTACTCACATAACACCCTTCGCTCCTTTCAAGAACTGTCTCCTTCCTTTCAAATTCCTCGCACCTCGTTTTATCAATACCTCCAAATCCGACGTGACTTAAAAGTCATTCAAATCAGTGACTCAGACTCTTTGAAACCCATCTTAGATATATTATGCTCACCCCCAAATTTACATAAAGGACTGGGACCCATCTACCTCTCCCTCTCTACCCCAACCCAACTAGACAAACCAAAACCGTTTCTAAATTGGGAAGAGACGCTCTCTTTTTCATCAACTTCTGAACAATGGCAAACAGATGTATGTGTATACAAATGTATCTTGCACTAGGAAGCCACGCAAAAGCTCTCCTTCCACTGGTACCTCACCCCACAGAAACTAGCAAGAATCTACTCTAACCAATCCCCCTTATGCTGGAGGAACTGTAATCTCCCTGGTACACACTACCACATATGGTGGCAATGCCCTATCATTCAACCTTTAAGGAATCAACTCTTCAAACTACTATCCACAATTATCGACCAGAATCTCCGGATCCTAAAATAGCCTTACTAGGAATAGGCATGCACTCATGGCCACACAAATATCATACCATCTTCATCTCTTCATAGCAGCAAGACTTTCCATATCCCGCAAATGGAAAACCTCTACCCCACCAAACCTTAATGAGGTGATTTGTATTCTCAATGACCACGCTCAGCAAGAATACTCCTTTGCAAAAGCCCACCTCAAACAAGAAAAATTTCTACGAGACTGGCACCCGTGGGTAACACATCCACAGTACTCTCTCCAAATCTAAAGAACTCTAAGATCTCTGGATAAATTCCCATATCCCATGACCTGGCTTCACTCCTACCACCTAACCCAGGCAATGGAATCTCAGGAACTCTCAATATCTGTATACCAGCACTGCACCAAGAAACTTCACTTTAGCGCATATATATACGTGTTGCACCAGCTCACTATCACAACCCACCTACCTCCTTCATCATCTTCACTTTCCTTTTCCTTTCCTTCCTTCCCTCCCTAGGTTAACTTTAATGCCTCATGCTTATATGTTAAGCATTATACACCAGCTTAATTATTTATCTATTCAAGAACATGCCTCAATGAGACCGAAAAGCACAAATTCCTAAAAAAGCCCAGGACACAGTTTTGATCCCAACTGGGGTGTCCGGGCAAATCTCTTACCAATCTCTTCTACCAAACGCACTCTGAGCCGACCATGCATAGGTTGCAATGAGAGCATGTTCTCACCACCTTTATAATTGGTTGTACTAACCTCTTAAGCCACAATATTTGTAACTCTCTGTGTAGTCTCTTTAAAATGCAATACAAATCTAATGAAACTAAAATTATGTCTCCTGGACCTATTTTCCATGTCTTCTATTTTGGCAAGGGTAGTATCCAGTTGTTCTTGCAGGACCCTCATGTGGTCTGAATTTCGGTTGGTTACGTCTAATTTCTGCTCAATGGACTCCATTCTGTCCCCTAGGTTCTAGAAATCCACTTTAATGTCTCCTGTGATCTTAGAGGCAGTGTTTGATAGTCCCATTTCTAGAAGGTCAGAAATCACACAGGCACTGAGGGAAAAGAACCCCAGCCAATGCTGAAGGTTATATTGAAAGCAGTGCATAGCTGCACAGCCTCTGTACACTCTGTGCAGGATCAACTGGGGGGCCTGAAAGTGGAAGTCTCACTGCTCCGACAAGACCTACAAAAAATATGCGAATGTACTACGTCGGTGGAGAGCCGGGTCAGTGAGATTGAGGATCAGCTCTCGCCATTATGTGTTGATGTCAGGGCAGCCTCACAACAGGCGGCAGCCAACACCACTTGAAAGGAGGATTTTTGAGAATTGCCTGAGACGCAACAATGTCAGGATTGTGCAATTACCCAAACGCGTTGAAGGAAAAGGCCCCACATAATTTATAGAGCAGTGGCTGACTGGGGAGTTTGGCATAGACACTTTCACACCACCAGAAGCCCTACTCACCCACTTCCTCCAGTCAATCCCCCCAGACCATTCTTGGCACGCCTGCTAAATTACAGAGACTGGGAGATTGTACTGCACCTGGCAAGGGAGAAACAAGATATTTGTTATAATGGAGCTAAGGTGTCTCTTTATCCTGATTTCTCAGCGAAAGTGCAGAAAATTTTTTTAACTTTTTTGATGTGAATAAGTGACTTCAGCATTTTAAACTCTCCTATGCGATGCTATACCCGGCACGCCATGGGACATTTCTTTGCCTCAGCTGCATCCTGGTTAGATGTCAACAAACCTTTGCTTAGGAACCAAACGTTGGAACAGGTTGAGGGCTGATTTACAATGAATTGCAATCTTTCTTGCATCAGCTGAGTCGGCCACATCTCCCTACTAGACTTATATGGGGAGACCACATGGCACTGAACCTACTTACCAGGATCCTGCTAAATGATGCCGGTACCATTTCTATGCCACAATAATGCAACAACGGAGAAGCACCAGTAACTTTTCATTACCCTCTTGTTTATGTTGATGTCCAGGAGCACAGATACATACCTGTTTGACAAGCAGCCGAGGGCCCTCGGCGCTCCAGAAGGGCAAGTTGAGGAGCCCCTCCTTACCACTATCTGTTATGATGGTAAAATGGACGTCTCTCACTGGTCAATCTTCCTTTGTCAGTTCTTTATTTTGCTTTTTTCAGTTTATTTGTCAATGCAGTTGCGTTGGCACGCTACAGCCATTACCCTCAGGATAACCTCTCAGGACTAACCAATGTCAGTACAGGTAACTGTATAGGTGTGTACAAGCACTTTGTGCAGATTTCCCACATCCCAGGCATATACTAGACCCCACTGTGTAGGGGTGGGCACTCACCCTGCATCCCTGTCTAAATACTTTACATGGTGGACATCCTGTTAATCTCGTGGAATGTCAGGGGGTTTAGAGACCCTTTGAAGTGAACAATGGTGACATCAATTTTACACAAATATCAACCCGCGATAGTGTGCCTACAAGAGACACATATAACTAATGATGCATTAACTTGTTTGAATTACAGATGGGTGGGATGGGCTTGCCATTCGGTTCACACCTCATTCTTGCGAGGACTCAGCCTCCTGGTACAGTGTCAGATTACGTTTGAAATAATAACGCAGGAGGTTTATCCGGATGGCAGATATATTTTTCTTCATTGCAGAATTTCTCAACTAACCTGCATATTAGCTATTGTGTATGTGCCCCCCCCCTCCATTTACAACAACGGTTCTCCGCCAGTTACTGATCTTCCTGGAAGACAAGCCTGAGGTCCGGTTGTTGCTTTTGGGAGACTTTAATGGGTATGTGTGCCCCAAGCTGGATAAATATCCGCAGGCACAGGTGGGAACCCACTTCAAGGGAACCATGCTTCATAGATTTGTAGAGGAAATAGGCTGGATAGATGCTTGGAGATGTAAAAACACTACAGAGCGACAGTTCTCATGTTTCTCCAAGACCTACATGTCTCTATCCAGGATAGACCTTTGTTTGGTGACTCCAAATTGTATGTCATACATCTCTAAAGTTTTATATGTTAATAGGACAGTCTCTGATCATTCTCCCTTAGTGGTGTGGATTGTTGCTAGTCAACCAGCAATGTACCTAAGGCTCCATGGAAACTTAATCCCTACTGGCTTAATTTAATCCCAGACTCTTCACATATAGCTACATATATTGCTGAATACTTTCAAATTCACTGGGACTTTGAGGACCCGTTGGTATGTTGGGGCACCTTTAAATGTTACCTTAGAGGTCTATTCATTGATGAAATTAAGGCGGTACAGAACACCACACGGGAACATGACCAACAGCTATCCTATCAGGCTCACCAGGCTGAGCGACAATTTATTGCGAACCCGTCCCCTGCGAACCAGGAGGCCTGGGTGGAAGGAGGAGGTTGGCATCTCCATCGAGGTATACAAGCTTTACGCAGATATCTTAGTTCCCCAATTACTGAAGGTATATAGAGCCGCCCTACAAAATGGATACCTACCGAGTTCAATGTCCAAGGCACACATTTAATTAATTCTGAAACAAGACAAACCACCCACAGACCCAGGCTCCTATAGACCCATATCCCTGCTCCCAGTAGATGTTAACAAACGAGCAAAAATTCTTGCCACTCTTCTTAATAAATGCATCACTACCATTATTCACCTGGATTAATCAGGCTTCATGCCCATCAAATCCACAGCTATTAATATACAAACAGCAGCAGATAATATAGAAGAGAGCCTTACTGTCCCTTAATGCCAACAAGGCATTCAACAGTGTAGAATGGCCATATTTATGGCAGACACTGAAGATATTTAGCTTAGGAAAGACCTTTATTTCCTGGGTCCAATTGCTCTATCACACACCCCAGGCCCTAATCAGGGAGGGTGGCAGGGGTTCGCTGATCTTTGACCTAGGAAGAAGGACGAGGCAGGGCTGCCCCCTCCTGTTCTCTCTTGTTATAGAGCCGCTTGCGGCGATTGTGAGAGCGGATTATGTGATTAAGGGGTTTGAGTATGGTGAACTGAGAGAAAAAATAATGTTCTATGCGGATGATATGCTATTCTTCCTTGGAGACACAGATAACTCCCTTAGGCGCCTGATGCAAGCAATAAACATTTTTGGACGACATTCGGGTTTAACAATTAACTGGTCGAAGTCGGCCCTACTCCCCCTACATGGAAAGGAGTCTAGATCCCTCTCTGAGTTTTGTCCAGTACCAATAGTCCAGTCATTTAAATACTTAGGCATCTACATTTCCCCCACCGTCACAGATTACTGTAGACTAAACATCATTCCCCTGTTACATAGATTCAAAGCCAAAATTACTATCTGCAACAAACTATGGCTATCCCTGATTGGTAGAGCCAACCTCATAAAGATGATATTGGTGCCCCATCTCCTCTATTTACTGCATAACACTCACACAGTGGTCCCTCTCTATATATTTAGAATAGTCATTACGCTATTTTGTGCATTACTTTGGAAAGATAAATCACCCAGAATAAAACTTGAACAGCTTCAAAGGGCAAAGGACGGGGGGGGGGGAGTTGTGTTACCTAATCCAGGGATATACTAAGGGGGGCGTCCTAACTGCAGCATTTCATTGGGGCATTTGGTAGGGATCCATTGGCTGACCCCTCTTTATCTCCCTCAGCTCACGTGATTATGAGACATCACATGAAGACAAGAGATATTTCTGTAGCTTTGGGATCCATGAATTTTGACTCCTTGGATAAACTCTATCCAACTTATTCACTAATCTCGAAGATTTGTTCAAAAGCTAAGATGCTACAAAACGCTACAGGTTTCACCGATTACAGTTTGATTTGACATAACCAAGGATATGGGGAACTTCTTAAACTTCCATGTGCAGCTCAATGGAAATGTGTGGGAATTATACACCTCTCTCAAATTTTCCACAATAGTGCCCTACACACCTATACAATGAGGTTCCATTACATACAGTTGGCCCACGCAGTCCATGCACAAGGAACATCCACGGACTGGTCTCTATTCCCCACACCGCTGTTCAGGTACATACAATCCATAGAGGACACCAAGGGCTTTACATCCGTTGCTATAACACACTACTCCCATCCTACCTAGAGGGATCCCTTACAGAGTTAAGAAAAGATGGGAGAGAGATGTGGGCCCTCTAGATGAGGAGCTTTGGGATAATGCACTAGAATCAATACACCTTAGCTCCCTCAATACTGCCCAGAGACTGTCTCAACTCTTTATAGTGATGAGGGTACATTACACCTCCGATAGACTACATCACATGGGATTGCTGCAGACGCCCATATGTACTCGATGCAAGATGCAGAATAGTGACCTCATTCATTTATTATGGAGGTGCCCCAAGCTGCACCGATACTGGAGTAAGGTTTTAGCATTCCATTCCTCGATACCTCTGGAACCCACCAGATGTGTTTTGGGCATTTTAGACTGTAAGGGCAATTATAATACCTTGTATGCATTATATTTTGCCTGCGCTAATAAGCGCACTTTTCAGCTCTTTTGCATAATGCATTTGAGTGCACTCGTGTTGAAGCAGACACAGACGCAGATTGCTTTTCTCACATGGCAGCTCGCAGGGATGTCCTGTCCTCTGCATGCCTGATCTCTTTATTTATACTGCTCAAACAGGGATATCAATAGGACTTGATGGCTTCACAATCAGCCAATCAGCCTCCAAGGCACAGTCACATGACATGAGTTCAATGCAAACCACCAACCAATGACACACTTGTTTACATTCAAACTATACAATAGGAGAGGCATGCATGCATGGGGGGGTTGGCTGGCCTGTATGAGAAACAGCTGTCTCCAGATGACAATGAAAGCCATGTGCTATCTCACAGAGGCCCTCCAAGCAAAACACCATACATGCAAAACCTGCCATTACAACGAAACGCTATCAAATACAGCTCTATGAACTATACTCCATAGCGATTATGCTACTGTTCCATTAAAGGGTAAATTATGCACAAAGGAATATAGCTGTAGATTTCTGTCACTGCCTCAGACGACGGCTTTTGATTACGTCACTTCCGGTTTTGAGCACATTGCTACTTGGAGCGCAAACGAACTGAGAGGAAGGAAGGCAATCTCACCTTCCTCAAGCAGGTGTCAGCCTGCGGTTTTTATATTGAAAGGTTCTGGATTTTTATACTTTCATTGTGGAATCTTTCTGTGTGAATCTTTCTGAATAAACCTTTTTGAAAAAAATACTACACCATCGAGGCAAATCTGTTTTTCCACATATCACTGCAAATAACGTCTGGGTGAATCATCAAACATTGGAGGAAGTTTTTGGGAAATGATATCTACCTACCAGGATTGGAGCAGGAAACGAACATAGGAGGAACGCAACCTGACTGGAATTGTAAAGGAGGAGCTGCACCCCGGAAGTCCCAAAGACCCCATTTACCACACGCGTGAGACCCCTGAGGGGTGTGAAGGATTCGGTAAGTGAGGGCACATCGGGGGTGAGCACGAGTGATTTCCACAAGCCACACTATGTTTTGGAAGAACACTTAAACAGCACGTTACTGCATAGAGTCTTTTATTGGGAAATACCTGCTTTATACTATATTATGCCGTACTGAAACTGTATATCCACTTGTACAGACTGCTATAGACTGAATAAGGATTTAGGATATCAGTGGAGGATTTTGATGTTCCTTCTTTGGAATCATTTCCGATACAAAAGAATCTTATAATTT